>JAVKSA010000055.1:0-92500 GCA_031876335.1 Hipposideros larvatus
CAGGGTGAAGGTTAGAGTTAAGGTTGGAGAGACGGTAAGGGTCAGAGTTAGGTTTAGCGACAGTGTTAGGGTTAGGGTTAATATTAGAGGCAGTGTTAGGGTTAAGGTTAGCGTTAGGGGTAGGGTTCGTGTTAGGATTAGGGTTAGGTACAGAGTTGGGAATAGTGTTAGGGCCCCATTTAGAGTTAGGTCTAGGGATACATTTAGATTTAGCTTTTGGGTTAGGAAAAGGGTTAGCTACAGGGGCAGGGATAGGTTAGGGACACAGTGAGTGTTAGAGTCAGGATTAAGTTTAGGGTTAGGGTTAGGGTTTGGGTTAGGGTTAGGGTTATGGTTAGGGTTTAGGTATAAAGTTAGGGTTAGGGTTAGGGTTTAGGGTTTAGGGTTTAGGGTTAGGGTTAGCGTTAGGTTTAGGGTTAGGTTTATGGTTAGGGTATAGGGTTAGGATTAGGATTAGGTTTAGGGACAGGATTAGGGTTTGGGACATGGTTAGGTTTAGTGTTAGGGTTATAGTTAACTTTAGGTTTTGTCTGATGCTTAAGTTTAGATTTAGGGACAGGGTTACTGACAGGGTGAGGGTTAGACTTAAGGGTGGAGAGATGGTAAGGGTCAGACTTAGGTTTAGCGACAGTGTTAGGGTTAGGGTTAATATTAGAGTCAGAGTTAAGGTAAGATTAGCGTTATGGTTACAAGCAGATTAGGTTGAGTGATACTGTTAGTGTTAGTGACAGGCTTAGTGTTAGTGTTAGGGTTAGGGTTAGGGACAGTGTTAGGGTTAGGTTGGAGTTGAGTTTAGTTTTAGGTTTCAATTTAGGGCTGGGGTTAGTGTTAGAGTTAGGGTGGCCTCGGATTAGGGAAGGGACAGGGTCAGGCACAGGGATTGGGATATGTTTATGGTTAGGGTTAGTGTTAGAAACAGGTTTAAAGTTAGAGTCAGCGTTAGAGACAGGTATGGTTAGGGTTAGGGTCAAGGTACAGGTAAGATTTAGTTTAAGATTAGGACTTTGGGAAGTTTTTGTATGAGGAAGAATTTCATAGAGAAGACACCAGTCTCTGATCTCACTTCCTGGTCATAAAGCTTAAAAGAACTTGGAACCCTGGTAACCAGGCAACCACATCATAATGAAGCCCTTTCCCAGCTCACTGTGATGGTGATGCTGGAAATAGTACCATGTTTCCATTCTGTGGCCTAGCGGCCTCAGGCACTGGCCTCAGGAAAGCCGAAATGGTGAAACTTTACCCATGTTTTAGACTCTGATTTAGGTCTCACACAAGATTCTTCAGGCCGTTGTTTCAGAGGTCAATAATATAACACAGGAAGGCAAAGAGCATACCAGGCCAGGTTAGACAACCACGCTGATCTCACACTGACTGTCGTTTGCCCTCTCATTACTTTGTGTGTGTGTGCATGCGTGTGTGTGTGTGTGTGTGTGTGTGTGTGTGTGTGTGTGTGTGTTTATGTGAGTGTTGGTGGGGAGGGGGAGGATGGTAGAGGGTTTGCTCAGTCTTCTTTTTCAAGGTCCCTCAGTTGTAAGAATAGACTGTTTCTTAGAGAATTTTCTTCTTTCTGGAGGTAGGCCTCTATTGCTCTGAAATTGCTTCTTAGGACTGCTTTCGCTGTGTGCATACATTAGGGAACATTGTGTTTTCACTTACTTTAGCCTCAAGGTATTTTTTCATTTCTTCCTTGATGACATTGCTGACCCATTGAGTAGCATGTTGCTTAGATCCCATGCCTCTGTGTGTTTTCCCATTATTTTCTTACAATTGATTTCTAGGTAGATACCAGAGAAGATGCTTGGTACCATTTCAGTCTTCTTGTATCTATGGAGATATGTTTGAGGGTCTAACATGTGACCTATTGTGGAAAATGTCCCGTGTGCCCTTGAAAGGAATGTATATTGTTCGGATAAGGGGTGAGATGGTCTACAAATATCAATTTAAGTCCTTTAATTCCATTGTTTCTTGGTTGATTTTCTGTCTGGATGATGTATTTGCATGTCATCATCCCCTACTATGACTGACAATGTCTTCATTTATGACTCACCATGTTTGCTTTCAGTGTTAGTTGGTCCTACGTGTGCCATGTATATGATTAGAAGAGTGCCATCCTCTTGTTGGATTGATGGTTTTATCAATATGACATGTACTTTTTGTCACTTGTTATAGCTTTTGTTTTAAAGTCTATGTTATCTGAGTATTGTTTCCCCAGCCTTTTATTTCCCCATTTCCATTGGTAAAACGTATTTTTTCCATCCCTTCACTTTCAGTCTCTGTGTGTCTTTCGATATGGAGTGACATTTGTGGGAAGCATATGTATTATTTTTTAGTTTCTTTTATCCATTCTGCGACGCCAGGTTTTTTTCTAGGTAACACAACTTTCAATCATTATTTTGATGATGAAATGCTCAATGAGAGGACTTGTTGCATGGTCCTGATAACATGAGAGGCCACCAGGTGCTAAGGCTGCCTTGGAAGTAGGATGGGACACTGTCAGGGCATGAAATTCCGCAGGCCATTCTGCTGGTTGGAAGGAACACGGCCCCCATTTCCATTTGAGCAGGTCGCATGCAATGTATGACCCTGCCTGACAGACAGTGGCACCTGAAGTTTGAAAGTCAGCATAGCCCAGGCTCTCCAGACTCTCTAGCCAATGGGAAAGGTATATATGCTGGTCTGGTTAGCAAGGCCAGAGGACCCTAGCCTCAACTGGTAGGAAAAAATGACCCCGCCTGAATGCGAATTATGATTCACAGACACTTTGTTGGAGAGGAGGTAATCGGGCCGCCACCTGGCTTGAGTGGTACAATGCGGCCCTAGCCCTTTCTGTCTGAGAAAGGAGAAACAGCTTCAGTGGGTTGTCAGGAAGCCAGAACATCCTGACAGAGGGTGGAGACCTTGGCCACCCACCAGCAGCGTGCAAATCACAAGTTTCCCTGCCAAAGGCAGGAGACGGATTCCCCACAGCTCGTGCAAGTGGGGCAACATGGACACCAGGCCCTAATGGCAAACGGATGGTGACTTGCCACCTTCCCCCTCGCTGCCAGACTGTGAGTGGCAATTGAGACTCCTGAACCTTCTTGCAGAGGGAGTGAACCCAGGACCCTGTTTGTTGTGCACAACGCCTCAAACCGGTGGCTTTCTTGGAAGAGGAAGTATCCCGCCCATGAAAGCTATGGTCACAAGGGCCTCCTGATAGAAAAGTTTACCCAGGCCTTCAGCTCGCCCAGCAGCTGGCCAGGGACCCAAGACCCTCGTGGATGAGGAATGGTCCACCATGCCTACCAGACATACAAGGGCAAGAAGACTCCAGTTCATTTAGGGTGACCAAGTTGACCCATTCCCCACCTAATGCAGAAGTGAAGGGAGACCAAAACCAGCCCCTATGAGTGAATCAATGAAGCTCTGTGCCCCCGCAATAGCACAACACCTACAACCTCTTCTGGTACAAATAAACCTGACCTAGGTCTCGCCACAGGAGAGGGGGCTCCAACAACCCCTGACACATCAAATCCTCTGAACAACTGAGCCAGGAGCCAATAAAAGAAGGCCACTGAAGGGGCAACAGAGAGAGACACACAGGGAGCGAGAGAGACCAAAGACAAAATGACAGAAGGAGACACAGGGAGAAGGAATGGGAGGGGGAGCATAGCATCCAAGACCCAGAGCTTGACAGCCATGGGATGGCCACTCACCCTGGGAAACACACTGAGACTGTCACACCGAGGCTGTGTTGAGGTGGAATCTTACACATTGGAGTGTGGTCGTGCCGGGGACTGAGGTTCTGTGAGGAGGCGGTGCCCTGTCGGTGGCAATCACGGTGGTGACTAAGTGCATGCCGCCAGGGTCCCAGCAGTGCTATGGTGCTCGGAGCCTCACCCAGATTTCCACCTTGGGGCGACAAGTTGTAGTAGCAGGTACTCTCTGTGCGTGGGTCACGTGCCACTCAGCTTTTCCCATAGAGGTCTTCTGTCCTGCAGTCAGAGGCCTCACACAACTCACAGGGGTGTTGGTGTTTTTCTCCATAGTTGAGTCTGCTGTTTTGTTCCGGCTCTTTTCCCCTGTGTGATGGGAGTCCTAGGTAGGATGGAGGATTACCGTGCATTGGGGGAGATTGCAAACGAGGGGCACAGCAGCGAAGACAGGGGCCTTTGTTATGGTGGGTCATGTGATACAACCCTTGGTCCTGGGTCGAGGGACAGACAGAGTGGGTGACTCAATGCACACTTGCAGGGAGACAGACGGTTTTCCTTGAGTCCTTGGACTGTGGTGCCAAGGACGAGCATTGCCCTGACTGGAGAAAGCCGCTGTGAAGTGATGCAGCGAAGGTGGAGACATGCGTAGTGGAAAGCCCTGGTCCAGGGCATTGCGGATGTCGGTGATTGCCCCAAATGGCTTGGAGCTGCAAGCTTGTGGGCAGGAGCAGGGAGAGAGCTGAAGGAGCACCAGCCAGCGGGCGTCGACATGTGGTTGGGGTTGTGAGGCTGTAGGGCAGGGCGGCGAGTTCGCCGATAGCCTGGGGACCAGCAGCGGGTTGAGCGGCGGAAGAGCGGCAACAGGCAGGAGGTATTGCAATGGAGCCCATCGTGGGGTGGCGGCAACAGTAGGGGAAGGCAAAAGCCTGTAGGACGTGGTATTCCAACAGGTCCTCATGCAAGAACTAACCAGACCCGATCATGCTTACGTTCCGGGATCAGACGACATCATCTAATTCAGGGTGGGATTCCCATAGGCACAGGGACTTGACATTGTTTGCCCAAGGGGACCCCTTCCGGCCGGCCTGTTATGTGTGCGTCACCATGCTGGGTGCTCTCACTTAGCGTGTGTGCCAGAGAGCACTCACCACCAACCTCATCATCCCATGCTGCACGTTTCGCCGTTTCCCCAATCGCTGATCCGGAAGCTGCTGCCGTGAGTAGTGGCCATTGCAGGCTTGCAGTGAGCCTTCTTCATTGGCCATGTCAGGGGCACCGCCGGCCACTGATGCTCCCCTGGTGGTCACACAGTACTGCTAGTGCTGGCCTGCAGGAACTCTCCAGGCCCTGGATGGCTTGCCTCCACACACACACAACTGGCTAATCTGCAGTCCCTTGTTCGGGGCAACTGAGGCTTGGGGACTGTCAGAACCCTGGGATTCCAGGCATGGGCATATCGGCCCTGGCCCCGGGACCTGCAACAACAGGTGCCTTGTCACTGGCTCTGACCCGAACTGCTGGCCAGTGTGATCGGCCATAGTCCCGGTGTGCCAAAAGCACCATCAGGGTTCATCGGGCCCACACCAATGCCACCCTTCTATACACTGCCGTCCACTTTTCCCACGCTATGAACAGGACCCCCACACTCACATGATATTTTCCTATACATCACCTCTCCAAACCCTTTGTGCTGAGCATTATAATGACAGATGGCTAGAGAGAAAGCAAGACCGAGGCAGAGGGAGACAGACTGAATGAGAGAAGGACAAAGGGAAGAAATTGAAGAGATAGACATAGAAGGAGTGCGATATGAAGAGAGATGCACGACAGGTAGACAGTGCGAGAGACAAACAGATAAAGAAACACACACACCCACAGATACACACACTCAGACATGCACACACACCACACTGAAAGAGAGAACCAGAAGCATGAAGAGACCAAGTGTGAGACAGACACAGCATCGCATACAGAGACAGTGATCTAGGAATAGAAAACAAGTCACTGAGAGACACAGAGAGACAGAGAAAGAGAGAAAGAGGGAGCCGGCAGCGTCATAAACTTTCTATTACTCAGTCTGGAAATGACGCCCCAACATTTTCTTTTCTCTATTCCTTAGAAAAGGGTCCCAAACAATGCCAATTCTCAAAAGGCGGGGCTCATGCAGAGATGTGTGACATGGAAGCAGGCACACTGGGAGCCATGGAGGGGCCGCCCCACACGCAGGCCGAGATAGGTGCTTGGCCCCAAGTCTCAACATAATGGAGTCCCTCGAAAGTTCAGTGCCAGAGGGGACTGTGTTGGAAATGGATTTCATTACAGCCCTCTTGAGATAGAGGCAGGAAACCAATGTGCGTCCCTAGGTGCCAGATCAGACGCAGCCCGTAGGCTGTGTTCTGACCTCTGTTCAGCACAAACGTCATCGGTCAGGTCTGCACCCGACAACATGTGACCACAGCCCAGGGTTTCTAGGCACTACACGTGTTCATAATGTGATGACATTTTGAGGTGGAGATGCTAGAACGACCTGTACTACGCACATGGGAAAACTGCGGAGGCCCTGACAGCACATGCTGCTCAGAGTCACATCACTGGTGAGGAGCGCAAGCCAGCTCTGAGCCAAGCTCTGGGTCCTCAAAGCCATGGCCGCGGCTGCACACAGGTTGTCCTGAAACTGTGGCATGGTCAGTGTTAGTGTAACTGGGCGTGGCCTTGTTTTGTGAGGTAGGGTGAGCAATCCCTAACCCAGAGGGACTTTGGGGAGTTTTTGTATGTGGAAGAAGTTCACAGAGGAGACCCCAGTCTGTGATCTCACTTCCTGGTCATAAAGCTTAAAAGAACTTGGAACCCTGGTAACCAGGCAACCACATCATAATGAAGCCCTTTCCCAGCTCACTGTGATGGAGATGCTGGAAATAGTACCATGTTTCCATGCTGTGGCCTAGCGGCCTCAGGCACTGGCCTCAGGAAAGCCGAAATGGTGAAACTTTACCCATGTTTTAGACTCTGATTTAGGTCTCACACAACATTCTTCAGGCCATTGTTTCAGAGGTCAATAATATAACACAGGAAGGCCAAGGGCAGACCAGGCCAGGTTAGAGAATCACGCTGATCTCACACTGACTGTCGTCCACCCTCTCATTGTTTGTGTGTGTGTGTGTGCGTGCGTGTGTGTGTGTGTGCGTGTGTGTGTGTGTGTGTGTGTGTGTGTTTATGTGAGTGTTGGTGGAGAGGGGGAGGATGGTAGAGGGTTTGCTCAGTCTTCTTTTTCAAGGTCCCTCAGTTGTAAGAATAGACTGTTTATTAGAGAATTTTCTTCTTTCTGGGGGTAGGCCTCTATTGCTCTGAAATTGCTTCTTAGGACTGCTTTCGCTGTGTGCAAACATTTGGGAACATTGTGTTGTCACTTACTTTAGCCTCAAGGTATTTTTTCATTTCTTCCTTGATGACATTGCTGATCCGTTGAGTAGCATGTTGCTTAGATCCCATGCCTCTGTGTGTTTTCCCATTATTTTCTTGCATTTGATTTCTAGTTAGATACCAGAGAAGATGCTTGGTACCATTTCAGTCTTCTTGTATCTATGGAGATATGTTTCACGGTCAAACATGTGACCTATTGTGGAAAATGTCCCGTGTGCCCTTGAAGGGAAAGTATATTGTTCGGATAAGGGGTGAGATGGTCTACAAATATCAATTTAAGTTCTTTAATTCCATTGTTTCTTGGTTGATTTTCTGTCTGGATGATGTACTTGCATGTCATCATCCCCTACTATGACTCTCAATGTCTTCATTTATGACTCACCATGTTTGCTTTCAGTGTTAGTAGGTCCTACTTGTGCCATGTATATGATTAGAAGAGTCTAATCCTCTTGTTGGATTGATGGTTTTATCAATATGACATGTACTTTTTGTCACTTGTTATAGCTTTTGTTTTAAAGTCTATGTTATCTGAGTATTGTTCCCCAGCTTTTTATTTCCCCATTTCCATTGGTAAAACGTATCTTTTTCCATCCCTTCACTTTAAGTCTCTGTGTGTCTTTCGATATGGAGTGACATTTGTGGGAAGCATATGTATTATTTTTTTGGTGTCTTTTATCCATTCTGCGACACCAGTTTTTTTTCTAGGTGACGCAACTTTCAATTATTATTTTGATGATGAAACGCTCAATGAGAGGATTTGTTTCATGGTCCTGATAAAATGAGAGGCCAACAGGTGCTAAGGCTGCCTTGGAAGTAGGATGGGACACTGTCAGGGCATGAAGGTCCGCAGGCCATTCTGCTGGTTGGAAGGAACACGGCCCCCATTTCCATTTGAGCAGGTCGCATGCAATGTATGACCCTGCCTGACAGACAGTTGGACCTGAAGTTTGAAAGTCAGCATAGCCCGGTGTCCCCAGACTCTCTAGGCAATGGGAAACGTATTTATGATGGTCTAGTAAGCAAGGCCACAGGACCCTAGCCTCAAATGTTAGGAAAAAAAGACCCCACCTGAATGCAAATTATCGGTCCCAGACACATTGTTGGAGAGGAGGTAATCGGCCCGCCACCTAGCTTGAGTGGAATAATGCGGCCCTAGCCCTTTCTGTGTGAGAAAGGAGAAACAGCTTGAGTGGGTTGTCAGGAACCCAGAACATCCTGACAGAGGGTGGAGACCTTGGCCACCCATCAGCAGTGTGCATATCACAAGTTTCCCTGCCAAAGGCGGGAGACCGATGCCCCAGAGCTCATGCAAGTGGGACAACATGGACACTAGGCACTACTGGCAAAAGGATGGTGATTTGCCACCCGCTCCCTAGGTGCCAAACAGTGAGTGGCACTTGAGACTCCTGGCCCTTCTTGCAGAGGGAGTGAACCCAGGACCCTGTTTGTTGTGCACAACGCCTCAAACCGGTGGCTTTCTTGGAAGAGGAAGTATCCCGCCCATGAAAGCTATGGTTACAAGGGCCTCCTGATAGAAAAGTTTACCCAGGCCTTCAGCTTGCCCAGCAGCTCGCCAGGGACCCAAGACCCTCTTGGTTGAGGAATGGTCCACCATGCCTACCAGACATAAAAGGGAAAGAAGACCCTAGTTCATTTAGGGTGACCAAGTTGTCCCATTCCCCACCTAATGCAGAAAGGAAGGGAGACCTAAACCAGCCCCTATGAATGGATCAATGAGGCTCTGTGCCCCCGCAATAGCACAACACCTACAACCTCTTCTGGTACAAATAAACCTGGCCTAGGTCTCGCCACAGGAGAGGGGGTCTCCAACTTCCCCTGACACATCAAATCCTCTGAACAATTGAGGTAAGAGCCAATAAAAGAAGGCCACTGAAGGGGCAACAGAGTGAGACACACAGGGAGTGAGAGAGACCCGCAGACAAAATGACAGAAGGAGAAACAGGGAGAAGGAATGGGAGGGGGAGTATAGCATCCAAGACCCAGAGCTTGACAGCCATGGGATGGCCACTCACCCTGGGAAACACTCTGAGACAGTCACACCGAGGCTGTGTTGAGGTGGAAGCTTACACATTGGAGTGTGGTCGTGCCGGGGACTGGTGTCCTGTGAGGAGACGGTGCCCTGTCGGTGGCAATCACGGTGGTGACTAAGTGCATGCCGCCAGGGTCCCAGCAGTGCGATGGTGCTCGGAGCCTCAACCAGATTTCCTCCTTGGGGCGACAAGTTGTAGTAGCAGGTACTCTCTGTGCGTGGGTCACTTGCCTCTGAGCTTTTCCCATAGAGGTCTTCTTTCCTGCAGTCAGAGGCCTCACACGACTCACAGGGGTGTTGGTGTTTTTCTCCATAGTTGAGTCTGCTGTTTTGGTCCGGCTCTTTTCCCCTGTGTGATGGGAGTCCTAGGTAGGATGGAGGATTACCGTGCATTGGGGGAGATTGCGAACGAGGGGCACAGCAGCGAAGACAGGGGCCTTCGTTAGGGTGGGTCATGTGATACATCCCTTGGTCCTTGGTCCAGCAACAGACAGCGTGGGTGACTCAATGCACACTTGCAGGGAGACAGACGGTTTTCCTTGAGTCCTTGGTCTGCGGTGCCAAGGACGTGCATTGCCCTGAGTGGAGAAAGCCGCCGTGAGGTGTATTGTGATCAGTAAGAATGGGGGATTGTGATCAGGAAACTAGGGGAATTGTGATCAGGAAGCCAGAGGAATTGTGATCAGGAAGCAAAGGGCATTGTGATCAGTAGGCAAGGGGTATTGTGATCAGGTACCGTGATGTGTAAGACGGGGCATTCTGATAAGCAAACAGGGGGCAATGTGATCAGGAAGAAAGGGGCAGTGGGATCAGCAAGCAGGGAGAATTTTAATCACTAATCAGGGGGTATTGTGATCACAAACAAGGGTCATTATGATCAAGAGCAAGGGGCATTGTGATCACAAAGTATGGGGCATTGTGATCACTAAGAATGGGGATTGTGATGAGCAAGCAAGGGGAATTGTAATCATGAAGCAAAGGGCATTGTAATCATTAGGCAAGGGGTATTGTGATCAGGTAACAAGGAGAAGTTTGATGTGTAAACAGGGGGCAATGTGAAAAAGAAAAAAGGGGCATTTTGACCAGTTACCAGGGAGCATTGTATCACTAATTAGGTGGTATTGTGATCACTAACAGCGGTCATTATGATTAAGAACAAAGGGCATTGTAATCACAGAGCAATGGGCATCGTGATCAGTAACAGGGAGCATTGTGATCACTAAGGATGGGGGATAGTGATCAGGAAGCAAGGGGAATGGTGATCAAGAAGCAAAGGGCCTTGTGATCAGTAGGCAAGGGGTATTGTGATCAGGTACCGTGATGTGAAAAGACGGGGAATTCAGATAAGCAAGCAGGGGGCAATGTGATCAGGAAGAAAGTGTAATTGTGATCACTCGCAGGGAGCATTTTATTCACTAATCAGCGGGTATTGTGATCAGAAACAGGGGTCATTATGATCGAGAAGAAGCGGCATTCTGACCAGTATACAAGGGGCATTGTGATCACAAAGCAGGGGTCATTGTGATCGCTAACTGGGGTATTGTGATCAGAAAAGATGGGGGATTGTGATCAGGAAGCAAGGGGAATTGTGATCAGGAAGCAAGAGGTATTGTGATCAGGAAGCAAAGGGCATTGTGATCAGTAGGAAAGGGGTATTATGATCGGTGAACAAGGGGCAATGTGATCACAAAGCAGTGGGCATTGCGATCAGTAATGGGGGCATTGTGATCACTAAGGATGGGGGAATGTGATCAGGAAGCAAAGGGCATTGTTATCAGTATGCAAGAGGTATTGTTTACAGTGAAAAAGGGGTACTGTGATGTGTAAATAGGGGGTATTCTGATAAGTAAGCAGGGGCATTTTGATCAGGAAGAAAGGGGCATTGTGATCAGTAATGGGGGTATGGTGATCAGGAAGAATGGGGAATTGTGATCAGGAAGCAAGGGGAATTGTGATCAGGACGCAAGAGTTATTGTGATCAGGAAGCAAAGGGCATTGTGAGCAGTAGGCAAGGGGTATTGTGATCAAAGAACAAGGGGTACTGTGATGTGTAAACAGGGGGCATTCTGATAAGTAAGCAGGGGCATTGTGATCAGGAGAAAAGGGGCATTTTGACCATTAAGCAGGGAGCATTGTAATTACTCTTCAGGGTTCATTGTGACCACAAACAAGGGTCATTATGATCAAGAGCAAGGGGCAATGTGATAACAAAGCAGGGGGCATTGTAATCAGTAAAGATGGGGAATTGTGATCAGGAAGTAAGGGGATTTGTGATCAGGAAGCAAGGGGCATTGTGATCAGTAGGCAAGGGGTATTGTGATCAGTGAACAACGGGTACTGTGATGTGTAAACAGGGTGCATTCTGAAAAGTAAGCAGGGGGCGTTGTGATCAGGAAGAAAGGGTCATTGTGATCAGTAAGCAGGGAGCATTGTAATCACTAATCAGGGGTATTGTGATCAGAAACAGGGGTCTTCATGATCAAGAACAAGGGGCACTGTGATCACAATGCAATGGGCATTGTGATCAGTAAAGATGGGAGATTGTGATCAGGAAGCAAGGGGAATTGTGATCAGGAAGCAAGAGGGATTGTGATCAGGAAGCAAAGGCATTGTGATCAGTAGCCAAGGGGTATTGTGATCAGTGAACAAGGGGTACTGTGATGTGTAAACAGGGGGCATTCTGAAAAGTAAGCAGTGGGCATTGTGATCAGGAAAAAAGGGGCATTGTGATCAGTAACTGGGTTATTGTGATCAATAAGAATGTGGAGTTGTGATCAGGAAACAAAGGACATTGTAATCAGTAGGCAAGGGGTATAGTGATAGGTGAACAAGGGGTACTGTGATGTGTAAACTGGGGGCATTCTGATAAGTAAGCAGGGGTCATTGTGATCAGGAAGAAAGGGGCATTGTGATCAGTATGCAGGGAGCATTGTAATCACTAATGAGGGGGTATTGTGATCACAAACAAGGGTCATTATGATCAAGAGCAAGGGGCTTTGTGATCACAAAGCAGGGGGTATTGTGCTCAGTTAGGATGTGGAATTGTGATCAGGAAGTAGAGGAATTGTGATCAGGAAGCAAGAGGTATTGTGATCAGGAAGCAAAGGGCATTGTGATCAGTAGGCAAAGGGTTTTGTGATCGGTGAACAAGGGGTACTGTGACGTGTAAACAGGGGATATTCTGAAAACTAAGCAGGCAGCATTGTGATCAGTAAAAGGGGGCACTGTGATCAGGAACAAACTGGCATTTTGACCAGTAAGCCGGGAGCATTGTAATCACTAATCAGGGGGTATTGTGATCAGAAACAGGGGTCATTATGATCAAGTACAAGCGACATTGTGATCAGTAAAGACGGGGCATTGTGATCACAATGCAGGGGCATTGTTATCATTAACGGGGGTACTGTGATCAGTAAGGATGGGGGATTGTGATCAGGAAATAAGGGGAATTGTGATCAGGAAGCAAGAGGCATTGTGATCAGGAACCAAAGGGCATTGTGAGCAGTAAGCACGGAATATTGTAATCACTAAACATGAGGTATTGTGATCAGAAACAGGGGTCATTATGATCAAGAACAAGCGGCATTGTGATCAGTAAAGAAGGGGCATTGTGATCACAAAGCAGGGGGCATTGTGATCAGTAAAAGGGGGCAGTGTGATCCGGAACAAAGGGGCATTTTGACCAGTAAGCAGGGAGCATTGTAATCACTAATCAGAGGGTATCGTGACCACAAACAAGGGTCATTATTATCAAGAGCAAGGGGCATTGCGATCAGGAAGAATGGGGGATTGTGATCAGGAACCCATGGAATTGTGATCAGGAAGCAAGATATATTGTGATCAGGAAGCAAAGGGCATTGTGATCATTAGGCAAGGGCTATCGTGATCAGTGAACAAGAGGTATGTGATGTGTAAACAGGGCGTATTCTGAAAACTAAACAGGGGGCACTGAGATCAGTATCGGGGGTATTGTGATCAGTAAGGATGGGGGATTGTGATCAGGACGCAAGGGCAATTGTGATCAGGAAGCCACAGTTATTGTGATCAGGAAACAAAGGGCATTGTGATCAGTAGGCAAGGGGTATTTTGACCAGTGAACAACGCGTACTGTGATGTGTAAACAGGGGGCAATGTGATCAGGAAGAAAGGGCCATTGTGATCAGTAAGCAGGGAGCATTTTAATCACTCATCAGGGGGTATTGTTATCAGAAACAGTGGTCATTATGATTAAGAACAAGGGGCATTGTGATCACAAAGCAGGGGGTATTGTGATCAGTAACACGGGGCATTGTGATCACTAAAGATGGGGGATTGTGATCAGGAAGCAAGGGGAATTGTGATCAGGAAGCAAGAGGCATTGTGATCAGGAAGCAAGAGGCATTGTGATCAGGAAGCAAAGGGCATTGTGAGAAGTAGGCAAGGGGTATTGTGATCAGTGAACAAGGGGTACTGTGATGTGTAACAGGGGGCATTCTGAAAAGGAAGCAGGGGGCATTGTGGTCAGTAAAAGGGGGCATTTTGATCAGGAAGAATGGGGCATTGTGATCAGTAAGCAGGGAGCATTCTAATCACTAATCAGGGGGTATTGTGATCAGAAACAAGGGGCATTATGTCAAGAACAAGGGGCATTGTGATCAAAAGACAAGGGGCATGGTGATCACAAAGCAGGGGTCACTGTGATCAGTAACTGGGTATTGTGATCAGTAAGAATGGGGGATTTTGATCAGGAAGTAAGGGGAATTGTGATCAGGAAGCAAGAGTCATTGTGATTAGGAAGCAAAGAGCATTGTGAGCAGTAGGCAAGGGGTATTGTGGTAATTGATCAAGGGTACTGTGATGTGTAAACAGGGGGCATTCTGATAAGTAAGCAGGGGCATTGTGATCAGGAAGAAAGTGTAATTGTGATCACTCGCAGGGAGCATTTTATTCACTAATCAGGGGGTATTGTGATCAGAAACAGGGGTCATTGTGATCGAGAAGAAGCGGCATTCTGACCAGTATACAAGGGGCATTGTGATCACAAAGCAGGGGTCATTGTGATCGCTAACTGGGGTATTGTGATCAGAAAAGATGGGGGATTGTGATCAGGAAGCAAGGGGAATTGTGATCAGGAAGCAAGAGGCATTGTGATCAGGAAGCAAGGGGAATTGTGATCAGGAAGCAAGAGGCATTGTGATCAGGAAGCAAGAGGCATTGTGATCAGGAAGCAAAGGGCATTGTGAGCAGTAGGCAAGGGGTATTGTGATCAAAGAACAAGGGGTACTGTGATGTGTAAACAGGGAGCATTCTGATAAGTAAGCAGGGGCATTGTGATCAGGAGAAAAGGGGCATTTTGACCATTAAGCAGGGAGCATTGTAATTACTCTTCAGGGTTCATTGTGACCACAAACAAGGGTCATTATGATCAAGAGCAAGGGGCATTGTGATAACAAAGCAGGGGGCATTGTAATCAGTAAAGATGGGGAATTGTGATCAGGAAGTAAGGGGATTTGTGATCAGGAAGCAAGGGGCATTGTGATCAGTAGGCAAGGGGTATTGTGATCAGTGAACAACGGGTACTGTGATGTGTAAACAGGGTGCATTCTGAAAAGTAAGCAGGGGGCGTTGTGATCAGGAAGAAAGGGTCATTGTGATCAGTAAGCAGGGAGCATTGTAATCACTAATCAGGGGTATTGTGATCAGAAACAGGGGTCTTCATGATCAAGAGCAAGGGGCACTGTGATCACAATGCAGTGGGCATTGTGATCAGTAAAGATGGGAGATTGTGATCAGGAAGCAAGGGGAATTGTGATCAGGAAGCAAGAGGGATTGTGATCAGGAAGCAAAGGCATTGTGATCAGTAGCCAAGGGGTATTGTGATCAGTGAACAAGGGGTACTGTGATGTGTAAACAGGGGGCATTCTGAAAAGTAAGCAGTGGGCATTGTGATCAGGAAAAAAGGGGCATTGTGATCAGTAACTGGGTTATTGTGATCAATAAGAATGTGGAGTTGTGATCAGGAAACAAAGGACATTGTAATCAGTAGGCAAGGGGTATAGTGATAGGTGAACAAGGGGTACTGTGATGTGTAAACTGGGGGCATTCTGATAAGTAAGCAGGGGTCATTGTGATCAGGAAGAAAGGGGCATTGTGATCAGTATGCAGGGAGCATTGTAATCACTAATGAGGGGGTATTGTGATCACAAACAAGGGTCATTATGATCAAGAGCAAGGGGCTTTGTGATCACAAAGCAGGGGGTATTGTGCTCAGTTAGGATGTGGAATTGTGATCAGGAAGTAGAGGAATTGTGATCAGGAAGCAAGAGGTATTGTGATCAGGAAGCAAAGAGCATTGTGATCAGTAGGCAAAGGGTTTTGTGATCGGTGAACAAGGGGTACTGTGACGTGTAAACAGGGGATATTCTGAAAACTAAGCAGGCAGCATTGTGATCAGTAAAAGGGGGCACTGTGATCAGGAACAAACTGGCATTTTGACCAGTAAGCCGGGAGCATTGTAATCACTAATCAGGGGGTATTGTGATCAGAAACAGGGGTCATTATGATCAAGTACAAGCGACATTGTGATCAGTAAAGACGGGGCATTGTGATCACAATGCAGGGGCATTGTTATCATTAACGGGGGTACTGTGATCAGTAAGGATGGGGGATTGTGATCAGGAAATAAGGGGAATTGTGATCAGGAAGCAAGAGGCATAGTGATCAGGAACCAAAGGGCATTGTGAGCAGTAAGCACGGAATATTGTAATCACTAAACATGAGGTATTGTGATCAGAAACAGGGGTCATTATGATCAAGAACAAGCGGCATTGTGATCAGTAAAGAAGGGGCATTGTGATCACAAAGCAGGGGGCATTGTGATCAGTAAAAGGGGGCAGTGTGATCCGGAACAAAGGGGCATTTTGACCAGTAAGCAGGGAGCATTGTAATCACTAATCAGAGGGTATCGTGACCACAAACAAGGGTCATTATTATCAAGAGCAAGGGGCATTGCGATCAGGAAGAATGGGGGATTGTGATCAGGAACCCATGGAATTGTGATCAGGAAGCAAGATATATTGTGATCAGGAAGCAAAGGGCATTGTGATCATTAGGCAAGGGCTATCGTGATCAGTGAACAAGAGGTATGTGATGTGTAAACAGGGCGTATTCTGAAAACTAAACAGGGGGCACTGAGATCAGTATCGGGGGTATTGTGATCAGTAAGGATGGGGGATTGTGATCAGGACGCAAGGGCAATTGTGATCAGGAAGCCACAGTTATTGTGATCAGGAAACAAAGGGCATTGTGATCAGTAGGCAAGGGGTATTTTGACCAGTGAACAACGCGTACTGTGATGTGTAAACAGGGGGCAATGTGATCAGGAAGAAAGGGCCATTGTGATCAGTAAGCAGGGAGCATTTTAATCACTCATCAGGGGGTATTGTTATCAGAAACAGTGGTCATTATGATTAAGAACAAGGGGCATTGTGATCACAAAGCAGGGGGTATTGTGATCAGTAACACGGGGCATTGTGATCACTAAAGATGGGGGATTGTGATCAGGAAGCAAGGGGAATTGTGAACAGGAAGCAAGAGGCATTGTGATCAGGAAGCAAGAGGCATTGTGATCAGGAAGCAAAGGGCATTGTGAGAAGTAGGCAAGGGGTATTGTGATCAGTGAACAAGGGGTACTGTGATGTGTAACAGGGGGCATTCTGAAAAGTAAGCAGAGGGCATTGTGGTCAGTAAAAGGGGGCATTTTGATGAGGAAGAATGGGGCATTGTGATCAGTAAGCAGGGAGCATTCTAATCACTAATCAGGGGGTATTGTGATCAGAAACAAGGGGCATTATGTCAAGAACAAGGGGCATTGTGATCAAAGACAAGGGGCATGGTGATCACAAAGCAGGGGTCACTGTGATCAGTAACTGGGTATTGTGATCAGTAAGAATGGGGGATTTTGATCAGGAAGTAAGGGGAATTGTGATCAGGAAGCAAGAGTCATTGTGATTAGGAAGCAAAGAGCATTGTGAGCAGTAGGCAAGGGGTATTGTGGTAATTGATCAAGGGTACTGTGATGTGTAAACAGGGGGCATTCTGATAAGTAAGCAGGGGCATTGTGATCAGGAAGAAAGTGTAATTGTGATCACTCACAGGGAGCATTTTATTCACTAATCAGGGGGTATTGTGATCAGAAACAGGGGTCATTGTGATCGAGAAGAAGCGGCATTCTGACCAGTATACAAGGGGCATTGTGATCACAAAGCAGGGGTCATTGTGATCGCTAACTGGGGTATTGTGATCAGAAAAGATGGGGGATTGTGATCAGGAAGCAAGGGGAATTGTGATCAGGAAGCAAGAGGTATTGTGATCAGGACGCAAGAGTTATTGTGATCAGGAAGCAAAGGGCATTGTGAGCAGTAGGCAAGGGGTATTGTGATCAAAGAACCAGGTGTACTGTGATGTGTAAACAGGGGGCATTCTGATAAGTAAGCAGGGGCATTGTGATCAGGAGAAAAGGGGCATTTTGACCATTAAGCAGGGAGCATTGTAATTACTCTTCAGGGTTCATTGTGACCACAAACAAGGGTCATTATGATCAAGAGCAAGGGGCATTGTGATAACAAAGCAGGGGGCATTGTAATCAGTAAAGATGGGGAATTGTGATCAGGAAGTAAGGGGATTTGTGATCAGGAAGCAAGGGGCATTGTGATCAGTAGGCAAGGGGTATTGTGATCAGTGAACAACGGGTACTGTGATGTGTAAACAGGGTGCATTCTGAAAAGTAAGCAGGGGGCGTTGTGATCAGGAAGAAAGGGTCATTGTGATCAGTAAGCAGGGAGCATTGTAATCACTAATCAGGGGTATTGTGATCAGAAACAGGGGTCTTCATGATCAAGAGCAAGGGGCACTGTGATCACAATGCAGTGGGCATTGTGATCAGTAAAGATGGGAGATTGTGATCAGGAAGCAAGGGGAATTGTGATCAGGAAGCAAGAGGGATTGTGATCAGGAAGCAAAGGCATTGTGATCAGTAGCCAAGGGGTATTGTGATCAGTGAACAAGGGGTACTGTGATGTGTAAACAGGGGGCATTCTGAAAAGTAAGCAGTGGGCATTGTGATCAGGAAAAAAGGGGCATTGTGATCAGTAACTGGGTTATTGTGATCAATAAGAATGTGGAGTTGTGATCAGGAAACAAAGGACATTGTAATCAGTAGGCAAGGGGTATAGTGATAGGTGAACAAGGGGTACTGTGATGTGTAAACTGGGGGCATTCTGATAAGTAAGCAGGGGTCATTGTGATCAGGAAGAAAGGGGCATTGCGATCAGTATGCAGGGAGCATTGTAATCACTAATGAGGGGGTATTGTGATCACAAACAAGGGTCATTATGATCAAGAGCAAGGGGCTTTGTGATCACAAAGCAGGGGGTATTGTGCTCAGTTAGGATGTGGAATTGTGATCAGGAAGTAGAGGAATTGTGATCAGGAAGCAAGAGGTATTGTGATCAGGAAGCAAAGGGCATTGTGATCAGTAGGCAAAGGGTTTTGTGATCGGTGAACAAGGGGTACTGTGACGTGTAAACAGGGGATATTCTGAAAACTAAGCATGCAGCATTGTGATCAGTAAAAGGGGGCACTGTGATCAGGAACAAACTGGCATTTTGACCAGTAAGCCGGGAGCATTGTAATCACTAATCAGGGGGTATTGTGATCAGAAACAGGGGTCATTATGATCAAGTACAAGCGACATTGTGATCAGTAAAGACGGGGCATTGTGATCACAATGCAGGGGCATTGTTATCATTAACGGGGGTACTGTGATCAGTAAGGATGGGGGATTGTGATCAGGAAATAAGGGGAATTGTGATCAGGAAGCAAGAGGCATTGTGATCAGGAACCAAAGGGCATTGTGAGCAGTAAGCACGGAATATTGTAATCACTAAACATGAGGTATTGTGATCAGAAACAGGGGTCATTATGATCAAGAACAAGCGGCATTGTGATCAGTAAAGAAGGGGCATTGTGATCACAAAGCAGGGGGCATTGTGATCAGTAAAAGGGGGCAGTGTGATCCAGAACAAAGGGGCATTTTGACCAGTAAGCAGGGAGCATTGTAATCACTAATCAGAGGGTATCGTGACCACAAACAAGGGTCATTATTATCATGAGCAAGGGGCATTGCGATCAGGAAGAATGGGGGATTGTGATCAGGAACCCATGGAATTGTGATCAGGAAGCAAGATATATTGTGATCAGGAAGCAAAGGGCATTGTGATCATTAGGCAAGGGCTATCGTGATCAGTGAACAAGAGGTATGTGATGTGTAAACAGGGCGTATTCTGAAAACTAAACAGGGGGCACTGAGATCAGCATCGGGGGTATTGTGATCAGTAAGGATGGGGGATTGTGATCAGGACGCAAGGGCAATTGTGATCAGGAAGCCACAGTTATTGTGATCAGGAAACAAAGGGCATTGTGATCAGTAGGCAAGGGGTATTTTGATCAGTGAACAACACGTACTGTGATGTGTAAACAGGGGTAATGTGATCAGGAAGAAAGGGCCATTGTGATCAGTAAGCAGGGAGCATTTTAATCACTCATCAGGGGCTATTGTTATCAGAAACAGTGGTCATTATGATTAAGAACAAGGGGCATTGTGATCACAAAGCAGGGGGTATTGTGGTCAGTAACACGGGGCATTGTGATCACTAAAGATGGGGGATTGTGATCAGGAAGCAAGGGGAATTGTGATCAGGAAGCAAGAGGCATTGTGATCAGGAAGCAAAGGGCATTGTGAGAAGTAGGCAAGGGGTATTGTGATCAGTGAACAAGGGGTACTGTGATGTGTAACAGGGGGCATTCTGAAAAATAAGCAGGGGGCATTGTGGTCAGTAAAAGGGGGCATTTTGATCAGGAAGAATGGGGCATTGTGATCAGTAAGGAGAGAGCATTCTAATCACTAATCAGGGGGTATTGTGATCAGAAAAAAGGGGCATTATGTCAAGAACAAGGGGCATTGTAATGAAAAAACAAGGGGCATGGTGATCACAAAGCAGGGGTCACTGTGATCAGTAACGGGGTATTGTGATCAGTAAGAATGGGGGATTTTGATCAGGAAGTAAGGGGATTTGTGATCAGGAAGCAAGAGTCATTGTGATTAGGAAGCAAAGAGCATTGTGAGCAGTAGGCAAGGGGTATTGTGATAATTGATCAAGGGTACTGTGATGTGTAAACAGGGGGCATTCTGATAAGTAAGCAGGGGCATTGTGATCAGGAAGAAAGTGTAATTGTGATCACTCGCAGGGAGCATTTTATTCACTAATCAGGGAGTATTGTGATCAGAAACAGGGGTCATTGTGATCGAGAAGAAGCGGCATTCTGACCAGTATACAAGGGGCATTGTGATCACAAAGCAGGGGTCATTGTGATCGCTAACTGGGGTATTGTGATCAGAAAAGATGGGGGATTGTGATCAGGAAGCAAGGGGAATTGTGATCAGGAAGCAAGAGGTATTGTGATCAGGACGCAAGAGTTATTGTGATCAGGAAGCAAAGGGCATTGTGAGCAGTAGGCAAGGGGTATTGTGATCAAAGAACAAGGGGTACTGTGATGTGTAAACAGGGGGCATTCTGATAAGTAAGCAGGGGCATTGTGATCAGGAAAAAAGGGTCATTTTGACCATTAAACAGGGAGCATTGTAATTACTCTTCAGGGTTCATTGTGACCACAAACAAGGGTCATTATGATCAAGAGCAAGGGGCATTGTGATCACAATGCAGTGGGCATTGTGATCAGTAAAGATGGGAGATTGTGATCAGGAAGCAAGGGGAATTGTGATCAGGAAGCAAGAGGGATTGTGATCAGGAAGCAAAGGCATTGTGATCAGTAGCCAAGGAGTATTGTGATCAGTGAACAAGGGGTACTGTGATGTGTAAACAGGGGGCATTCTGAAAAGTAAGCAGTGGGCATTGTGATCAGGAAAAAAGGGCCATTGTGATCAGTAACTGGGTTATTGTGATCAATAAGAATGTGGAGTTGTGATCAGGAAACAAAGGACATTGTAATCAGTAGGCAAGGGGTATAGTGATAGGTGAACAAGGGGTACTGTGATGTGTAAACTGGGGGCATTCTGATAAGTAAGCAGGGGTCATTGTGATCAGGAAGAAAGGGGCATTGTGATCAGTATGCAGGGAGCATTGTAATCACTAATGAGGGGGTATTGTGATCACAAACAAGGGTCATTATGATCAAGAGCAAGGGGCTTTGTGATCACAAAGCAGGGGGTATTGTGCTCAGTTAGGATGTGGAATTGTGATCAGGAAGTAGAGGAATTGTGATCAGGAAGCAAGAGGTATTGTGATCAGTAGGCAAAGGGTTTTGTGATCGGTGAACAAGGGGTACTGTGACGTGTAAACAGGGGATATTCTGAAAACTAAGCAGGCAGCATTGTGATCAGTAAAAGGGGGCACTGTGATCAGGAACAAACTGGCATTTTGACCAGTAAGCCGGGAGCATTGTAATCACTAATCAGGGGGTATTGTGATCAGAAACAGGGGTCATTATGATCAAGTACAAGCGACATTGTGATCAGTAAAGACGGGGCATTGTGATCACAATGCAGGGGCATTGTTATCATTAACGGGGGTACTGTGATCAGTAAGGATGGGGGATTGTGATCAGGAAATAAGGGGAATTGTGATCAGGAAGCAAGAGGCATTGTGATCAGGAACCAAAGGGCATTGTGAGCAGTAAGCACGGAATATTGTAATCACTAAACATGAGGTATTGTGATCAGAAACAGGGGTCATTATGATCAAGAACAAGCGGCATTGTGATCAGTAAAGAAGGGGCATTGTGATCACAAAGCAGGGGGCATTGTGATCAGTAGAAGGGGGCAGTGTGATCCGGAACAAAGGGGCATTTTGACCAGTAAGCAGGGAGCATTGTAATCACTAATCAGAGGGTATCGTGACCACAAACAAGGGTCATTATTATCAAGAGCAAGGGGCATTGCGATCAGGAAGAATGGGGGATTGTGATCAGGAACCCATGGAATTGTGATCAGGAAGCAAGATATATTGTGATCAGGAAGCAAAGGGCATTGTGATCATTAGGCAAGGGCTATCGTGATCAGTGAACAAGAGGTATGTGATGTGTAAACAGGGCGTATTCTGAAAACTAAACAGGGGGCACTGAGATCAGTATCGGGGGTATTGTGATCAGTAAGGATGGGGGATTGTGATCAGGACGCAAGGGCAATTGTGATCAGGAAGCCACAGTTATTGTGATCAGGAAACAAAGGGCATTGTGATCAGTAGGCAAGGGGTATTTTGACCAGTGAACAACGCGTACTGTGATGTGTAAACAGGGGGCAATGTGATCAGGAAGAAAGGGCCATTGTGATCAGTAAGCAGGGAGCATTTTAATCACTCATCAGGGGGTATTGTTATCAGAAACAGTGGTCATTATGATTAAGAACAAGGGGCATTGTGATCACAAAGCAGGGGGTATTGTGATCAGTAACACGGGGCATTGTGATCACTAAAGATGGGGGATTGTGATCAGGAAGCAAGGGGAATTGTGATCAGGAAGCAAGAGGCATTGTGATCAGGAAGCAAGAGGCATTGTGATCAGGAAGCAAAGGGCATTGTGAGAAGTAGGCAAGGGGTATTGTGATCAGTGAACAAGGGGTACTGTGATGTGTAACAGGGGGCATTCTGAAAAGGAAGCAGGGGGCATTGTGGTCAGTAAAAGGGGGCATTTTGATCAGGAAGAATGGGGCATTGTGATCAGTAAGCAGGGAGCATTCTAATCACTAATCAGGGGGTATTGTGATCAGAAACAAGGGGCATTATGTCAAGAACAAGGGGCATTGTGATCAAAAGACAAGGGGCATGGTGATCAAAAAGCAGGGGTCACTGTGATCAGTAACTGGGTATTGTGATCAGTAAGAATGGGGGATTTTGATCAGGAAGTAAGGGGAATTGTGATCAGGAAGCAAGAGTCATTGTGATTAGGAAGCAAAGAGCATTGTGAGCAGTAGGCAAGTGGTATTGTGGTAATTGATCAAGGGTACTGTGATGTGTAAACAGGGGGCATTCTGATAAGTAAGCAGGGGCATTGTGATCAGGAAGAAAGTGTAATTGTGATCACTCGCAGGGAGCATTTTATTCACTAATCAGGGGGTATTGTGATCAGAAACAGGGGTCATTGTGATCGAGAAGAAGCGGCATTCTGACCAGTATACAAGGGGCATTGTGATCACAAAGCAGGGGTCATTGTGATCGCTAACTGGGGTATTGTGATCAGAAAAGATGGGGGATTGTGATCAGGAAGCAAGGGGAATTGTGATCAGGAAGCAAGAGGCATTGTGATCAGGAAGCAAGAGGCATTGTGATCAGGAAGCAAAGGGCATTGTGAGCAGTAGGCAAGGGGTATTGTGATCAAAGAACAAGGGGTACTGTGATGTGTAAACAGGGAGCATTCTGATAAGTAAGCAGGGGCATTGTGATCAGGAGAAAAGGGGCATTTTGACCATTAAGCAGGGAGCATTGTAATTACTCTTCAGGGTTCATTGTGACCACAAACAAGGGTCATTATGATCAAGAGCAAGGGGCATTGTGATAACAAAGCAGGGGGCATTGTAATCAGTAAAGATGGGGAATTGTGATCAGGAAGTAAGGGGATTTGTGATCAGGAAGCAAGGGGCATTGTGATCAGTAGGCAAGGGGTATTGTGATCAGTGAACAACGGGTACTGTGATGTGTAAACAGGGTGCATTCTGAAAAGTAAGCAGGGGGCGTTGTGATCAGGAAGAAAGGGTCATTGTGATCAGTAAGCAGGGAGCATTGTAATCACTAATCAGGGGTATTGTGATCAGAAACAGGGGTCTTCATGATCAAGAGCAAGGGGCACTGTGATCACAATGCAGTGGGCATTGTGATCAGTAAAGATGGGAGATTGTGATCAGGAAGCAAGGGGAATTGTGATCAGGAAGCAAGAGGGATTGTGATCAGGAAGCAAAGGCATTGTGATCAGTAGCCAAGGGGTATTGTGATCAGTGAACAAGGGGTACTGTGATGTGTAAACAGGGGGCATTCTGAAAAGTAAGCAGTGGGCATTGTGATCAGGAAAAAAGGGGCATTGTGATCAGTAACTGGGTTATTGTGATCAATAAGAATGTGGAGTTGTGATCAGGAAACAAAGGACATTGTAATCAGTAGGCAAGGGGTATAGTGATAGGTGAACAAGGGGTACTGTGATGTGTAAACTGGGGGCATTCTGATAAGTAAGCAGGGGTCATTGTGATCAGGAAGAAAGGGGCATTGTGATCAGTATGCAGGGAGCATTGTAATCACTAATGAGGGGGTATTGTGATCACAAACAAGGGTCATTATGATCAAGAGCAAGGGGCTTTGTGATCACAAAGCAGGGGGTATTGTGCTCAGTTAGGATGTGGAATTGTGATCAGGAAGTAGAGGAATTGTGATCAGGAAGCAAGAGGTATTGTGATCAGGAAGCAAAGGGCATTGTGATCAGTAGGCAAAGGGTTTTGTGATCGGTGAACAAGGGGTACTGTGACGT
This sequence comes from Hipposideros larvatus, assembly GCA_031876335.1. Lineage (NCBI taxonomy): Eukaryota > Metazoa > Chordata > Mammalia > Chiroptera > Hipposideridae > Hipposideros > Hipposideros larvatus. The sequence continues at coordinate 24,733 of JAVKSA010000055.1, forward strand.
GTAAACAGGGGATATTCTGAAAACTAAGCAGGCAGCATTGTGATCAGTAAAAGGGGGCACTGTGATCAGGAACAAACTGGCATTTTGACCAGTAAGCCGGGAGCATTGTAATCACTAATCAGGGGGTATTGTGATCAGAAACAGGGGTCATTATGATCAAGTACAAGCGACATTGTGATCAGTAAAGACGGGGCATTGTGATCACAATGCAGGGGCATTGTTATCATTAACGGGGGTACTGTGATCAGTAAGGATGGGGGATTGTGATCAGGAAATAAGGGGAATTGTGATCAGGAAGCAAGAGGCATTGTGATCAGGAACCAAAGGGCATTGTGAGCAGTAAGCACGGAATATTGTAATCACTAAACATGAGGTATTGTGATCAGAAACAGGGGTCATTATGATCAAGAACAAGCGGCATTGTGATCAGTAAAGAAGGGGCATTGTGATCACAAAGCAGGGGGCATTGTGATCAGTAAAAGGGGGCAGTGTGATCCGGAACAAAGGGGCATTTTGACCAGTAAGCAGGGAGCATTGTAATCACTAATCAGAGGGTATCGTGACCACAAACAAGGGTCATTATTATCAAGAGCAAGGGGCATTGCGATCAGGAAGAATGGGGGATTGTGATCAGGAACCCATGGAATTGTGATCAGGAAGCAAGATATATTGTGATCAGGAAGCAAAGGGCATTGTGATCATTAGGCAAGGGCTATCGTGATCAGTGAACAAGAGGTATGTGATGTGTAAACAGGGCGTATTCTGAAAATTAAACAGGGGGCACTGAGATCAGTATCGGGGGTATTGTGATCAGTAAGGATGGGGGATTGTGATCAGGACGCAAGGGCAATTGTGATCAGGAAGCCACAGTTATTGTGATCAGGAAACAAAGGGCATTGTGATCAGTAGGCAAGGGGTATTTTGATCAGTGAACAACGCGTACTGTGATGTGTAAACAGGGGGCAATGTGATCAGGAAGAAAGGGCCATTGTGATCAGTAAGCAGGGAGCATTTTAATCACTCATCAGGGGGTATTGTTATCAGAAACAGTGGTCATTATGATTAAGAACAAGGGGCATTGTGATCACAAAGCAGGGGGTATTGTGATCAGTAACACGGGGCATTGTGATCACTAAAGATGGGGGATTGTGATCAGGAAGCAAGGGGAATTGTGATCAGGAAGCAAGAGGCATTGTGATCAGGAAGCAAAGGGCATTGTGAGAAGTAGGCAAGGGGTATTGTGATCAGTGAACAAGGGGTACTGTGATGTGTAACAGGGGGCATTCTGAAAAGGAAGCAGGGGGCATTGTGGTCAGTAAAAGGGGGAATTTTGATCAGGAAGAATGGGGCATTGTGATCAGTAAGCAGGGAGCATTCTAATCACTAATCAGGGGGTATTGTGATCAGAAACAAGGGGCATTATGTCAAGAACAAGGGGCATTGTGATCAAAAGACAAGGGGCATGGTGATCACAAAGCAGGGGTCACTGTGATCAGTAACGGGGTATTGTGATCAGTAAGAATGGGGGATTTTGATCAGGAAGTAAGGGGAATTGTGATCAGGAAGCAAGAGTCATTGTGATTAGGAAGCAAAGAGCATTGTGAGCAGTAGGCAAGGGGTATTGTGATAATTGATCAAGGGTACTGTGATGTGTAAACAGGGGGCATTCTGATAAGTAAGCAGGGGCATTGTGATCAGGAAGAAAGTGTAATTGTGATCACTCGCAGGGAGCATTTTATTCACTAATCAGGGGGTATTGTGATCAGAAACAGGGGTCATTGTGATCGAGAAGAAGCGGCATTCTGACCAGTATACAAGGGGCATTGTGATCACAAAGCAGGGGACATTGTGATCGCTAACTGGGGTATTGTGATCAGAAAAGATGGGGGATTGTGATCAGGAAGCAAGGGGAATTGTGATCAGGAAGCAAGAGGTATTGTGATCAGGACGCAAGAGTTATTGTGATCAGGAAGCAAAGGGCATTGTGAGCAGTAGGCAAGGGGTATTGTGATCAAAGAACAAGAGGTACTGTGATGTGTAAACAGGGAGCATTCTGATAAGTAAGCAGGGGCATTGTGATCAGGAGAAAAGGGGCATTTTGACCATTAAGCAGGGAGCATTGTAATTACTCTTCAGGGTTCATTGTGACCACAAACAAGGGTCATTATGATCAAGAGCAAGGGGCATTGTGATAACAAAGCAGGGGGCATTGTAATCAGTAAAGATGCGGAATTGTGATCAGGAAGTAAGGGGATTTGTGATCAGGAAGCAAGGGGCATTGTGATCAGTAGGCAAGGGGTATTGTGATCAGTGAACAACGGGTACTGTGATGTGTAAACAGGGTGCATTCTGAAAAGTAAGCAGGGGGCGTTGTGATCAGGAAGAAAGGGTCATTGTGATCAGTAAGCAGGGAGCATTGTAATCACTAATCAGGGGTATTGTGATCAGAAACAGGGGTCTTCATGATCAAGAGCAAGGGGCACTGTGATCACAATGCAGTGGGCATTGTGATCAGTAAAGATGGGAGATTGTGATCAGGAAGCAAGGGGAATTGTGATCAGGAAGCAAGAGGGATTGTGATCAGGAAGCAAAGGCATTGTGATCAGTAGCCAAGGAGTATTGTGATCAGTGAACAAGGGGTACTGTGATGTGTAAACAGGGGGCATTCTGAAAAGTAAGCAGTGGGCATTGTGATCAGGAAAAAAGGGCCATTGTGATCAGTAACTGGGTTATTGTGATCAATAAGAATGTGGAGTTGTGATCAGGAAACAAAGGACATTGTAATCAGTAGGCAAGGGGTATAGTGATAGGTGAACAAGGGGTACTGTGATGTGTAAACTGGGGGCATTCTGATAAGTAAGCAGGGGTCATTGTGATCAGGAAGAAAGGGGCATTGTGATCAGTATGCAGGGAGCATTGTAATCACTAATGAGGGGGTATTGTGATCACAAACAAGGGTCATTATGATCAAGAGCAAGGGGCTTTGTGATCACAAAGCAGGGGGTATTGTGCTCAGTTAGGATGTGGAATTGTGATCAGGAAGTAGAGGAATTGTGATCAGGAAGCAAGAGGTATTGTGATCAGGAAGCAAAGGGCATTGTGATCAGTAGGCAAAGGGTTTTGTGATCGGTGAACAAGGGGTACTGTGACGTGTAAACAGGGGATATTCTGAAAACTAAGCAGGCAGCATTGTGATCAGTAAAAGGGGGCACTGTGATCAGGAACAAACTGGCATTTTGACCAGTAAGCCGGGAGCATTGTAATCACTAATCAGGGGGTATTGTGATCAGAAACAGGGGTCATTATGATCAAGTACAAGCGACATTGTGATCAGTAAAGACGGGGCATTGTGATCACAATGCAGGGGCATTGTTATCATTAACGGGGGTACTGTGATCAGTAAGGATGGGGGATTGTGATCAGGAAATAAGGGGAATTGTGATCAGGAAGCAAGAGGCATTGTGATCAGGAACCAAAGGGCATTGTGAGCAGTAAGCACGGAATATTGTAATCACTAAACATGAGGTATTGTGATCAGAAACAGGGGTCATTATGATCAAGAACAAGCGGCATTGTGATCAGTAAAGAAGGGGCATTGTGATCACAAAGCAGGGGGCATTGTGATCAGTAAAAGGGGGCAGTGTGATCCGGAACAAAGGGGCATTTTGACCAGTAAGCAGGGAGCATTGTAATCACTAATCAGAGGGTATCGTGACCACAAACAAGGGTCATTATTATCAAGAGCAAGGGGCATTGCGATCAGGAAGAATGGGGGATTGTGATCAGGAACCCATGGAATTGTGATCAGGAAGCAAGATATATTGTGATCAGGAAGCAAAGGGCATTGTGATCATTAGGCAAGGGCTATCGTGATCAGTGAACAAGAGGTATGTGATGTGTAAACAGGGCGTATTCTGAAAACTAAACAGGGGGCACTGAGATCAGTATCGGGGGTATTGTGATCAGTAAGGATGGGGGATTGTGATCAGGACGCAAGGGCAATTGTGATCAGGAAGCCACAGTTATTGTGATCAGGAAACAAAGGGCATTGTGATCAGTAGGCAAGGGGTATTTTGACCAGTGAACAACGCGTACTGTGATGTGTAAACAGGGGGCAATGTGATCAGGAAGAAAGGGCCATTGTGATCAGTAAGCAGGGAGCATTTTAATCACTCATCAGGGGGTATTGTTATCAGAAACAGTGGTCATTATGATTAAGAACAAGGGGCATTGTGATCACAAAGCAGGGGGTATTGTGATCAGTAACACGGGGCATTGTGATCACTAAAGATGGGGGATTGTGATCAGGAAGCAAGGGGAATTGTGATCAGGAAGCAAGAGGCATTGTGATCAGGAAGCAAAGGGCATTGTGAGAAGTAGGCAAGGGGTATTGTGATCAGTGAACAAGGGGTACTGTGATGTGTAACAGGGGGCATTCTGAAAAGGAAGCAGGGGGCATTGTGGTCAGTAAAAGGGGGAATTTTGATCAGGAAGAATGGGGCATTGTGATCAGTAAGCAGGGAGCATTCTAATCACTAATCAGGGGGTATTGTGATCAGAAACAAGGGGCATTATGTCAAGAACAAGGGGCATTGTGATCAAAAGACAAGGGGCATGGTGATCACAAAGCAGGGGTCACTGTGATCAGTAACGGGGTATTGTGATCAGTAAGAATGGGGGATTTTGATCAGGAAGTAAGGGGAATTGTGATCAGGAAGCAAGAGTCATTGTGATTAGGAAGCAAAGAGCATTGTGAGCAGTAGGCAAGGGGTATTGTGATAATTGATCAAGGGTACTGTGATGTGTAAACAGGGGGCATTCTGATAAGTAAGCAGGGGCATTGTGATCAGGAAGAAAGTGTAATTGTGATCACTCGCAGGGAGCATTTTATTCACTAATCAGGGGGTATTGTGATCAGAAACAGGGGTCATTGTGATCGAGAAGAAGCGGCATTCTGACCAGTATACAAGGGGCATTGTGATCACAAAGCAGGGGACATTGTGATCGCTAACTGGGGTATTGTGATCAGAAAAGATGGGGGATTGTGATCAGGAAGCAAGGGGAATTGTGATCAGGAAGCAAGAGGTATTGTGATCAGGACGCAAGAGTTATTGTGATCAGGAAGCAAAGGGCATTGTGAGCAGTAGGCAAGGGGTATTGTGATCAAAGAACAAGAGGTACTGTGATGTGTAAACAGGGAGCATTCTGATAAGTAAGCATGGGCATTGTGATCAGGAGAAAAGGGGCATTTTGACCATTAAGCAGGGAGCATTGTAATTACTCTTCAGGGTTCATTGTGACCACAAACAAGGGTCATTATGATCAAGAGCAAGGGGCATTGTGATAACAAAGCAGGGGGCATTGTAATCAGTAAAGATGCGGAATTGTGATCAGGAAGTAAGGGGATTTGTGATCAGGAAGCAAGGGGCATTGTGATCAGTAGGCAAGGGGTATTGTGATCAGTGAACAACGGGTACTGTGATGTGTAAACAGGGTGCATTCTGAAAAGTAAGCAGGGGGCGTTGTGATCAGGAAGAAAGGGTCATTGTGATCAGTAAGCAGGGAGCATTGTAATCACTAATCAGGGGTATTGTGATCAGAAACAGGGGTCTTCATGATCAAGAGCAAGGGGCACTGTGATCACAATGCAGTGGGCATTGTGATCAGTAAAGATGGGAGATTGTGATCAGGAAGCAAGGGGAATTGTGATCAGGAAGCAAGAGGGATTGTGATCAGGAAGCAAAGGCATTGTGATCAGTAGCCAAGGAGTATTGTGATCAGTGAACAAGGGGTACTGTGATGTGTAAACAGGGGGCATTCTGAAAAGTAAGCAGTGGGCATTGTGATCAGGAAAAAAGGGCCATTGTGATCAGTAACTGGGTTATTGTGATCAATAAGAATGTGGAGTTGTGATCAGGAAACAAAGGACATTGTAATCAGTAGGCAAGGGGTATAGTGATAGGTGAACAAGGGGTACTGTGATGTGTAAACTGGGGGCATTCTGATAAGTAAGCAGGGGTCATTGTGATCAGGAAGAAAGGGGCATTGTGATCAGTATGCAGGGAGCATTGTAATCACTAATGAGGGGGTATTGTGATCACAAACAAGGGTCATTATGATCAAGAGCAAGGGGCTTTGTGATCACAAAGCAGGGGGTATTGTGCTCAGTTAGGATGTGGAATTGTGATCAGGAAGTAGAGGAATTGTGATCAGGAAGCAAGAGGTATTGTGATCAGGAAGCAAAGGGCATTGTGATCAGTAGGCAAAGGGTTTTGTGATCGGTGAACAAGGGGTACTGTGACGTGTAAACAGGGGATATTCTGAAAACTAAGCAGGCAGCATTGTGATCAGTAAAAGGGGGCACTGTGATCAGGAACAAACTGGCATTTTGACCAGTAAGCCGGGAGCATTGTAATCACTAATCAGGGGGTATTGTGATCAGAAACAGGGGTCATTATGATCAAGTACAAGCGACATTGTGATCAGTAAAGACGGGGCATTGTGATCACAATGCAGGGGCATTGTTATCATTAACGGGGGTACTGTGATCAGTAAGGATGGGGGATTGTGATCAGGAAATAAGGGGAATTGTGATCAGGAAGCAAGAGGCATTGTGATCAGGAACCAAAGGGCATTGTGAGCAGTAAGCACGGAATATTGTAATCACTAAACATGAGGTATTGTGATCAGAAACAGGGGTCATTATGATCAAGAACAAGCGGCATTGTGATCAGTAAAGAAGGGGCATTGTGATCACAAAGCAGGGGGCATTGTGATCAGTAAAAGGGGGCAGTGTGATCCGGAACAAAGGGGCATTTTGACCAGTAAGCAGGGAGCATTGTAATCACTAATCAGAGGGTATCGTGACCACAAACAAGGGTCATTATTATCAAGAGCAAGGGGCATTGCGATCAGGAAGAATGGGGGATTGTGATCAGGAACCCATGGAATTGTGATCAGGAAGCAAGATATATTGTGATCAGGAAGCAAAGGGCATTGTGATCATTAGGCAAGGGCTATCGTGATCAGTGAACAAGAGGTATGTGATGTGTAAACAGGGCGTATTCTGAAAACTAAACAGGGGGCACTGAGATCAGTATCGGGGGTATTGTGATCAGTAAGGATGGGGGATTGTGATCAGGACGCAAGGGCAATTGTGATCAGGAAGCCACAGTTATTGTGATCAGGAAACAAAGGGCATTGTGATCAGTAGGCAAGGGGTATTTTGACCAGTGAACAACGCGTACTGTGATGTGTAAACAGGGGGCAATGTGATCAGGAAGAAAGGGCCATTGTGATCAGTAAGCAGGGAGCATTTTAATCACTCATCAGGGGGTATTGTTATCAGAAACAGTGGTCATTATGATTAAGAACAAGGGGCATTGTGATCACAAAGCAGGGGGTATTGTGATCAGTAACACGGGGCATTGTGATCACTAAAGATGGGGGATTGTGATCAGGAAGCAAGGGGAATTGTGATCAGGAAGCAAGAGGCATTGTGATCAGGAAGCAAGAGGCATTGTGATCAGGAAGCAAAGGGCATTGTGAGAAGTAGGCAAGGGGTATTGTGATCAGTGAACAAGGGGTACTGTGATGTGTAACAGGGGGCATTCTGAAAAGGAAGCAGGGGGCATTGTGGTCAGTAAAAGGGGGCATTTTGATCAGGAAGAATGGGGCATTGTGATCAGTAAGCAGGGAGCATTCTAATCACTAATCAGGGGGTATTGTGATCAGAAACAAGGGGCATTATGTCAAGAACAAGGGGCATTGTGATCAAAAGACAAGGGGCATGGTGATCACAAAGCAGGGGTCACTGTGATCAGTAACTGGGTATTGTGATCAGTAAGAATGGGGGATTTTGATCAGGAAGTAAGGGGAATTGTGATCAGGAAGCAAGAGTCATTGTGATTAGGAAGCAAAGAGCATTGTGAGCAGTAGGCAAGGGGTATTGTGGTAATTGATCAAGGGTACTGTGATGTGTAAACAGGGGGCATTCTGATAAGTAAGCAGGGGCATTGTGATCAGGAAGAAAGTGTAATTGTGATCACTCGCAGGGAGCATTTTATTCACTAATCAGGGGGTATTGTGATCAGAAACAGGGGTCATTGTGATCGAGAAGAAGCGGCATTCTGACCAGTATACAAGGGGCATTGTGATCACAAAGCAGGGGTCATTGTGATCGCTAACTGGGGTATTGTGATCAGAAAAGATGGGGGATTGTGATCAGGAAGCAAGGGGAATTGTGATCAGGAAGCAAGAGGCATTGTGATCAGGAAGCAAGGGGAATTGTGATCAGGAAGCAAGAGGCATTGTGATCAGGAAGCAAGAGGCATTGTGATCAGGAAGCAAAGGGCATTGTGAGCAGTAGGCAAGGGGTATTGTGATCAAAGAACAAGGGGTACTGTGATGTGTAAACAGGGAGCATTCTGATAAGTAAGCAGGGGCATTGTGATCAGGAGAAAAGGGGCATTTTGACCATTAAGCAGGGAGCATTGTAATTACTCTTCAGGGTTCATTGTGACCACAAACAAGGGTCATTATGATCAAGAGCAAGGGGCATTGTGATAACAAAGCAGGGGGCATTGTAATCAGTAAAGATGGGGAATTGTGATCAGGAAGTAAGGGGATTTGTGATCAGGAAGCAAGGGGCATTGTGATCAGTAGGCAAGGGGTATTGTGATCAGTGAACAACGGGTACTGTGATGTGTAAACAGGGTGCATTCTGAAAAGTAAGCAGGGGGCGTTGTGATCAGGAAGAAAGGGTCATTGTGATCAGTAAGCAGGGAGCATTGTAATCACTAATCAGGGGTATTGTGATCAGAAACAGGGGTCTTCATGATCAAGAGCAAGGGGCACTGTGATCACAATGCAGTGGGCATTGTGATCAGTAAAGATGGGAGATTGTGATCAGGAAGCAAGGGGAATTGTGATCAGGAAGCAAGAGGGATTGTGATCAGGAAGCAAAGGCATTGTGATCAGTAGCCAAGGGGTATTGTGATCAGTGAACAAGGGGTACTGTGATGTGTAAACAGGGGGCATTCTGAAAAGTAAGCAGTGGGCATTGTGATCAGGAAAAAAGGGGCATTGTGATCAGTAACTGGGTTATTGTGATCAATAAGAATGTGGAGTTGTGATCAGGAAACAAAGGACATTGTAATCAGTAGGCAAGGGGTATAGTGATAGGTGAACAAGGGGTACTGTGATGTGTAAACTGGGGGCATTCTGATAAGTAAGCAGGGGTCATTGTGATCAGGAAGAAAGGGGCATTGTGATCAGTATGCAGGGAGCATTGTAATCACTAATGAGGGGGTATTGTGATCACAAACAAGGGTCATTATGATCAAGAGCAAGGGGCTTTGTGATCACAAAGCAGGGGGTATTGTGCTCAGTTAGGATGTGGAATTGTGATCAGGAAGTAGAGGAATTGTGATCAGGAAGCAAGAGGTATTGTGATCAGGAAGCAAAGGGCATTGTGATCAGTAGGCAAAGGGTTTTGTGATCGGTGAACAAGGGGTACTGTGACGTGTAAACAGGGGATATTCTGAAAACTAAGCAGGCAGCATTGTGATCAGTAAAAGGGGGCACTGTGATCAGGAACAAACTGGCATTTTGACCAGTAAGCCGGGAGCATTGTAATCACTAATCAGGGGGTATTGTGATCAGAAACAGGGGTCATTATGATCAAGTACAAGCGACATTGTGATCAGTAAAGACGGGGCATTGTGATCACAATGCAGGGGCATTGTTATCATTAACGGGGGTACTGTGATCAGTAAGGATGGGGGATTGTGATCAGGAAATAAGGGGAATTGTGATCAGGAAGCAAGAGGCATTGTGATCAGGAACCAAAGGGCATTGTGAGCAGTAAGCACGGAATATTGTAATCACTAAACATGAGGTATTGTGATCAGAAACAGGGGTCATTATGATCAAGAACAAGCGGCATTGTGATCAGTAAAGAAGGGGCATTGTGATCACAAAGCAGGGGGCATTGTGATCAGTAAAAGGGGGCAGTGTGATCCGGAACAAAGGGGCATTTTGACCAGTAAGCAGGGAGCATTGTAATCACTAATCAGAGGGTATCGTGACCACAAACAAGGGTCATTATTATCAAGAGCAAGGGGCATTGCGATCAGGAAGAATGGGGGATTGTGATCAGGAACCCATGGAATTGTGATCAGGAAGCAAGATATATTGTGATCAGGAAGCAAAGGGCATTGTGATCATTAGGCAAGGGCCATCGTGATCAGTGAACAAGAGGTATGTGATGTGTAAACAGGGCGTATTCTGAAAACTAAACAGGGGGCACTGAGATCAGTATCGGGGGTATTGTGATCAGTAAGGATGGGGGATTGTGATCAGGACGCAAGGGCAATTGTGATCAGGAAGCCACAGTTATTGTGATCAGGAAACAAAGGGCATTGTGATCAGTAGGCAAGGGGTATTTTGACCAGTGAACAACGCGTACTGTGATGTGTAAACAGGGGGCAATGTGATCAGGAAGAAAGGGCCATTGTGATCAGTAAGCAGGGAGCATTTTAATCACTCATCAGGGGGTATTGTTATCAGAAACAGTGGTCATTATGATTAAGAACAAGGGGCATTGTGATCACAAAGCAGGGGGTATTGTGATCAGTAACACGGGGCATTGTGATCACTAAAGATGGGGGATTGTGATCAGGAAGCAAGGGGAATTGTGATCAGGAAGCAAGAGGCATTGTGATCAGGAAGCAAGAGGCATTGTGATCAGGAAGCAAAGGGCATTGTGAGAAGTAGGCAAGGGGTATTGTGATCAGTGAACAAGGGGTACTGTGATGTGTAACAGGGGGCATTCTGAAAAGGAAGCAGGGGGCATTGTGGTCAGTAAAAGGGGGCATTTTGATCAGGAAGAATGGGGCATTGTGATCAGTAAGCAGGGAGCATTCTAATCACTAATCAGGGGGTATTGTGATCAGAAACAAGGGGCATTATGTCAAGAACAAGGGGCATTGTGATCAAAAGGCAAGGGGCATGGTGATCACAAAGCAGGGGTCACTGTGATCAGTAACTGGGTATTGTGATCAGTAAGAATGGGGGATTTTGATCAGGAAGTAAGGGGAATTGTGATCAGGAAGCAAGAGTCATTGTGATTAGGAAGCAAAGAGCATTGTGAGCAGTAGGCAAGGGGTATTGTGGTAATTGATCAAGGGTACTGTGATGTGTAAACAGGGGGCATTCTGATAAGTAAGCAGGGGCATTGTGATCAGGAAGAAAGTGTAATTGTGATCACTCGCAGGGAGCATTTTATTCACTAATCAGGGGGTATTGTGATCAGAAACAGGGGTCATTGTGATTGAGAAGAAGCGGCATTCTGACCAGTATACAAGGGGCATTGTGATCACAAAGCAGGGGTCATTGTGATCGCTAACTGGGGTATTGTGATCAGAAAAGATGGGGGATTGTGATCAGGAAGCAAGGGGAATTGTGATCAGGAAGCAAGAGGCATTGTGATCAGGAAGCAAGAGGCATTGTGATCAGGAAGCAAAGGGCATTGTGAGCAGTAGGCAAGGGGTATTGTGATCAAAGAACAAGGGGTACTGTGATGTGTAAACAGGGAGCATTCTGATAAGTAAGCAGGGGCATTGTGATCAGGAGAAAAGGGGCATTTTGACCATTAAGCAGGGAGCATTGTAGTTACTCTTCAGGGTTCATTGTGACCACAAACAAGGGTCATTATGATCAAGAGCAAGGGGCATTGTGATAACAAAGCAGGGGGCATTGTAATCAGTAAAGATGGGGAATTGTGATCAGGAAGTAAGGGGATTTGTGATCAGGAAGCAAGGGGCATTGTGATCAGTAGGCAAGGGGTATTGTGATCAGTGAACAACGGGTACTGTGATGTGTAAACAGGGTGCATTCTGAAAAGTAAGCAGGGGGCGTTGTGATCAGGAAGAAAGGGTCATTGTGATCAGTAAGCAGGGAGCATTGTAATCACTAATCAGGGGTATTGTGATCAGAAACAGGGGTCTTCATGATCAAGAGCAAGGGGCACTGTGATCACAATGCAGTGGGCATTGTGATCAGTAAAGATGGGAGATTGTGATCAGGAAGCAAGGGGAATTGTGATCAGGAAGCAAGAGGGATTGTGATCAGGAAGCAAAGGCATTGTGATCAGTAGCCAAGGGGTATTGTGATCAGTGAACAAGGGGTACTGTGATGTGTAAACAGGGGGCATTCTGAAAAGTAAGCAGTGGGCATTGTGATCAGGAAAAAAGGGGCATTGTGATCAGTAACTGGGTTATTGTGATCAATAAGAATGTGGAGTTGTGATCAGGAAACAAAGGACATTGTAATCAGTAGGCAAGGGGTATAGTGATAGGTGAACAAGGGGTACTGTGATGTGTAAACTGGGGGCATTCTGATAAGTAAGCAGGGGTCATTGTGATCAGGAAGAAAGGGGCATTGTGATCAGTATGCAGGGAGCATTGTAATCACTAATGAGGGGGTATTGTGATCACAAACAAGGGTCATTATGATCAAGAGCAAGGGGCTTTGTGATCACAAAGCAGGGGGTATTGTGCTCAGTTAGGATGTGGAATTGTGATCAGGAAGTAGAGGAATTGTGATCAGGAAGCAAGAGGTATTGTGATCAGGAAGCAAAGGGCATTGTGATCAGTAGGCAAAGGGTTTTGTGATCGGTGAACAAGGGGTACTGTGACGTGTAAACAGGGGATATTCTGAAAACTAAGCAGGCAGCATTGTGATCAGTAAAAGGGGGCACTGTGATCAGGAACAAACTGGCATTTTGACCAGTAAGCCGGGAGCATTGTAATCACTAATCAGGGGGTATTGTGATCAGAAACAGGGGTCATTATGATCAAGTACAAGCGACATTGTGATCAGTAAAGACGGGGCATTGTGATCACAATGCAGGGGCATTGTTATCATTAACGGGGGTACTGTGATCAGTAAGGATGGGGGATTGTGATCAGGAAATAAGGGGAATTGTGATCAGGAAGCAAGAGGCATTGTGATCAGGAACCAAAGGGCATTGTGAGCAGTAAGCACGGAATATTGTAATCACTAAACATGAGGTATTGTGATCAGAAACAGGGGTCATTATGATCAAGAACAAGCGGCATTGTGATCAGTAAAGAAGGGGCATTGTGATCACAAAGCAGGGGGCATTGTGATCAGTAAAAGGGGGCAGTGTGATCCGGAACAAAGGGGCATTTTGACCAGTAAGCAGGGAGCATTGTAATCACTAATCAGAGGGTATCGTGACCACAAACAAGGGTCATTATTATCAAGAGCAAGGGGCATTGCGATCAGGAAGAATGGGGGATTGTGATCAGGAACCCATGGAATTGTGATCAGGAAGCAAGATATATTGTGATCAGGAAGCAAAGGGCATTGTGATCATTAGGCAAGGGCTATCGTGATCAGTGAACAAGAGGTATGTGATGTGTAAACAGGGCGTATTCTGAAAATTAAACAGGGGGCACTGAGATCAGTATCGGGGGTATTGTGATCAGTAAGGATGGGGGATTGTGATCAGGACGCAAGGGCAATTGTGATCAGGAAGCCACAGTTATTGTGATCAGGAAACAAAGGGCATTGTGATCAGTAGGCAAGGGGTATTTTGATCAGTGAACAATGCGTACTGTGATGTGTAAACAGGGGGCAATGTGATCAGGAAGAAAGGGCCATTGTGATCAGTAAGCAGGGAGCATTTTAATCACTCATCAGGGGGTATTGTTATCAGAAACAGTGGTCATTATGATTAAGAACAAGGGGCATTGTGATCACAAAGCAGGGGGTATTGTGATCAGTAACACGGGGCATTGTGATCACTAAAGATGGGGGATTGTGATCAGGAAGCAAGGGGAATTGTGATCAGGAAGCAAGAGGCATTGTGATCAGGAAGCAAAGGGCATTGTGAGAAGTAGGCAAGGGGTATTGTGATCAGTGAACAAGGGGTACTGTGATGTGTAACAGGGGGCATTCTGAAAAGTAAGCAGGGGGCATTGTGGTCAGTAAAAGGGGGAATTTTGATCAGGAAGAATGGGGCATTGTGATCAGTAAGCAGGGAGCATTGTAATCACTAATCAGGGGTATTGTGATCAGAAACAGGGGTCTTCATGATCAAGAGCAATTGGCACTGTGATCACAATGCAGTGGGCATTGTGATCAGTAAAGATGGGAGATTGTGATCAGGAAGCAAGGGGAATTGTGATCAGGAAGCAAGAGGGATTGTGATCAGGAAGCAAAGGCATTGTGATCAGTAGCCAAGGGGTATTGTGATCAGTGAACAAGGGGTACTGTGATGTGTAAACAGGGGGCATTCTGAAAAGTAAGCAGTGGGCATTGTGATCAGGAAAAAAGGGGCATTGTGATCAGTAACTGGGTTATTGTGATCAATAAGAATGTGGAGTTGTGATCAGGAAACAAAGGACATTGTAATCAGTAGGCAAGGGGTATAGTGATAGGTGAACAAGGGGTACTGTGATGTGTAAACTGGGGGCATTCTGATAAGTAAGCAGGGGTCATTGTGATCAGGAAGAAAGGGGCATTGTGATCAGTATGCAGGGAGCATTGTAATCACTAATGAGGGGGTATTGTGATCACAAACAAGGGTCATTATGATCAAGAGCAAGGGGCTTTGTGATCACAAAGCAGGGGGTATTGTGCTCAGTTAGGATGTGGAATTGTGATCAGGAAGTAGAGGAATTGTGATCAGGAAGCAAGAGGTATTGTGATCAGGAAGCAAAGGGCATTGTGATCAGTAGGCAAAGGGTTTTGTGATCGGTGAACAAGGGGTACTGTGACGTGTAAACAGGGGATATTCTGAAAACTAAGCAGGCAGCATTGTGATCAGTAAAAGGGGGCACTGTGATCAGGAACAAACTGGCATTTTGACCAGTAAGCCGGGAGCATTGTAATCACTAATCAGGGGGTATTGTGATCAGAAACAGGGGTCATTATGATCAAGTACAAGCGACATTGTGATCAGTAAAGACGGGGCATTGTGATCACAATGCAGGGGCATTGTTATCATTAACGGGGGTACTGTGATCAGTAAGGATGGGGGATTGTGATCAGGAAATAAGGGGAATTGTGATCAGGAAGCAAGAGGCATTGTGATCAGGAACCAAAGGGCATTGTGAGCAGTAAGCACGGAATATTGTAATCACTAAACATGAGGTATTGTGATCAGAAACAGGGGTCATTATGATCAAGAACAAGCGGCATTGTGATCAGTAAAGAAGGGGCATTGTGATCACAAAGCAGGGGGCATTGTGATCAGTAAAAGGGGGCAGTGTGATCCGGAACAAAGGGGCATTTTGACCAGTAAGCAGGGAGCATTGTAATCACTAATCAGAGGGTATCGTGACCACAAACAAGGGTCATTATTATCAAGAGCAAGGGGCATTGCGATCAGGAAGAATGGGGGATTGTGATCAGGAACCCATGGAATTGTGATCAGGAAGCAAGATATATTGTGATCAGGAAGCAAAGGGCATTGTGATCATTAGGCAAGGGCTATCGTGATCAGTGAACAAGAGGTATGTGATGTGTAAACAGGGCGTATTCTGAAAACTAAACAGGGGGCACTGAGATCAGTATCGGGGGTATTGTGATCAGTAAGGATGGGGGATTGTGATCAGGACGCAAGGGCAATTGTGATCAGGAAGCCACAGTTATTGTGATCAGGAAACAAAGGGCATTGTGATCAGTAGGCAAGGGGTATTTTGACCAGTGAACAACGCGTACTGTGATGTGTAAACAGGGGGCAATGTGATCAGGAAGAAAGGGCCATTGTGATCAGTAAGCAGGGAGCATTTTAATCACTCATCAGGGGGTATTGTTATCAGAAACAGTGGTCATTATGATTAAGAACAAGGGGCATTGTGATCACAAAGCAGGGGGTATTGTGATCAGTAACACGGGGCATTGTGATCACTAAAGATGGGGGATTGTGATCAGGAAGCAAGGGGAATTGTGAACAGGAAGCAAGAGGCATTGTGATCAGGAAGCAAGAGGCATTGTGATCAGGAAGCAAAGGGCATTGTGAGAAGTAGGCAAGGGGTATTGTGATCAGTGAACAAGGGGTACTGTGATGTGTAACAGGGGGCATTCTGAAAAGGAAGCAGGGGGCATTGTGGTCAGTAAAAGGGGGCATTTTGATCAGGAAGAATGGGGCATTGTGATCAGTAAGCAGGGAGCATTCTAATCACTAATCAGGGGGTATTGTGATCAGAAACAAGGGGCATTATGTCAAGAACAAGGGGCATTGTGATCAAAGACAAGGGGCATGGTGATCACAAAGCAGGGGTCACTGTGATCAGTAACTGGGTATTGTGATCAATAAGAATGGGGGATTTTGATCAGGAAGTAAGGGGAATTGTGATCAGGAAGCAAGAGTCATTGTGATTAGGAAGCAAAGAGCATTGTGAGCAGTAGGCAAGGGGTATTGTGGTAATTGATCAAGGGTACTGTGATGTGTAAACAGGGGGCATTCTGATAAGTAAGCAGGGGCATTGTGATCAGGAAGAAAGTGTAATTGTGATCACTCGCAGGGAGCATTTTATTCACTAATCAGGGGGTATTGTGATCAGAAACAGGGGTCATTGTGATCGAGAAGAAGCGGCATTCTGACCAGTATACAAGGGGCATTGTGATCACAAAGCAGGGGTCATTGTGATCGCTAACTGGGGTATTGTGATCAGAAAAGATGGGGGATTGTGATCAGGAAGCAAGGGGAATTGTGATCAGGAAGCAAGAGGTATTGTGATCAGGACGCAAGAGTTATTGTGATCAGGAAGCAAAGGGCATTGTGAGCAGTAGGCAAGGGGTATTGTGATCAAAGAACCAGGTGTACTGTGATGTGTAAACAGGGGGCATTCTGATAAGTAAGCAGGGGCATTGTGATCAGGAGAAAAGGGGCATTTTGACCATTAAGCAGGGAGCATTGTAATTACTCTTCAGGGTTCATTGTGACCACAAACAAGGGTCATTATGATCAAGAGCAAGGGGCATTGTGATAACAAAGCAGGGGGCATTGTAATCAGTAAAGATGGGGAATTGTGATCAGGAAGTAAGGGGATTTGTGATCAGGAAGCAAGGGGCATTGTGATCAGTAGGCAAGGGGTATTGTGATCAGTGAACAACGGGTACTGTGATGTGTAAACAGGGTGCATTCTGAAAAGTAAGCAGGGGGCGTTGTGATCAGGAAGAAAGGGTCATTGTGATCAGTAAGCAGGGAGCATTGTAATCACTAATCAGGGGTATTGTGATCAGAAACAGGGGTCTTCATGATCAAGAGCAAGGGGCACTGTGATCACAATGCAGTGGGCATTGTGATCAGTAAAGATGGGAGATTGTGATCAGGAAGCAAGGGGAATTGTGATCAGGAAGCAAGAGGGATTGTGATCAGGAAGCAAAGGCATTGTGATCAGTAGCCAAGGGGTATTGTGATCAGTGAACAAGGGGTACTGTGATGTGTAAACAGGGGGCATTCTGAAAAGTAAGCAGTGGGCATTGTGATCAGGAAAAAAGGGGCATTGTGATCAGTAACTGGGTTATTGTGATCAATAAGAATGTGGAGTTGTGATCAGGAAACAAAGGACATTGTAATCAGTAGGCAAGGGGTATAGTGATAGGTGAACAAGGGGTACTGTGATGTGTAAACTGGGGGCATTCTGATAAGTAAGCAGGGGTCATTGTGATCAGGAAGAAAGGGGCATTGTGATCAGTATGCAGGGAGCATTGTAATCACTAATGAGGGGGTATTGTGATCACAAACAAGGGTCATTATGATCAAGAGCAAGGGGCTTTGTGATCACAAAGCAGGGGGTATTGTGCTCAGTTAGGATGTGGAATTGTGATCAGGAAGTAGAGGAATTGTGATCAGGAAGCAAGAGGTATTGTGATCAGGAAGCAAAGGGCATTGTGATCAGTAGGCAAAGGGTTTTGTGATCGGTGAACAAGGGGTACTGTGACGTGTAAACAGGGAATATTCTGAAAACTAAGTAGGCAGCATTGTGATCAGTAAAAGGGGGCACTGTGATCAGGAACAAACTGGCATTTTGACCAGTAAGCCGGGAGCATTGTAATCACTAATCAGGGGGTATTGTGATCAGAAACAGGGGTCATTATGATCAAGTACAAGCGACATTGTGATCAGTAAAGACGGGGCATTGTGATCACAATGCAGGGGCATTGTTATCATTAACGGGGGTACTGTGATCAGTAAGGATGGGGGATTGTGATCAGGAAATAAGGGGAATTGTGATCAGGAAGCAAGAGGCATTGTGATCAGGAACCAAAGGGCATTGTGAGCAGTAAGCACGGAATATTGTAATCACTAAACATGAGGTATTGTGATCAGAAACAGGGGTCATTATGATCAAGAACAAGCGGCATTGTGATCAGTAAAGAAGGGGCATTGTGATCACAAAGCAGGGGGCATTGTGATCAGTAAAAGGGGGCAGTGTGATCCGGAACAAAGGGGCATTTTGACCAGTAAGCAGGGAGCATTGTAATCACTAATCAGAGGGTATAGTGACCACAAACAAGGGTCATTATTATCATGAGCAAGGGGCATTGCGATCAGGAAGAATGGGGGATTGTGATCAGGAACCCATGGAATTGTGATCAGGAAGCAAGATATATTGTGATCAGGAAGCAAAGGGCATTGTGATCATTAGGCAAGGGCTATCGTGATCAGTGAACAAGAGGTATGTGATGTGTAAACAGGGCGTATTCTGAAAATTAAACAGGGGGCACTGAGATCAGCATCGGGGGTATTGTGATCAGTAAGGATGGGGGATTGTGATCAGGACGCAAGGGCAATTGTGATCAGGAAGCCACAGTTATTGTGATCAGGAAACAAAGGGCATTGTGATCACTAGGCAAGGGGTATTTTGATCAGTGAACAACACGTACTGTGATGTGTAAACAGGGGTAATGTGATCAGGAAGAAAGGGCCATTGTGATCAGTAAGCAGGGAGCATTTTAATCACTCATCAGGGGGTATTGTTATCAGAAACAGTGGTCATTATGATTAAGAACAAGGGGCATTGTGATCACAAAGCAGGGGGTATTGTGGTCAGTAACACGGGGCATTGTGATCACTAAAGATGGGGGATTGTGATCAGGAAGCAAGGGGAATTGTGATCAGGAAGCAAGAGGCATTGTGATCAGGAAGCAAAGGGCATTGTGAGAAGTAGGCAAGGGGTATTGTGATCAGTGAACAAGGGGTACTGTGATGTGTAACAGGGGGCATTCTGAAAAGGAAGCAGGGGGCATTGTGGTCAGTAAAAGGGGGAATTTTGATCAGGAAGAATGGGGCATTGTGATCAGTAAGCAGGGAGCATTGTAATCACTAATCAGGGGTATTGTGATCAGAAACAGGGGTCTTCATGATCAAGAGCAAGGGGCACTGTGATCACAATGCAGTGGGCATTGTGATCAGTAAAGATGGGAGATTGTGATCAGGAAGCAAGGGGAATTGTGATCAGGAAGCAAGAGGGATTGTGATCAGGAAGCAAAGGCATTGTGATCAGTAGCCAAGGGGTATTGTGATCAGTGAACAAGGGGTACTGTGATGTGTAAACAGGGGGCATTCTGAAAAGTAAGCAGTGGGCATTGTGATCAGGAAAAAAGGGGCATTGTGATCAGTAACTGGGTTATTGTGATCAATAAGAATGTGGAGTTGTGATCAGGAAACAAAGGACATTGTAATCAGTAGGCAAGGGGTATAGTGATAGGTGAACAAGGGGTACTGTGATGTGTAAACTGGGGGCATTCTGATAAGTAAGCAGGGGTCATTGTGATCAGGAAGAAAGGGGCATTGTGATCAGTATGCAGGGAGCATTGTAATCACTAATGAGGGGGTATTGTGATCACAAACAAGGGTCATTATGATCAAGAGCAAGGGGCTTTGTGATCACAAAGCAGGGGGTATTGTGCTCAGTTAGGATGTGGAATTGTGATCAGGAAGTAGAGGAATTGTGATCAGGAAGCAAGAGGTATTGTGATCAGGAAGCAAAGGGCATTGTGATCAGTAGGCAAAGGGTTTTGTGATCGGTGAACAAGGGGTACTGTGACGTGTAAACAGGGGATATTCTGAAAACTAAGCAGGCAGCATTGTGATCAGTAAAAGGGGGCACTGTGATCAGGAACAAACTGGCATTTTGACCAGTAAGCCGGGAGCATTGTAATCACTAATCAGGGGGTATTGTGATCAGAAACAGGGGTCATTATGATCAAGTACAAGCGACATTGTGATCAGTAAAGACGGGGCATTGTGATCACAATGCAGGGGCATTGTTATCATTAACGGGGGTACTGTGATCAGTAAGGATGGGGGATTGTGATCAGGAAATAAGGGGAATTGTGATCAGGAAGCAAGAGGCATTGTGATCAGGAACCAAAGGGCATTGTGAGCAGTAAGCACGGAATATTGTAATCACTAAACATGAGGTATTGTGATCAGAAACAGGGGTCATTATGATCAAGAACAAGCGGCATTGTGATCAGTAAAGAAGGGGCATTGTGATCACAAAGCAGGGGGCATTGTGATCAGTAAAAGGGGGCAGTGTGATCCGGAACAAAGGGGCATTTTGACCAGTAAGCAGGGAGCATTGTAATCACTAATCAGAGGGTATCGTGACCACAAACAAGGGTCATTATTATCAAGAGCAAGGGGCATTGCGATCAGGAAGAATGGGGGATTGTGATCAGGAACCCATGGAATTGTGATCAGGAAGCAAGATATATTGTGATCAGGAAGCAAAGGGCATTGTGATCATTAGGCAAGGGCTATCGTGATCAGTGAACAAGAGGTATGTGATGTGTAAACAGGGCGTATTCTGAAAACTAAACAGGGGGCACTGAGATCAGTATCGGGGGTATTGTGATCAGTAAGGATGGGGGATTGTGATCAGGACGCAAGGGCAATTGTGATCAGGAAGCCACAGTTATTGTGATCAGGAAACAAAGGGCATTGTGATCAGTAGGCAAGGGGTATTTTGACCAGTGAACAACGCGTACTGTGATGTGTAAACAGGGGGCAATGTGATCAGGAAGAAAGGGCCATTGTGATCAGTAAGCAGGGAGCATTTTAATCACTCATCAGGGGGTATTGTTATCAGAAACAGTGGTCATTATGATTAAGAACAAGGGGCATTGTGATCACAAAGCAGGGGGTATTGTGATCAGTAACACGGGGCATTGTGATCACTAAAGATGGGGGATTGTGATCAGGAAGCAAGGGGAATTGTGAACAGGAAGCAAGAGGCATTGTGATCAGGAAGCAAGAGGCATTGTGATCAGGAAGCAAAGGGCATTGTGAGAAGTAGGCAAGGGGTATTGTGATCAGTGAACAAGGGGTACTGTGATGTGTAACAGGGGGCATTCTGAAAAGGAAGCAGGGGGCATTGTGGTCAGTAAAAGGGGGCATTTTGATCAGGAAGAATGGGGCATTGTGATCAGTAAGCAGGGAGCATTCTAATCACTAATCAGGGGGTATTGTGATCAGAAACAAGGGGCATTATGTCAAGAACAAGGGGCATTGTGATCAAAGACAAGGGGCATGGTGATCACAAAGCAGGGGTCACTGTGATCAGTAACTGGGTATTGTGATCAGTAAGAATGGGGGATTTTGATCAGGAAGTAAGGGGAATTGTGATCAGGAAGCAAGAGTCATTGTGATTAGGAAGCAAAGAGCATTGTGAGCAGTAGGCAAGGGGTATTGTGGTAATTGATCAAGGGTACTGTGATGTGTAAACAGGGGGCATTCTGATAAGTAAGCAGGGGCATTGTGATCAGGAAGAAAGTGTAATTGTGATCACTCGCAGGGAGCATTTTATTCACTAATCAGGGGGTATTGTGATCAGAAACAGGGGTCATTGTGATCGAGAAGAAGCGGCATTCTGACCAGTATACAAGGGGCATTGTGATCACAAAGCAGGGGTCATTGTGATCGCTAACTGGGGTATTGTGATCAGAAAAGATGGGGGATTGTGATCAGGAAGCAAGGGGAATTGTGATCAGGAAGCAAGAGGTATTGTGATCAGGACGCAAGAGTTATTGTGATCAGGAAGCAAAGGGCATTGTGAGCAGTAGGCAAGGGGTATTGTGATCAAAGAACCAGGTGTACTGTGATGTGTAAACAGGGGGCATTCTGATAAGTAAGCAGGGGCATTGTGATCAGGAGAAAAGGGGCATTTTGACCATTAAGCAGGGAGCATTGTAATTACTCTTCAGGGTTCATTGTGACCACAAACAAGGGTCATTATGATCAAGAGCAAGGGGCATTGTGATAACAAAGCAGGGGGCATTGTAATCAGTAAAGATGGGGAATTGTGATCAGGAAGTAAGGGGATTTGTGATCAGGAAGCAAGGGGCATTGTGATCAGTAGGCAAGGGGTATTGTGATCAGTGAACAACGGGTACTGTGATGTGTAAACAGGGTGCATTCTGAAAAGTAAGCAGGGGGCGTTGTGATCAGGAAGAAAGGGTCATTGTGATCAGTAAGCAGGGAGCATTGTAATCACTAATCAGGGGTATTGTGATCAGAAACAGGGGTCTTCATGATCAAGAGCAAGGGGCACTGTGATCACAATGCAGTGGGCATTGTGATCAGTAAAGATGGGAGATTGTGATCAGGAAGCAAGGGGAATTGTGATCAGGAAGCAAGAGGGATTGTGATCAGGAAGCAAAGGCATTGTGATCAGTAGCCAAGGGGTATTGTGATCAGTGAACAAGGGGTACTGTGATGTGTAAACAGGGGGCATTCTGAAAAGTAAGCAGTGGGCATTGTGATCAGGAAAAAAGGGGCATTGTGATCAGTAACTGGGTTATTGTGATCAATAAGAATGTGGAGTTGTGATCAGGAAACAAAGGACATTGTAATCAGTAGGCAAGGGGTATAGTGATAGGTGAACAAGGGGTACTGTGATGTGTAAACTGGGGGCATTCTGATAAGTAAGCAGGGGTCATTGTGATCAGGAAGAAAGGGGCATTGTGATCAGTATGCAGGGAGCATTGTAATCACTAATGAGGGGGTATTGTGATCACAAACAAGGGTCATTATGATCAAGAGCAAGGGGCTTTGTGATCACAAAGCAGGGGGTATTGTGCTCAGTTAGGATGTGGAATTGTGATCAGGAAGTAGAGGAATTGTGATCAGGAAGCAAGAGGTATTGTGATCAGGAAGCAAAGGGCATTGTGATCAGTAGGCAAAGGGTTTTGTGATCGGTGAACAAGGGGTACTGTGACGTGTAAACAGGGGATATTCTGAAAACTAAGCAGGCAGCATTGTGATCAGTAAAAGGGGGCACTGTGATCAGGAACAAACTGGCATTTTGACCAGTAAGCCGGGAGCATTGTAATCACTAATCAGGGGGTATTGTGATCAGAAACAGGGGTCATTATGATCAAGTACAAGCAACATTGTGATCAGTAGAGACGGGGCATTGTGATCACAATGCAGGGGCATTGTTATCATTAACGGGGGTACTGTGATCAGTAAGGATGGGGGATTGTGATCAGGAAATAAGGGGAATTGTGATCAGGAAGCAAGAGGCATTGTGATCAGGAACCAAAGGGCATTGTGAGCAGTAAGCACGGAATATTGTAATCACTAAACATGAGGTATTGTGATCAGAAACAGGGGTCATTATGATCAAGAACAAGCGGCATTGTGATCAGTAAAGAAGGGGCATTGTGATCACAAAGCAGGGGGCATTGTGATCAGTAAAAGGGGGCAGTGTGATCCGGAACAAAGGGGCATTTTGACCAGTAAGCAGGGAGCATTGTAATCACTAATCAGAGGGTATAGTGACCACAAACAAGGGTCATTATTATCATGAGCAAGGGGCATTGCGATCAGGAAGAATGGGGGATTGTGATCAGGAACCCATGGAATTGTGATCAGGAAGCAAGATATATTGTGATCAGGAAGCAAAGGGCATTGTGATCATTAGGCAAGGGCTATCGTGATCAGTGAACAAGAGGTATGTGATGTGTAAACAGGGCGTATTCTGAAAATTAAACAGGGGGCACTGAGATCAGCATCGGGGGTATTGTGATCAGTAAGGATGGGGGATTGTGATCAGGACGCAAGGGCAATTGTGATCAGGAAGCCACAGTTATTGTGATCAGGAAACAAAGGGCATTGTGATCACTAGGCAAGGGGTATTTTGATCAGTGAACAACACGTACTGTGATGTGTAAACAGGGGTAATGTGATCAGGAAGAAAGGGCCATTGTGATCAGTAAGCAGGGAGCATTTTAATCACTCATCAGGGGGTATTGTTATCAGAAACAGTGGTCATTATGATTAAGAACAAGGGGCATTGTGATCACAAAGCAGGGGGTATTGTGGTCAGTAACACGGGGCATTGTGATCACTAAAGATGGGGGATTGTGATCAGGAAGCAAGGGGAATTGTGATCAGGAAGCAAGAGGCATTGTGATCAGGAAGCAAAGGGCATTGTGAGAAGTAGGCAAGGGGTATTGTGATCAGTGAACAAGGGGTACTGTGATGTGTAACAGGGGGCATTCTGAAAAATAAGCAGGGGGCATTGTGGTCAGTAAAAGGGGGCATTTTGATCAGGAAGAATGGGGCATTGTGATCAGTAAGGAGGGAGCATTCTAATCACTAATCAGGGGGTATTGTGATCAAAAAAAGGGGCATTATGTCAAGAACAAGGGGCATTGTAATGAAAAAACAAGGGGCATGGTGATCACAAAGCAGGGGTCACTGTGATCAGTAACGGGGTATTGTGATCAGTAAGAATGGGGGATTTTGATCAGGAAGTAAGGGGATTTGTGATCAGGAAGCAAGAGTCATTGTGATTAGGAAGCAAAGAGCATTGTGAGCAGTAGGCAAGGGGTATTGTGATAATTGATCAAGGGTACTGTGATGTGTAAACAGGGGGCATTCTGATAAGTAAGCAGGGGCATTGTGATCAGGAAGAAAGTGTAATTGTGATCACTCGCAGGGAGCATTTTATTCACTAATCAGGGAGTATTGTGATCAGAAACAGGGGTCATTGTGATCGAGAAGAAGCGGCATTCTGACCAGTATACAAGGGGCATTGTGATCACAAAGCAGGGGTCATTGTGATCGCTAACTGGGGTATTGTGATCAGAAAAGATGGGGGATTGTGATCAGGAAGCAAGGGGAATTGTGATCAGGAAGCAAGAGGTATTGTGATCAGGACGCAAGAGTTATTGTGATCAGGAAGCAAAGGGCATTGTGAGCAGTAGGCAAGGGGTATTGTGATCAAAGAACAAGGGGTACTGTGATGTGTAAACAGGGGGCATTCTGATAAGTAAGCAGGGGCATTGTGATCAGGAGAAAAGGGTCATTTTGACCATTAAACAGGGAGCATTGTAATTACTCTTCAGGGTTCATTGTGACCACAAACAAGGGTCATTATGATCAAGAGCAAGGGGCATTGTGATAACAAAGCAGGGGGCATTGTAATCAGTAAAGATGGGGAATTGTGATCAGGAATTAATGGGATTTGTGATCAGGAAGCAAGGGGCATTGTGATCAGTAGGCAAGGGGTATTGTGATCAGTGAACAACGGGTACTGTGATGTGTAAACAGGGTGCATTCTGAAAAGTAAGTAGGGGGCGTTGTGATCAGGAAGAAACGGTCATTGTGATCAGTAAGCAGGGAGCATTGTAATCACTAATCAGGGGTATTGTGATCAGAAACAGGGGTCTTCATGATCAAGAGCAAGGGGCACTGTGATCACAATGCAGTGGGCATTGTGATCAGTAAAGTTGGGAGATTGTGATCAGGAAGGAAGGGGAATTGTGATCAGGAAGCAAGAGGGATTGTGATCAGGAAGCAAAGGCATTGTGATCAGTAGCCAAGGGGTATTGTGATCAGTGAACAAGGGGTACTGTGATGTGTAAACAGGGGGCATTCTGAAAAGTAAGCAGTGGGCATTGTGATCAGGAAAAAAGGGGCATTGTGATCAGTAACTGGGTTATTGTGATCAATAAGAATGTGGAGTTGTGATCAGGAAACAAAGGACATTGTAATCAGTAGGCAAGGGGTATAGTGATAGGTGAACAAGGGGTACTGTGATGTGTAAACTGGGGGCATTCTGATAAGTAAGCAGGGGTCATTGTGATCAGGAAGAAAGGGGCATTGTGATCAGTATGCAGGGAGCATTGTAATCACTAATGAGGGGGTATTGTGATCACAAACAAGGGTCATTATGATCAAGAGCAAGGGGCTTTGTGATCACAAAGCAGGGGGTATTGTGCTCAGTTAGGATGTGGAATTGTGATCAGGAAGTAGAGGAATTGTGATCAGGAAGCAAGAGGTATTGTGATCAGGAAGCAAAGGGCATTGTGATCAGTAGGCAAAGGGTTTTGTGATCGGTGAACAAGGGGTACTGTGACGTGTAAACAGGGGATATTCTGAAAACTAAGCAGGCAGCATTGTGATCAGTAAAAGGGGGCACTGTGATCAGGAACAAACTGGCATTTTGACCAGTAAGCCGGGAGCATTGTAATCACTAATCAGGGGGTATTGTGATCAGAAACAGGGGTCATTTTGATCAAGTACAAGCGACATTGTGATCAGTAAAGACGGGGCATTGTGATCACAATGCAGGGGCATTGTTATCATTAACGGGGGTACTGTGATCAGTAAGGATGGGGGATTGTGATCAGGAAATAAGGGGAATTGTGATCAGGAAGCAAGAGGCATTGTGATCAGGAACCAAAGGGCATTGTGAGCAGTAAGCACGGAATATTGTAATCACTAAACATGAGGTATTGTGATCAGAAACAGGGGTCATTATGATCAAGAACAAGCGGCATTGTGATCAGTAAAGAAGGGGCATTGTGATCACAAAGCAGGGGGCATTGTGATCAGTAAAAGGGGGCAGTGTGATCCGGAACAAAGGGGCATTTTGACCAGTAAGCAGGGAGCATTGTAATCACTAATCAGAGGGTATCGTGACCACAAACAAGGGTCATTATTATCAAGAGCAAGGGGCATTGCGATCAGGAAGAATGGGGGATTGTGATCAGGAACCCATGGAATTGTGATCAGGAAGCAAGATATATTGTGATCAGGAAGCAAAGGGCATTGTGATCATTAGGCAAGGGCTATCGTGATCAGTGAACAAGAGGTATGTGATGTGTAAACAGGGCGTATTCTGAAAACTAAACAGGGGGCACTGAGATCAGTATCGGGGGTATTGTGATCAGTAAGGATGGGGGATTGTGATCAGGACGCAAGGGCAATTGTGATCAGGAAGCCACAGTTATTGTGATCAGGAAACAAAGGGCATTGTGATCAGTAGGCAAGGGGTATTTTGATCAGTGAACAATGCGTACTGTGATGTGTAAACAGGGGGCAATGTGATCAGGAAGAAAGGGCCATTGTGATCAGTAAGCAGGGAGCATTTTAATCACTCATCAGGGGGTATTGTTATCAGAAACAGTGGTCATTATGATTAAGAACAAGGGGCATTGTGATCACAAAGCAGGGGGTATTGTGATCAGTAACACGGGGCATTGTGATCACTAAAGATGGGGGATTGTGATCAGGAAGCAAGGGGAATTGTGATCAGGAAGCAAGAGGTATTGTGATCAGGACGCAAGAGTTATTGTGATCAGGAAGCAAAGGGCATTGTGAGCAGTAGGCAAGGGGTATTGTGATCAAAGAACAAGAGGTACTGTGATGTGTAAACAGGGAGCATTCTGATAAGTAAGCAGGGGCATTGTGATCAGGAGAAAAGGGGCATTTTGACCATTAAGCAGGGAGCATTGTAATTACTCTTCAGGGTTCATTGTGACCACAAACAAGGGTCATTATGATCAAGAGCAAGGGGCATTGTGATAACAAAGCAGGGGGCATTGTAATCAGTAAAGATGCGGAATTGTGATCAGGAAGTAAGGGGATTTGTGATCAGGAAGCAAGGGGCATTGTGATCAGTAGGCAAGGGGTATTGTGATCAGTGAACAACGGGTACTGTGATGTGTAAACAGGGTGCATTCTGAAAAGTAAGCAGGGGGCGTTGTGATCAGGAAGAAAGGGTCATTGTGATCAGTAAGCAGGGAGCATTGTAATCACTAATCAGGGGTATTGTGATCAGAAACAGGGGTCTTCATGATCAAGAGCAAGGGGCACTGTGATCACAATGCAGTGGGCATTGTGATCAGTAAAGATGGGAGATTGTGATCAGGAAGCAAGGGGAATTGTGATCAGGAAGCAAGAGGGATTGTGATCAGGAAGCAAAGGCATTGTGATCAGTAGCCAAGGAGTATTGTGATCAGTGAACAAGGGGTACTGTGATGTGTAAACAGGGGGCATTCTGAAAAGTAAGCAGTGGGCATTGTGATCAGGAAAAAAGGGGCATTGTGATCAGTAACTGGTTTATTGTGATCAATAAGAATGTGGAGTTGTGATCAGGAAACAAAGGACATTGTAATCAGTAGGCAAGGGGTATAGTGATAGGTGAACAAGGGGTACTGTGATGTGTAAACTGGGGGCATTCTGATAAGTAAGCAGGGGTCATTGTGATCAGGAAGAAAGGGGCATTGTGATCAGTATGCAGGGAGCATTGTAATCACTAATGAGGGGGTATTGTGATCACAAACAAGGGTCATTATGATCAAGAGCAAGGGGCTTTGTGATCACAAAGCAGGGGGTATTGTGCTCAGTTAGGATGTGGAATTGTGATCAGGAAGTAGAGGAATTGTGATCAGGAAGCAAAGGGCATTGTGATCAGTAGGCAAAGGGTTTTGTGATCGGTGAACAAGGGGTACTGTGACGTGTAAACAGGGGATATTCTGAAAACTAAGCAGGCAGCATTGTGATCAGTAAAAGGGGGCACTGTGATCAGGAACAAACTGGCATTTTGACCAGTAAGCCGGGAGCATTGTAATCACTAATCAGGGGGTATTGTGATCAGAAACAGGGGTCATTATGATCAAGTACAAGCGACATTGTGATCAGTAAAGACGGGGCATTGTGATCACAATGCAGGGGCATTGTTATCATTAACGGGGGTACTGTGATCAGTAAGGATGGGGGATTGTGATCAGGAAATAAGGGGAATTGTGATCAGGAAGCAAGAGGCATTGTGATCAGGAACCAAAGGGCATTGTGAGCAGTAAGCACGGAATATTGTAATCACTAAACATGAGGTATTGTGATCAGAAACAGGGGTCATTATGATCAAGAACAAGCGGCATTGTGATCAGTAAAGAAGGGGCATTGTGATCACAAAGCAGGGGGCATTGTGATCAGTAAAAGGGGGCAGTGTGATCCGGAACAAAGGGGCATTTTGACCAGTAAGCAGGGAGCATTGTAATCACTAATCAGAGGGTATCGTGACCACAAACAAGGGTCATTATTATCAAGAGCAAGGGGCATTGCGATCAGGAAGAATGGGGGATTGTGATCAGGAACCCATGGAATTGTGATCAGGAAGCAAGATATATTGTGATCAGGAAGGAAAGGGCATTGTGATCATTAGGCAAGGGCTATCGTGATCAGTGAACAAGAGGTATGTGATGTGTAAACAGGGCGTATTCTGAAAATTAAACAGGGGGCACTGAGATCAGTATCGGGGGTATTGTGATCAGTAAGGATGGGGGATTGTGATCAGGACGCAAGGGCAATTGTGATCAGGAAGCCACAGTTATTGTGATCAGGAAACAAAGGGCATTGTGATCAGTAGGCAAGGGGTATTTTGATCAGTGAACAACGCGTACTGTGATGTGTAAACAAGGGGCAATGTGATCAGGAAGAAAGGGCCATTGTGATCAGTAAGCAGGGAGCATTTTAATCACTCATCAGGGGGTATTGTTATCAGAAACAGTGGTCATTATGATTAAGAACAAGGGGCATTGTGATCACAAAGCAGGGGGTATTGTGATCAGTAACACGGGGCATTGTGATCACTAAAGATGGGGGATTGTGATCAGGAAGCAAGGGGAATTGTGATCAGGAAGCAAGAGGCATTGTGATCAGGAAGCATAGGGCATTGTGAGAAGTAGGCAAGGGGTATTGTGATCAGTGAACAAGGGGTACTGTGATGTGTAATAGGGGGCATTCTCAAAAGTAAGCAGGGGGCATTGTGGTCAGTAAAAGGGGGCATTTTGATCAGGAAGAATGGGGCATTGTGATCAGTAAGCAGGGAGCATTCTAATCACTAATCAGGGGGTATTGTGATCAGAAACAAGGGGCATTATGTCAAGAACAAGGGGCATTGTGATCAAAAGACAAGGGGAATGGTGATCACAAAGCAGGGGTAACTGTGATCAGTAACGGGGTATTGTGATCAGTAAGAATGGGGGATTTTGATCAGGAAGTAAGGGGAATTGTGATCAGGAAGCAAGAGTCATTGTGATTAGGAAGCAAAGAGCATTGTGAGCAGTAGGCAAGGGGTATTGTGATAATTGATCAAGGGTACTGTGATGTGTAAACAGGGGGCTTTCTGATAAGTAAGCAGGGGCATTGTGATCAGGAAGAAAGTGTAATTGTGATCACACGCAGGGAGCATTTTATTCACTAATCAGGGGGTATTGTGATCAGAAACAGGGGTCATTATGATCGAGAAGAAGCGGCATTCTGACCAGTATACAAGGGGCATTGTGATCACAAAGCAGGGGTCATTGTGATCGCTAACTGGTGTATTGTGATCAGAAAAGATGGGGGATTGTGATCAGGAAGCAAGGGGAATTGTGATCAGGAAGCAAGAGGTATTGTGATCAGGAAGCAAACGGCATTGTGATCAGTAGGAAAGGGGTATTATGATCAGTGAACAAGGGGCAATGTGATCACAAAGCAGTGGGCATTGCGATCAGTAATGGGGGCATTGTGATCACTAAGGATGGGGGAATGTGATCAGGAAGCAAAGGGCATTGTTATCAGTATGCAAGAGGTATTGTTTACAGTGAAAAAGGGGTACTGTGATGTGTAAATAGGGGGTATTCTGATAAGTAAGCAGGGGCATTTTGATCAGGAAGAAAGGGGCATTGTGATCAGTAATGGGGGTATGGTGATCAGGAAGAATGGGGAATTGTGATCAGGAAGCAAGGGGAATTGTGATCAGGACGCAAGAGTTATTGTGATCAGGAAGCAATGGGCATTGTGAGCAGTAGGCAAGGGGTATTGTGATCAAAGAACAAGGGGTACTGTGATGTGTAAACAGGGGGCATTCTGATAAGTAAGCAGGGGCATTGTGATCAGGAGAAAAGGGGCATTTTGACCATTAAGCAGGGAGCATTGTAATTACTCTTCAGGGTTCATTGTGACCACAAACAAGGGTCATTATGATCAAGAGCAAGGGGCAATGTGATAACAAAGCAGGGGGCATTGTAATCAGTAAAGATGGGGAATTGTGATCAGGAAGTAAGGGGATTTGTGATCAGGAAGCAAGGGGCATTGTGATCAGTAGGCAAGGGGTATTGTGATCAGTGAACAACGGGTACTGTGATGTGTAAACAGGGTGCATTCTGAAAAGTAAGCAGGGGGCGTTGTGATCAGGAAGAAAGGGTCATTGTGATCAGTACGCAGGGAGCATTGTAATCACTAATCAGGGGTATTGTGATCAGAAACAGGGGTCTTCATGATCAAGAGCAAGGGGCACTGTGATCACAATGCAGTGGGCATTGTGATCAGTAAAGATGGGAGATTGTGATCAGGAAGCAAGGGGAATTGTGATCAGGAAGCAAGAGGAATTGTGATCAGGAAGCAAAGGCATTGTGATCAGTAGCCAAGGGGTATTGTGATCAGTGAACAAGGGGTACTGTGATGTGCAAACAGGGGGCATTCTGAAAAGTAAGCAGTGGGCATTGTGATCAGGAAAAAAGGGGCATTGTGATCAGTAACTGGGTTATTGTGATCAATAAGAATGTGGAGTTGTGATCAGGAAACAAAGGACATTGTAATCAGTAGGCAACGGGTATAGTGATAGGTGAACAAGGGGTACTGTGATGTGTAAACTGGGGGCATTCTGATAAGTAAGCAGCGGTCATTGTGATCAGGAAGAAAGGGGCATTGTGATCAGTATGCAGGGAGCATTGTAATCACTAATGAGGGGGTATTGTGATCACAAACAAGGGTCATTATGATCAAGAGCAAGGGGCTTTGTGATCACAAAGCAGGGGGTATTGTGCTCAGTTAGGATGTGGAATTGTGATCAGGAAGTAGAGGAATTGTGATCAGGAAGCAAGAGGTATTGTGATCAGGAAGCAAAGGGCATTGTGATCAGTAGGCAAAGGGTTTTGTGATCGGTGAACAAGGGGTACTGTGACGTGTAAACAGGGGATATTCTGAAAACTAAGCAGGCAGCATTGTGATCAGTAAAAGGGGGCACTGTATTCAGGAACAAACTGGCATTTTGACCAGTAAGCCGGGAGCATTGTAATCACTAATCAGGGGGTATTGTGATCAGAAACAGGGGTCATTATGATCAAGTACATGCGACATTGTGATCAGTAAAGACGGGGCATTGTGATCACAATGCAGGGGCATTGTTATCATTAACGGGGGTACTGTGATCAGTAAGGATGGGGGATTGTGATCAGGAAATAAGGGGAATTGTGATCAGGAAGCAAGAGGCATTGTGATCAGGAACCAAAGGGCATTGTGAGCAGTAAGCACGGAATATTGTAATCACTAAACATGAGGTATTGTGATCAGTAACAGGGGTCATTATGATCAAGAACAAGCGGCATTGTGATCAGTAAAGAAGGGGCATTGTGATCACAAAGCAGGGGGCATTGTGATCAGTAAAAGGGGGCAGTGTGATCCAGAACAAAGGGGCATTTTGACCAGTAAGCAGGGAGCATTGTAATCACTAATCAGAGGGTATCGTGACCACAAACAAGGGTCATTATTATCAAGAGCAAGGGGCATTGCGATCAGGAAGAATGGGGGATTGTGATCAGGAACCCATGGAATTGTGATCAGGAAGCAAGATATATTGTGATCAGGAAGCAAAGGGCATTGTGATCATTAGGCAAGGGCTATCGTGATCAGTGAACAAGAGGTATGTGATGTGTAAACAGGGCGTATTCTGAAAATTAAACAGGGGGCACTGAGATCAGTATCGGGGGTATTGTGATCAGTAAGGATGGGGGATTGTGATCAGGACGCAAGGGCAATTGTGATCAGGAAGCCACAGTTATTGTGATCAGGAAACAAAGGGCATTGTGATCAGTAGGCAAGGGGTATTTTGATCAGTGAACAACGCGTACTGTGATGTGTAAACAGGGGGCAATGTGATCAGGAAGAAAGGGCCATTGTGATCAGTAAGCAGGGAGCATTTTAATCACTCATCAGGGGGTATTGTTATCAGAAACAGTGGTCATTATGATTAAGAACAAGGGGCATTGTGATCACAAAGCAGGGGGTATTGTGATCAGTAACACGGGGCATTGTGATCACTAAAGATGGGGGATTGTGATCAGGAAGCAAGGGGAATTGTGATCAGGAAGCAAAGGGCATTGTGAGAAGTAGGCAAGGGGTATTGTGATCAGTGAACAAGGGGTACTGTGATGTGTAACAGGGGGCATTCTGAAAAGTAAGCAGGGGGCATTGTGGTCAGTAAAAGGGGGCATTTTGATCAGGAAGAATGGGGCATTGTGATCAGTAAGCAGGGAGCATTCTAATCACTAATCAGGGGGTATTGTGATCAGAAACAAGGGGCATTATGTCAAGAACAAGGGGCATTGTGATCAAAAAACAAGGGGCATTGTGATCACAAAGCAGGGGTCACTGTGATCAGTAACGGGGTATTGTGATCAGTAAGAATGGGGGATTTTGAACAGGAAGTAAGGGGAATTGTGATCATGAAGCAAGAGTCATTGTGATTAGGAAGCAAAGAGCATTGTGAGCAGTAGGCAAGGGGTATTGTGATAATTGATCAAGGGTACTGTGATGTGTAAACAGGGGGCATTCTGATAAGTAAGCAGGGGAATTGTGATCAGGAAGAAAGCGGCATTGTGATCAGTAAGCACGGAAAATTGTAATCACTATACAGGAGGTATTGTGATCAGAAACAGGGGTCATTATGATCAAGAACAAGCGGCAATGTGATCAGTAAAGAAGGGGTATTGTGATCACAAAGCAGGGGGCATTGTGATCAGGAAAAAAAGGGCATTTTGAGCAGAAAGCAGGGAGCATTGTAATCACTAATGAAGGGGTTTGTGATCACAACAAGTGTCATTATGATCAAGAGCAAGTGGCATTGTGATCACAAAGCAGGGGGCATTTTGATCAGTAAGGATGGGGAATTGTGAACAGGAAATAGCGGAATTGTGATCACGAAGCAAGAGGTATTGTGATCAGGAAGTAAAGGGCATTGTGATCAATACGCAAGGGTATTGTGATCAACGAAGAACGCGTACTGCATGTGTAAACAGGGGGCAATGTGATCAGGAAGAAAGGGACATTGTGAGTAGTAAGCAGGGAGCATTGTAATCATTCATCAGGGGTATTGTGATCAGAAACAGGGTTCATTATGATCAAGAACAAGCGGCATTGTGATCATTAAAGAAGGGTCATTGTGATCACAAAGCAGGGGCATTGTGATCAGTAACAGGGGTATTGTGATCAGGAAGCAAGGGTAATTGTGATCAGGAAGCAATAGTTATTGTTTTCAGGAAGCAAAGGGCATTGTGATCAGTAGGCAAGGGGAATTTTGATCAGGAAGCTGAGGTAATGTGATCAGGAAGCTAAGGGCATTGTGATCACTTGGGAAGGGATATTGTGATCAGTCAACAAGGGGTACTGTGATGTGAAAACAGGGGGCATTCTGAAAAGTCACCAGGCGCATTGTGATCAGAAAGAAAGGGGCATTTTGACCAGTTACCAGGGAGCATTGTAATCACTAATTAGGTGGTATTTTGATCACAAACAGGGGTCATTATGATTAAGAACAAGGGGCATTGTAATCACAAAGCAAGGGGCATTGTGATCAGTAACAGGGGGTATTGTGAACAGTAAGGATGGGGGATTGTGATCAGGAAGTAAGGGGAATTGAGATCAGGAAGCAGGAGGTATTGTGCTCAGGAGCAAAAGGCATTGTGTTCAGTAGGCAAGGGGTATTGTGATGTGTAACCAGGGGACATTCTGAAAAGTAAGCAGGGGTCATTGTGATCATTAAAAGGGGGAATTTTGATCAGGACTCAAGGGGCATTTTGACCAGTAAGCAGGGAGCATTGTAAACACTAATTGGGTGGTATTGTGATCACAAACATGGGCCATTATGATTCAGAACAAGGGGCATTGTGATCACAAAGCAGGGGGCATTGTCATCAGTAACAGGGGGCATTGTGATCACTAAGGATGGGGGATTGTGATCAGGAAGCAAGGGGAATTTTGATCAGGAAGCAAAGGGCATTGTGACCAGTAGGCAAGGCGTATTGCGATCAGGGAACAATGGGTAACGTGATGTGTAAAGACGGGGCATTCTGATAAGCATGCAGGGGGCAATGTGATCAGGAAGAAAGGTGAATTGTGATCAGGAAGCAAGGGGAATTGTGATCAGGAAGCAAGAGTTATTGTGATCAGGATGCAAAGGGCATTGTGAGCAGTAGGCAAGGGGTATTGTGATCAGAGAACAAGGGGTACTGTGATGTGTAAACAGGGGGCATTCTGATAAGTAAGCAGGGGCATTGTGATCAGGAGAAAAGGGGAATTTTGACCATTAAGCAGGGAGCATTGTAATTACTATTCAGGGTGCATTGTGACTACAAACAAGGGTCATTATGATCAAGAGCAAGGGGCATTGTGATCACAAAGCAGGGGGCATTGTGATCAGCAATGATGGGGAATTGTGATCAGGAAGTAAGGGGATTTGTGATCAGGAAGCAAGAGGGATTGTGATCAGGAAGCAAGGGGCATTGTGATCAGTAGGCAAGGGGTATTGTGATCAGTGAACAACGGGTACTGTGATGTGTAAACAGGGTGCATTCTGAAAAGTAAGCAGGGGGTGTTGTGATCAGGAAGATAGGGTCACTGTGATCAGTAAGCAGGGAGCATTGTAATCACCAATCAGGGGTATTGTGATCAGAAACAGGGGTCTTCGTGATCAAGAGCAAGGGGCACTGTGATCACAATGCAGAGGGAATTGTGATCAGTAAAGATGGAAATTGTGATCAGGAAGCAAGGGGAATTGTGATCAGGAAGCAAGAGGGATTGTGATCAGGAAGAAAAGGCATTGTGACCAGTAGGCAATGGGTATTGTGATCAGTGAACAAGGGGTAATGTGATGTGTAAACAGGGGGCATTCTGAAAAGTAAGCAGTGGGCATTGTGATCAGGAAAAAAGGGGCATTGTGATCAGTAACTGGGTTATTGTGATCAATAAGAATGTGGAGTTGTGATCAGGAAACAAAGGACATTGTGATCAGTAGGCAAGGGGTATAGTGATAGGTGAACAAGGGGTACTGTGATGTGTAAACTGGGGGCATTCTGATAAGTAAGCAGGGGTCATTGTGATCAGGAAGAAAGGGGCATTGTGATCACAAAGCAGGGGGCATTGTGATCAGTAAGGATGGGGAATTGTGAACAGGAAATAGCGGAATTGTGATCACGAAGCAAGAGGTATTGTGATCAGGAAGCAAAGGGCATTGTGATCAGTACGCAAGGGGTATTGTGATCAATGAAGAACGCGCACTGCATGTGTAAACAGGGGACAATGTGATCAGGAAGAAAGGGACATTGTGAGTAGTAAGTAGGGAGCATTGTAATCATTCATCAGTGGGTATTGTGATCAGAAACAGGGTTCATTATGATCAAGAACAAGCGGCATTGTGATCAGTAAAGAAGGGTCATTGTGATCACAAAGCAGGGGCATTGTGATCAGTAACAGGGGTATTGTGATCAGGAAGCAAGGGTAATTGTGATCAGGAAGCAATAGTTATTGTTTTCAGGAAGCAAAGGGCATTGTGATCAGTAGGCAAGGGGAATTTTGATCAGGAAGCTGAGGTAATGTGATCAGGAAGCTAAGGGCATTGTGATCACTTGGGAAGGGATATTGTGATCAGTCAACAAGGGGTACTGTGATGTGTAAACAGGGGGCATTCTGAAAAGTCACCAGGCGCATTGTGATCAGAAAAAATGGGGGATTTTGACCAGTTACCAGGGAGCATTGTAATCACAAATTAGGTGGTATTTTGATCACAAACAGGGGTCATTATGATTAAGAACAAGGGGCATTGTAATCACAAAGCAAGGGGCATTGTGATCAGTAACAGGGGGTATTGTGAACAGTAAGGATGGGGGATTGTGATCAGGAAGTAAGGGGAATTGAGATCAGGAAGCAAGAGGTATTGTGCTCAGGAGCAAAAGGCATTGTGTTCAGTAGGTAAGGGGTATTGTGATGTGTAACCAGGGGACATTCTGAAAAGTAAGCAGGGGTCATTGTGATCATTAAAAGAGGGAATTTTGATCAGGAATAAAGGGGCATTTTGACCAGTAAGCAGGGAGCATTGTAAACACTAATTGGGTGGTATTGTGATCACAAACATGGGCCATTATGATTCAGAACAAGGGGCATTGTGATCACAAAGCTGGGGTCATTGTCATCAGTAACAGGGGGCATTGTGATCACTAAGGAAGGGGGATTTTGATCAGGAAGCAAGGGGAATTTTGATCAGGAAGCAAAGGGCATTGTGACCAGTAGGCAAGGCGTATTGCGATCAGGGAACAAGGGGTAACGTGATGTGTAAAGACGGGGCATTCTGATAAGCATGCAGGGGGCAATGTGATCAGGAAGAAAGGTGAATTGTGATCAGGAAGCAAGGGGAATTGTGATCAGGAAGGAAGAGTTATTGTGATCAGGATGCAAAGGGCATTGTGAGCAGTAGGCAAGGGGTATTGTGATCAGAGAACAAGGGGTACTGTGATGTGTAAACAGGGGGCATACTGATAAGTAAGCAGGGGCATTGTGATCAGGAGAAAAAGGGGAATTTTGACCATTAAGCAGGGAGCATTGTAATTACTATTCAGGGTGCGTTGTGACCAAAAACAAGGGTCATTATGATCAAGAGCAAGGGGCATTGTGATCACAAAGCAGTGGGCATTGTGATCAGTAAAGATGGGGAATTGTGATCAGGAAGTAAGGGGATTTGTGATCAGGAAGCAAGAGGGATTGTGATCAGGAAGCAAGGGGCATTGTGATCAGTAGGCAAGGGGTATTGTGATCAGTGAACAACGGGTACTGTGATGTGTAAACAGGGTGCATTCTGAAAGTAAGCAGGGGGCGTTGTGATCAGGAAGAAAGGGTCATTGTGATCAGTAAGCAGGGAGCATTGTAATCACTAATCAGGGGTATTGTGATCAGAAACAGGGGTCTTCACGATCAAGAGCAAGGGGCACTGTGATCACAATGCAGTGGGCATTGTGATCAGTAAAGATGGGAGATTGTGATCAGGAAGCAAGGTGATTTGTGATTAGGAAGCAAGGGGGATTGTGATCAGGAAGGAAAGGCATTGTGATCAGTAGCCAAGGGGTATTGTGATCAGTGAACAAGGGGTACTGTGATGTGTAAACAGGGGGCATCCTGAAAACTAAGCAGTGGGCATTGTGATCAGGAAAAAAGGGGCATTGTGATCAGTAACTGGGTTATTGTGATCAATAAGAATGTGGAGTTGTGATCAGGAAACAAAGGACATTGTGATCAGTAGGCAAGGGGTATAGTGATAGGTGAACCAGGGGTACTGTGATGTGTAAACTGGGGGCATTCTGATAAGTAAGCAGGGGTCATTGTGATCAGGAAGAAAGGGGCATTGTGATCAGTATGCAGGGAGTATTGTAATCATTTATCGGGGTATTGTGATCACAAACAAGGGTCATTATGATCAAGAGCAAGGGGCTTTGTGATCACAAAGCAGGGGGCATTGTGCTCAGTTAGGATGCGGAATTGTGATCAGAAAGTAGGGGAATCGTGATCAGGAAGCAAGAGGTATTGTGCTCAGGAGCAAAAGGCATTTTGTTCAGTAGGCAAGGGGTATTGTGATGTGTAAACAGCGGACATTCTGAAAAGTAAGCAGGGGTCATTGTTATCATTAAAAGGGGGAATTTTGATCAGGAATAAAGGGGCATTTTGACCAGTAAGCAGGGAGCATTGTAAACACTAATTGGGTGGTATTGTGATCACAAACATGGGCCATTATGATTCAGAACAAGGGGCATTGTGATCACTAAGGATGGGGGATTGTGATCAGGAAGCAAGGGGAATTTTGATCAGGAAGCAAAGTGCATTGTGTCCAGTAGGCAAGGCGTATTGCGATCAGGGAACAAGGGGTAACATGATGTGTAAAGACGGGGCATTCTGATAAGCATGCAGGGGGCAATGTGATCATGAAGAAAGGTGAATTGTGATCAGGAAGCAAGGGGAATAGTGGTCAGGAAGCAAGAGTTATTGTGATCAGGAAGTAAAGGGCATTGTGAGCAGTAGGCAAGGGGTATTGTGATCAGAGAACAAGGGGTACTGTGATGTGTAAACAGGGGGCATTGATAACTAAGAAGGGGGCATTGTGGTAAGGAAGAAAGGGGCATTGTGATCAGTATGCAGGGAGCATTGTAATCACTAAGGGTGAGGGAATGTGATTAGGAAGCAAGGAGAATTGTGATCAGGAAGAAAAGGCATTGTGATCAGTAGGCAAGGGGTATTGTGATCAGTGAACAGTGGGTACTGTGATGTGTAAACAGGGGGCATTCTGAAAAGTAAGCAGTGGGCATTGTGATCAGGAAGAAAGGGTCATTGTGATCAGTAAGCAGGGAGCATTGTAATCACTAATCAGGGGTATTGTGATCAGAAACAGGAGTCTTCACGATCAAGAGCAAGGGGCACTGTGATCACAATGCAGTGGGCATTGTGATCAGTAAAGATGGGAGATTGTGATCAGGAAGCATGGGGAATTGTGATCAGGAAGCAAGAGGGATTGTGATCAGGAAGCAAAGGCATTGTGATCATAGGCAAGGGGTATTGTGATCAGTGAACAAGGGGTACTGTGATGTGTAAACAGGGGGCATCCTGAAAAGTAAGCAGTGGGTATTGTGATCAGTAAAGATGGGAGATTGTGATCAGGAAGCATGTGGAATTGTGATCAGGAAGGCAGAGTTATTGTGATCAGGAAGTAAAGGGCATTGTGATCAGTAAGCAAGGGATATTGTGATCCGTGAACAAGGGGTACTCTGATGTCTAAACAGGGGGCTTTGTAATCACTAATCAGGAGGTATTGTGATCAGGAAGCAAGGGCAATTGTGATCAGGAAGCAAAGGGCATTGTAACCAGTAGGCAAGGGGTATTGAGATCAGTGAACAAGGGGTATTGTGATGTGTAAATAGGGGTCATTCTGATAAGAAAGCAGGGGGCATTGTGATCAGGAAGAGAGTGGCATTGTGATCAGTAACGGGGGTATTGTGATCAGTACGAATGGGGAATTGTGATCAGGAAGCAAGCGGAAATCTGATCAGGTAGCAAAGGGCACTGTGGTCACTAGGGAAGGGGTATTGTGATCATGGAGCAAGGGGTACTGTGATGTGTAAACAGGGGGCATTGTGATCAGGATGTAAGGGGCATTGTGATCAGTAAGCATGGGATATTGTAATCCATGACCAAGGGGTACTGTGATGTATAAACAGGGGGCATTGTAATCACGAATCAGGAGGTATTGTGATCACAAACAAGGGTCATTAAGATCAAGAGCAAGGGACATTGTGATCACAAATCAGGGGGCATTGTGATCAGTAAGAATGGTGAATTGTGATCAGGAAATAGGGGAATCGTGATCGGGAAGCAAGAGGTGTTGTGATCAGGAAGCATAGGGATTTGTGATCTGTAGGCAAGGGGTATTGTGATCAGTGAACAACGGGTACTGTGATGTGTAAACAGGGGGCAAAGTGATCAAGAAGAAACGGCCATTGTGATCAGTAAGCAGGGCGCAATTTTATCACTCATCAGGGGATATTGTTATCAGAAACAAAGTTCATTATGATTAATAACAAGGGGCATTGTGATCACAAAGCACGGGGCATTGTGATCAGTAACACGGGGCATTGTGATCACTCAGGATGGGAAATGTGATCAGGAAGCAAGGGCAATTGTGATCAGGAAGCAAAGGGCATTGTGACCAGTAGGCAAGGGGTATTGTGATCAGTGAACAAGGTGTATTGTGATGTGTAAATAGGGGGCATTCTGATAAGAAAGCAGGGGGCATTGTGATCAGGAAGAGAGTGGCATTGTGATCAGTAACGGGGGTATTGTGATCAATAAGGATGGGGAATTGTGATCAGGAAGCAAGCGGAATTGTGATCAGGAAGCAAAGGGCACTGTGGTCACTAGGGAAGGGGTATTGTGATCATGGAGCAAGGGGTACTGTGATGTGTAAACAGGGGGCATTGTGATCAGGACGTAAAGGGCATTGTTATCAGTAAGCAAGGGGTATTGTGATCCGTGACCAAGGGTTACTGTGATGTCTAAACAGGGGGCATTGTAATCACTAATCAGGGGGTATTGTGATCAGAAACAGGGGTCATTATGATCAAGAACAAGCGGCATTGTGATCAGTAAACAATGAGCATTGTGATCACAAAGAAGGGGGCATTGTGATGAGTAACTGGGGTTTTGTGATAAGTAAGGATGGGGGATTGTGATCAGGAAGTAGGAGGATTCTGATCAGGAAGCAAGAGGTGTGATCAGGAAGCAAAAGTATTGTAATCAGTAGGCAAGGGGTTTTGTGATCAGTGAACAACGGGTACTGTGATGTGTAAACAGGGGG
This sequence comes from Hipposideros larvatus, assembly GCA_031876335.1. NCBI lineage: Eukaryota > Metazoa > Chordata > Mammalia > Chiroptera > Hipposideridae > Hipposideros > Hipposideros larvatus. The sequence continues at coordinate 66,504 of JAVKSA010000055.1, forward strand.
CATTCTGAAGAGTAAGCAGAGGACATTGTGATCAGTAAGCAGGGAGCATTTTAATCACTAATCAGTGGGTATGTTGATCACAAAGAGGGGTCATTATGATCAAGAGCAAGGAGCATTGTGATCACAAAGCAGGGGGTTGTGATCAGTAAAGATGGGGGTTTGTGATCAGGAAGCAAAATGTATTGTGATCAGTAAGCAATGGGAATTGTGATCAGTAGGCAAGGGGTATTGTGATCAATGAACAACGGGTACCGTGGTGTGTAAACAGTAGGCATTGTAATCACTAAACAGGGGGTTTGTAATCAGAAACAGGGTTCATTATGATCAAGAACAAGCGGCATTGTGATCAGTAAACAATGGGCATCGTGATCAAAAAGAAGGGGGCATTGTGATGAGTAACTGGGGTATTGTGATAAGTAAGGATGGGGGATTGTGATCAGGAAGTAGGGGAATTGAGATCAGTCAGCAAGAGGTGTTGTTATCAGGAAGCAAAGGGCATTGTGATTGGTAGGCATGGGTTATTGATATCAGTGAACAAAGGGTACTGTAATGTGTAAACAGGGGGCATTCTGAAAAGTAAGAAGGGGGCATTGTGATCAGGAACAAAGGAGTCATTGTAATCAGGAAGCAGGGTGCATTGTAATCACTACTCAGGGGGTATTGTGATCACAAATATGGGTCATTATTATCAAGTGCAAGGGCCATTGTGATCACAAAGCAGGGGCATTGTGATCAGTACCGATGGGGGATTGTGATCAGGAAGAAGAGGTATTGTGATCAGTAAGCAAAGGGTATTGTGATCAGTTGGCAAGGTGTATTGTTATCAGTGAACAACGGGTACTGTCATGTGTAAACTGGGGGCATTCTTGAAAGTAAGCAGGGATCATTTTGATCAGGAAAAAAGGGCCATTGTGATCAGTAAGCAGGGAGCATTTTAATCACTTATCAGGGGTATTGTTATCAGAAACAGTTGTCATTATGATTAAGAACAAGGGGAATTGCGATCACAAAGCATGGGGCATTTTGATCAGTAACAGGGGGCATTGTGATCACTAAGGATGGGGAATGTGATCACGAAGCAAGCGGAATTGTGATCAGGAAGCAAAGGGCACTGTGGTCACTAGGGAAGGGGTATTGTGATCATGGAGCAAGGAGTACAGTGATGTGTAAACAGGGGGCATTGTGATCAGGAAGTAAAGGGCATTGTGATCAGTAAGCAAGGGATATTGTGATCCGTGACCAAGGTGTACTGTGATGTCTAAACAGGGGGCATTGCAATCACTAATCAGGAGGTATTGTGATCACAAACAAGGGTCATTAAGATCAAGAGCAAGGGACATTGTGATCACAAAGCAGGGGGCATTGTGATCAGTAAGAATGGTGAATGGTGATCAGGATATAGGGGAATATTGATCGGGAAGCAAGAGGTGTTGTGATCAGGAAGCATAGGGAATTGTGATCAGTAGGCAAGGGGTATTGTGATCAGTGAACAACGGGTACTGTGATGTGTAAACAGGGGGCAAAGTGATCAGGAAGAAACGGCCATTGTGATCAGTAAGCAGGGCGCAATTTTATCACTCATCAGGGGATATTGTTATCAGAAACAAAGGTCATTATGATTAATAACAAGGGGCATTGTGATCACAAAGCACGGGGCATTGTGATCAGTAACACGGGGCATTGTGATCACTCAGGATGGGAAATGTGATCAGGAAGCAAGGGCAATTGTGATCAGGAAGCAAAGGGCATTGTAACCAGTAGGCAAGGGGTATTGAGATCAGTGAACAAGGGGTATTGTGATGTGTAAATAGGGGTCATTCGGATACGAAAGCAGGGGGCATTGTGATCAGGAAGAGAGTGGCATTGTGATCAGTAACGGGGGTATTGTGATCAGTAAGAATGGGGAATTGTGATCAGGAAGCAAGCGGAAATGTGATCAGGTAGCAAAGGGCACTGTGGTCACTAGGGAAGGGGTATTGTGATCATGGAGCAAGGGGTACTGTGATGTGTAAACAGGGGGCATTGTGATCAGGAAGTAAGGGGCATTGTGATCAGTAAGCATGGGATATTGTAATCCGTGACCAAGGGGTACTGTGATGTCTAAACAGGGGGCATTGTAATCACGAATCAGGAGGTATTGTGATCACAAACAAGGGTCATTAAGATCAAGAGCAAAGGACATTGTGATCACAAATCAGGGGGCATTGTGATCAGTAAGAATGGTGAATTGTGATCAGGAAATAGGGGAATATTGATCGGGAAGCAAGAGGTGTTGTGATCAGGAAGCATAGGGAATTGTGATCTGTAGGCAAGGGGTATTGTGATCAGTGAACAACGGGTACTGTGATGTGTAAACAGGGGGCAAAGTGATCAGGAAGAAACGGCCATTGTGATCAGTAAGCAGGGCACAATTTTATCACTCATCAGGGGATATTGTTATCAGAAACAAAGTTCATTATGATTAATAACAAGGGGCATTGTGATCACAAAGCACGGGGCATTGTGATCAGTAACACGGGGCATTGTGATCACTCAGGATGGGAAATGTGATCAGGAAGCAAGGGCAATTGTGATCAGGAAGCAAAGGGCATTGTGACCAGTAGGCAAGGGGTATTGTGATCAGTGAACAAGGTGTATTGTGATGTGTAAATAGGGGGCATTCTGATAAGAAAGCAGGGGGCATTGTGATCAGGAAGAGAGTGGCATTGTGATCAGTAACGGGGGTATTGTGATCAATAAGGATGGGGAATTGTGATCAGGAAGCAAGCGGAATTGTGATCAGGAAGCAAAGGGCACTGTGGTCACTAGGGAAGGGGTATTGTGATCATGGAGCAAGGGGTACTGTGATGTGTAAACAGGGGGCATTGTGATCAGGACGTAAAGGGCATTGTGATCAGTAAGCAAGGGGTATTGTGATCCGTGACCAAGGGTTACTGCGATGTCTAAACAGGGGGCATTGTAATCACTAATCAGGGGGTATTGTGATCAGAAACAGGGGTCATTATGATCAAGAACAAGCGGCATTGTGATCAGTAAACAATGAGCATTGTGATCACAAAGAAGGGGGCATTGTGATGAGTAACTGGGGTTTTGTGATAAGTAAGGATGGGGGATTGTGATCAGGAAGTAGGAGGATTCTGATCAGGAAGCAAGAGGTGTGATCAGGAAGCAAAAGTATTGTAATCAGTAGGCAAGGGGTTTTGTGATCAGTGAACAACGGGTACTGTGATGTGTAAACAGGGGGCATTCTGAAGAGTAAGCAGAGGACATTGTGATCAGTAAGCAGGGAGCATTTTAATCACTAATCAGTGGGTATGTTGATCACAAAGAGGGGTCATTATGATCAAGAGCAAGGAGCATTGTGATCACAAAGCAGGGGGTTGTGATCAGTAAAGATGGGGGTTTGTGATCAGGAAGCAAAATGTATTGTGATCAGTAAGCAAAGGGAATTGTGATCAGTAGGCAAGGGGTATTGTGATCAGTGAACAACGGGTACTGTGGTGTGTAAACAGTAGGCATTGTAATCACTAAACAGGGGGTTTGTAATCAGAAACAGGGTTCATTATGATCAAGAACAAGCGGCATTGTGATCAGTAAACAATGGGCATCGTGATCAAAAAGAAGGGGGCATTGTGATGAGTAACTGGGGTATTGTGATAAGTAAGGATGGGGGATTGTGATCAGGAAGTAGGGGAATGGAGATCAGTCAGCAAGAGGTGTTGTTATCAGGAAGCAAAGGGCATTGTGATTGGTAGGCAAGGGTTATTGATATCAGTGAACAAAGGGTACTGTAATGTGTAAACAGGGGGCATTCTGAAAAGTAAGAAGGGGGCATTGTGATCAGGAACAAAGGAGTCATTGTAATCAGGATGCAGGGTGCATTGTAATCACTACTCAGGGGGTATTGTGATCACAAATATGGGACATTATTATCAAGTGCAAGGGCCATTGTGATCACAAAGCAGGGGCATTGTGATCAGTACCGATGGGGGATTGTGATCAGGAAGAAGAGGTATTGTGATCAGTAAGCAAAGGGTATTGTGATCAGTAGGCAAGGTGTATTGTTATCAGTGAACAACGGGTACTGTCATGTGTAAACTGGGGGCATTCTTGAAAGTAAGCAGGGATCATTTTGATCAGGAAAAAAGGGTCATTGTGATCAGTAAGCAGGGAGCATTTTAATCACTTATCAGGGGTATTGTTATCAGAAACAGTTGTCATTATGATTAAGAACAAAGGGCATTGCGATCACAAAGCATGGGGCATTTTGATCAGTAACAGGGGGCATTGTGATCACTAAGGATGGGAAATGTGATCACGAAGCAAGCGGAATTGTGATCCGTGACCAAGGGGTACTGTGATGTCTAAACAGGGGGCATTGTAATCACTAATCAGGGGGTATTGTGATCAGAAACAGGGGTCATTATGATCAAGAACAAGCGGCATTGTGATCAGTAAACAATGAGCATTGTGATCACAAAGAAGGGGGCATTGTGATGAGTAACTGGGGTTTTGTGATAAGTAAGGATGGGGGATTGTGATCAAGAAGTAGGAGGATTCTGATCAGGAAGCAAGAGGTGTGATCAGGAAGCAAAAGGTATTGTAATCAGTAGGCAAGGGGTTTTGTGATCAGTGAACAACGGGTACTGTGATGTGTAAACAGGGGGCATTCTGAAGAGTAAGCAGAGGACATTGTGATCAGTAAGCAGGGAGCATTTTAATCACTAATCAGTGGGTATGTTGATCACAAAGTGGGGTCATTATGATCAAGAGCAAGGAGCATTGTGATCACAAAGCAGGGGGTTGTGATCAGTAAAGATGGGGGTTTGTGATCAGGAAGCAAAATGTATTGTGATCAGTAAGCAATGGGAATTGTGATCAGTAGGCAAGGGGTATTGTGATCAGTGAACAACGGGTACCGTGGTGTGTAAACAGTAGGCATTGTAATCACTAAACAGGGGGTTTGTAATCAGAAACAGGGTTCATTATGATCAAGAACAAGCGGCATTGTGATCAGTAAACAATGGGCATCGTGATCAAAAAGAAGGGGGCATTGTGATGAGTAACTGGGGTATTGTGATAAGTAAGGATGGGGGATTGTGATCAGGAAGTAGGGGAATTGAGATCAGTCAGCAAGAGGTGTTGTTATCAGGAAGCAAAGGGCATTGTGATTGGTAGGCAAGGGTTATTGATATCAGTGAACAAAGGGTACTGTAATGTGTAAACAGGGGGCATTCTGAAAAGTAAGAAGGGGGCATTGTGATCAGGAACAAAGGAGTCATTGTAATCAGGAAGCAGGGTGCATTGTAATCACTACTCAGGGGGTATTGTGATCACAAATATGGGTCATTATTATCAAGTGCAAGGGCCATTGTGATCACAAAGCAGGGGCATTGTGATCAGTACCGATGGGGGATTGTGATCAGGAAGAAGAGGTATTGTGATCAGTAAGCAAAGGGTATTGTGATCAGTTGGCAAGGTGTATTGTTATCAGTGAACAACGGGTACTGTCATGTGTAAACTGGGGGCATTCTTGAAAGTAAGCAGGGATCATTTTGATCAGGAAAAAAGGGCCATTGTGATCAGTAAGCAGGGAGCATTTTAATCACTTATCAGGGGTATTGTTATCAGAAACAGTTGTCATTATGATTAAGAACAAGGGGAATTGCGATCACAAAGCATGGGGCATTTTGATCAGTAACAGGGGGCATTGTGATCACTAAGGATGGGGAATGTGATCACGAAGCAAGCGGAATTGTGATCAGGAAGCAAAGGGCACTGTGGTCACTAGGGAAGGGGTATTGTGATCATGGAGCAAGGAGTACAGTGATGTGTAAACAGGGGGCATTGTGATCAGGAAGTAAAGGGCATTGTGATCAGTAAGCAAGGGATATTGTGATCCGTGACCAAGGTGTACTGTGATGTCTAAACAGGGGGCATTGCAATCACTAATCAGGAGGTATTGTGATCACAAACAAGGGTCATTAAGATCAAGAGCAAGGGACATTGTGATCACAAAGCAGGGGGCATTGTGATCAGTAAGAATGGTGAATGGTGATCAGGATATAGGGGAATATTGATCGGGAAGCAAGAGGTGTTGTGATCAGGAAGCATAGGGAATTGTGATCAGTAGGCAAGGGGTATTGTGATCAGTGAACAACGGGTACTGTGATGTGTAAACAGGGGGCAAAGTGATCAGGAAGAAACGGCCATTGTGATCAGTAAGCAGGGCGCAATTTTATCACTCATCAGGGGATATTGTTATCAGAAACAAAGGTCATTATGATTAATAACAAGGGGCATTGTGATCACAAAGCACGGGGCATTGTGATCAGTAACACGGGGCATTGTGATCACTCAGGATGGGAAATGTGATCAGGAAGCAAGGGCAATTGTGATCAGGAAGCAAAGGGCATTGTAACCAGTAGGCAAGGGGTATTGAGATCAGTGAACAAGGGGTATTGTGATGTGTAAATAGGGGTCATTCGGATACGAAAGCAGGGGGCATTGTGATCAGGAAGAGAGTGGCATTGTGATCAGTAACGGGGGTATTGTGATCAGTAAGAATGGGGAATTGTGATCAGGAAGCAAGCGGAAATGTGATCAGGTAGCAAAGGGCACTGTGGTCACTAGGGAAGGGGTATTGTGATCATGGAGCAAGGGGTACTGTGATGTGTAAACAGGGGGCATTGTGATCAGGAAGTAAGGGGCATTGTGATCAGTAAGCATGGGATATTGTAATCCGTGACCAAGGGGTACTGTGATGTCTAAACAGGGGGCATTGTAATCACGAATCAGGAGGTATTGTGATCACAAACAAGGGTCATTAAGATCAAGAGCAAGGGACATTGTGATCACAAATCAGGGGGCATTGTGATCAGTAAGAATGGTGAATTGTGATCAGGAAATAGGGGAATCGTGATCGGGAAGCAAGAGGTGTTGTGATCAGGAAGCATAGGGAATTGTGATCTGTAGGCAAGGGGTATTGTGATCAGTGAACAACGGGTACTGTGATGTGTAAACAGGGGGCAAAGTGATCAGGAAGAAACGGCCATTGTGATCAGTAAGCAGGGCACAATTTTATCACTCATCAGGGGATATTGTTATCAGAAACAAAGGTCATTATGATTAATAACAAGGGGCATTGTGATCACAAAGCACGGGGCATTGTGATCAGTAACACGGGGCATTGTGATCACTCAGGATGGGAAATGTGATCAGGAAGCAAGGGCAATTGTGATCAGGAAGCAAAGGGCATTGTGACCAGTAGGCAAGGGGTATTGTGATCAGTGAACAAGGTGTATTGTGATGTGTAAATAGGGGGCATTCTGATAAGAAAGCAGGGGGCATTGTGATCAGGAAGAGAGTGGCATTGTGATCAGTAACGGGGGTATTGTGATCAGTAAGAATGGGGAATTGTGATCAGGAAGCAAGCGGAATTGTGATCAGGAAGCAAAGGGCACTGTGGTCACTAGGGAAGGGGTATTGTGATCATGGAGCAAGGGGTACTGTGATGTGTAAACAGGGGGCATTGTGATCAGGACGTAAAGGGCATTGTGATCAGTAAGCAAGGGGTATTGTGATCCGTGACCAAGGGGTACTGCGATGTCTAAACAGGGGGCATTGTAATCACTAATCAGGGGGTATTGTGATCAGAAACAGGGGTCATTATGATCAAGAACAAGCGGCATTGTGATCAGTAAACAATGAGCATTGTGATCACAAAGAAGGGGGCATTGTGATGAGTAACTGGGGTTTTGTGATAAGTAAGGATGGGGGATTGTGATCAGGAAGTAGGAGGATTCTGATCAGGAAGCAAGAGGTGTGATCAGGAAGCAAAAGGTATTGTAATTAGTAGGCAAGGGGTATTGTGATCAGTGAACAACGGGTACTGTGATGTGTAAACAGGGGGCATTCTGAAGAGTAAGCAGGGGACATTGTGATCAGTAAGCAGGGAGCATTTTAATCACTAATCAGTGGGTATCTTGATCACAAAGAGGGGTCATTATGATCAAGAGCAAGGAGCATTGTGATCACAAAGCAGGGTGTTGTGATCAGTAAAGATGGGGGTTTGTGATCAGGAAGCAAAATGTATTGTGATCAGTAAGCAAAGGGAATTGTGATCAGTAGGCAAGTGGTATTGTGATCAGTGAACAACGGGTACTGTGGTGTGTAAACAGTAGGCATTGTAATCACTAAACAGGGGGTTTGTAATCAGAAACAGGGTTCATTATGATCAAGAACAAGCGGCATTGTGATCAGTAAACAATGGGCATCGTGATCAAAAAGAAGGGGGCATTGTGATGAGTAACTGGGGTATTGTGATAAGTAAGGATGGGGGATTGTGATCAGGAAGTAGGGGAATGGAGATCAGTCAGCAAGAGGTGTTGTTATCAGGAAGCAAAGGGCATTGTGATTGGTAGGCAAGGGTTATTGATATCAGTGAACAAAGGGTACTGTAATGTGTAAACAGGGGGCATTCTGAAAAGTAAGAAGGGGGCATTGTGATCAGGAACAAAGGAGTCATTGTAATCAGGAAGCAGGGTGCATTGTAATCACTACTCAGGGGGTATTGTGATCACAAATATGGGTCATTATTATCAAGTGCAAGGGCCATTGTGATCACAAAGCAGGGGCATTGTGATCAGTACCGATGGGGGATTGTGATCAGGAAGAAGAGGTATTGTGATCAGTAAGCATAGGGTATTGTGATCAGTAGGCAAGGTGTATTGTTATCAGTGAACAACGGGTACTGTCATGTGTAAACTGGGGGCATTCTTAAAAGTAAGCAGGGATCATTTTGATCAGGAAAAAAGGGCCATTGTGATCAGTAAGCAGGGAGCATTTTAATCACTTATCAGGGGTATTGTTATCAGAAACAGTTGTCATTATGATTAAGAACAAAGGGCATTGCGATCACAAAGCATGGGGCATTTTGATCAGTAACAGGGGGCATTGTGATCACTAAGGATGGGAAATGTGATCACGAAGCAAGCGGAATTGTGATCCGTGACCAAGGGGTACTGTGATGTCTAAACAGGGGGCATTGTAATCACTAATCAGGGGGTATTGTGATCAGAAACAGGGGTCATTATGATCAAGAACAAGCGGCATTGTGATCAGTAAACAATGAGCATTGTGATCACAAAGAAGGGGGCATTGTGATGAGTAACTGGGGTTTTGTGATAAGTAAGGATGGGGGATTGTGATCAAGAAGTAGGAGGATTCTGATCAGGAAGCAAGAGGTGTGATCAGGAAGCAAAAGGTATTGTAATCAGTAGGCAAGGGGTTTTGTGATCAGTGAACAACGGGTACTGTGATGTGTAAACAGGGGGCATTCTGAAGAGTAAGCAGAGGACATTGTGATCAGTAAGCAGGGAGCATTTTAATCACTAATCAGTGGGTATGTTGATCACAAAGTGGGGTCATTATGATCAAGAGCAAGGAGCATTGTGATCACAAAGCAGGGGGTTGTGATCAGTAAAGATGGGGGTTTGTGATCAGGAAGCAAAATGTATTGTGATCAGTAAGCAATGGGAATTGTGATCAGTAGGCAAGGGGTATTGTGATCAGTGAACAACGGGTACCGTGGTGTGTAAACAGTAGGCATTGTAATCACTAAACAGGGGGTTTGTAATCAGAAACAGGGTTCATTATGATCAAGAACAAGCGGCATTGTGATCAGTAAACAATGGGCATCGTGATCAAAAAGAAGGGGGCATTGTGATGAGTAACTGGGGTATTGTGATAAGTAAGGATGGGGGATTGTGATCAGGAAGTAGGGGAATTGAGATCAGTCAGCAAGAGGTGTTGTTATCAGGAAGCAAAGGGCATTGTGATTGGTAGGCAAGGGTTATTGATATCAGTGAACAAAGGGTACTGTAATGTGTAAACAGGGGGCATTCTGAAAAGTAAGAAGGGGGCATTGTGATCAGGAACAAAGGAGTCATTGTAATCAGGAAGCAGGGTGCATTGTAATCACTACTCAGGGGGTATTGTGATCACAAATATGGGTCATTATTATCAAGTGCAAGGGCCATTGTGATCACAAAGCAGGGGCATTGTGATCAGTACCGATGGGGGATTGTGATCAGGAAGAAGAGGTATTGTGATCAGTAAGCAAAGGGTATTGTGATCAGTTGGCAAGGTGTATTGTTATCAGTGAACAACGGGTACTGTCATGTGTAAACTGGGGGCATTCTTGAAAGTAAGCAGGGATCATTTTGATCAGGAAAAAAGGGCCATTGTGATCAGTAAGCAGGGAGCATTTTAATCACTTATCAGGGGTATTGTTATCAGAAACAGTTGTCATTATGATTAAGAACAAAGGGCATTGCGATCACAAAGCATGGGGCATTTTGATCAGTAACAGGGGGCATTGTGATCACTAAGGATGGGAAATGTGATCACGAAGCAAGCGGAATTGTGATCCGTGACCAAGGGGTACTGTGATGTCTAAACAGGGGGCATTGTAATCACTAATCAGGGGGTATTGTGATCAGAAACAGGGGTCATTATGATCAAGAACAAGCGGCATTGTGATCAGTAAACAATGAGCATTGTGATCACAAAGAAGGGGGCATTGTGATGAGTAACTGGGGTTTTGTGATAAGTAAGGATGGGGGATTGTGATCAAGAAGTAGGAGGATTCTGATCAGGAAGCAAGAGGTGTGATCAGGAAGCAAAAGGTATTGTAATCAGTAGGCAAGGGGTTTTGTGATCAGTGAACAACGGGTACTGTGATGTGTAAACAGGGGGCATTCTGAAGAGTAAGCAGAGGACATTGTGATCAGTAAGCAGGGAGCATTTTAATCACTAATCAGTGGGTATGTTGATCACAAAGTGGGGTCATTATGATCAAGAGCAAGGAGCATTGTGATCACAAAGCAGGGGGTTGTGATCAGTAAAGATGGGGGTTTGTGATCAGGAAGCAAAATGTATTGTGATCAGTAAGCAATGGGAATTGTGATCAGTAGGCAAGGGGTATTGTGATCAGTGAACAACGGGTACCGTGGTGTGTAAACAGTAGGCATTGTAATCACTAAACAGGGGGTTTGTAATCAGAAACAGGGTTCATTATGATCAAGAACAAGCGGCATTGTGATCAGTAAACAATGGGCATCGTGATCAAAAAGAAGGGGGCATTGTGATGAGTAACTGGGGTATTGTGATAAGTAAGGATGGGGGATTGTGATCAGGAAGTAGGGGAATTGAGATCAGTCAGCAAGAGGTGTTGTTATCAGGAAGCAAAGGGCATTGTGATTGGTAGGCAAGGGTTATTGATATCAGTGAACAAAGGGTACTGTAATGTGTAAACAGGGGGCATTCTGAAAAGTAAGAAGGGGGCATTGTGATCAGGAACAAAGGAGTCATTGTAATCAGGAAGCAGGGTGCATTGTAATCACTACTCAGGGGGTATTGTGATCACAAATATGGGTCATTATTATCAAGTGCAAGGGCCATTGTGATCACAAAGCAGGGGCATTGTGATCAGTACCGATGGGGGATTGTGATCAGGAAGAAGAGGTATTGTGATCAGTAAGCAAAGGGTATTGTGATCAGTTGGCAAGGTGTATTGTTATCAGTGAACAACGGGTACTGTCATGTGTAAACTGGGGGCATTCTTGAAAGTAAGCAGGGATCATTTTGATCAGGAAAAAAGGGCCATTGTGATCAGTAAGCAGGGAGCATTTTAATCACTTATCAGGGGTATTGTTATCAGAAACAGTTGTCATTATGATTAAGAACAAGGGGAATTGCGATCACAAAGCATGGGGCATTTTGATCAGTAACAGGGGGCATTGTGATCACTAAGGATGGGGAATGTGATCACGAAGCAAGCGGAATTGTGATCAGGAAGCAAAGGGCACTGTGGTCACTAGGGAAGGGGTATTGTGATCATGGAGCAAGGAGTACAGTGATGTGTAAACAGGGGGCATTGTGATCAGGAAGTAAAGGGCATTGTGATCAGTAAGCAAGGGATATTGTGATCCGTGACCAAGGTGTACTGTGATGTCTAAACAGGGGGCATTGCAATCACTAATCAGGAGGTATTGTGATCACAAACAAGGGTCATTAAGATCAAGAGCAAGGGACATTGTGATCACAAAGCAGGGGGCATTGTGATCAGTAAGAATGGTGAATGGTGATCAGGATATAGGGGAATATTGATCGGGAAGCAAGAGGTGTTGTGATCAGGAAGCATAGGGAATTGTGATCAGTAGGCAAGGGGTATTGTGATCAGTGAACAACGGGTACTGTGATGTGTAAACAGGGGGCAAAGTGATCAGGAAGAAACGGCCATTGTGATCAGTAAGCAGGGCGCAATTTTATCACTCATCAGGGGATATTGTTATCAGAAACAAAGGTCATTATGATTAATAACAAGGGGCATTGTGATCACAAAGCACGGGGCATTGTGATCAGTAACACGGGGCATTGTGATCACTCAGGATGGGAAATGTGATCAGGAAGCAAGGGCAATTGTGATCAGGAAGCAAAGGGCATTGTAACCAGTAGGCAAGGGGTATTGAGATCAGTGAACAAGGGGTATTGTGATGTGTAAATAGGGGTCATTCGGATACGAAAGCAGGGGGCATTGTGATCAGGAAGAGAGTGGCATTGTGATCAGTAACGGGGGTATTGTGATCAGTAAGAATGGGGAATTGTGATCAGGAAGCAAGCGGAAATGTGATCAGGTAGCAAAGGGCACTGTGGTCACTAGGGAAGGGGTATTGTGATCATGGAGCAAGGGGTACTGTGATGTGTAAACAGGGGGCATTGTGATCAGGAAGTAAGGGGCATTGTGATCAGTAAGCATGGGATATTGTAATCCGTGACCAAGGGGTACTGTGATGTCTAAACAGGGGGCATTGTAATCACGAATCAGGAGGTATTGTGATCACAAACAAGGGTCATTAAGATCAAGAGCAAGGGACATTGTGATCACAAATCAGGGGGCATTGTGATCAGTAAGAATGGTGAATTGTGATCAGGAAATAGGGGAATCGTGATCGGGAAGCAAGAGGTGTTGTGCTCAGGAGCAAAAGGCATTGTATTCAGTAGGCAAGGGGTATTGTGATGTGTAAACAGGGGACATACTGAAAAGTAAGCAGGGGTCATTGTGATCATTAAAAGGGGGAATTTTGATCAGGAATAAAGGCGCATTTTGACCAGTAAGCAGGGAGCATTGTAATCACTAATTGGGTGGTATTGTGATCACAAACATGGGCCATTATGATTCAGAACAAGGGGCATTGTGATCACAAAGCAGGGGGCATTGTCATCAGTAACAGGGGGCATTGTGATCACTAAGGATGGGGGATTGTGATCAGGAAGCAAGGGGAATTTTGATCAGGAAGCAAAGGGCATTGTGACCAGTAGGCAAGGCGTATTGCGATCAGGGAAAAGGGGTAATGTGATGTGTAAAGATGGGGCATTCTGATAAGCATGCAGGGGGCAATGTGATCAGGAAGAAAGGTGAATTGTGATCAGGAAGCAAGGGGAATTTTGATCAGGAAGCAAGAGTTATCGTGATCAGGAAGCAAAGGGCATTGTGAGCAGTAGGCAAGGGGTATTGTGATCAGAGAACCAGGGGTACTGTGATGTGTAAACAGGGGGCATTCTGATAAGTAAGCAGGGGCATTGTGATCAGGAGAAAAGGGGCATTTTGACCATTAAGCAGGGAGCATTGTAATTACTATTCAGGGTGCATTGTGACTACAAACATGGGTCATTATGATCAAGAGCAAGGGGCATTGTGATCACAAAGCAGAGGGAATTGTGATCAGTAAAGATGGGAGATTGTGATCAGGAAGCAAGGGGAATTGTGATCAGTAGGCAAGGGGTATTTTGATCAGTGAACAACGGGTACTGTGATGTGTAAACAGGGTGCATTCTGAAAAGTAAGCAGGGGGTGTTGTGATCAGGAAGATAGGGTCATTGTGATCAGTAAGCAGGGAGCATTGTAATCACCAATCAGGGGTATTGTGATCAGAAACAGGGGTCTTCGTGATCAAGAGCAAGGGGCACTGTGATCACAATGCAGAGGGAATTGTGATCAGTAAAGATGGGAGATTGTGATCAGGAAGCAAGGGGAATTGTGATCAGGAAGCAAGAGGGATTGTGATCAGGAAGAAAAGGCATTGTGACCAGTAGGCAAGGGGTATTGTGATCAGTGAACAATGGGTAATGTGATGTGTAAACAGGGGGCATTCTGAAAAGTAAGCAGTGGGCATTGTGATCAGGAAAAAAGGGGCATTGTGATCATTAACTGGGTTATTGTGTTCAATAAGAATGTGGAGTTGTGATCAGGAAACAAAGGACATTGTGATCAGTAGGCAAGGGGTATAGTGATAGGTGAACAAGGGGTACTGTGATGTGTAAACTGGGGGCATTCTGATAAGTAAGCAGGGGTCATTGTGATCAGGAAGAAAGGGGCATTGTGATCAGTATGCAGGGAGCATTGTAATCACTAATCGGGGTATTGTGATCACAAACAAGGGTCATTATGATCAAGAGCAAAGGGCTTTATGATCACAAAGCAGGGGGCATTGTGCTCAGTTAGGATGTGGAATTGTGATCAGGAATTAGGGGAATTGTGATCAGGAAGGAAGAGGTATTGTGATATGGAAACAAAGGGCATTGTGATCAGTAGGCATGGGGTATTGTAATCAGTGAACAACGGGTACTGTGATGTGTAAACAGGGGGCATTGTGACCAGGAAGAAATGCCATCGTGATAAATTAGCAGGGATCAATTTAATCACTCATAAGGTGGTATTATGATCAGAAACAGTGGTCATTATGATTAAGAACAAGGGGCATTGTGATCACAAAGCAGGGGGCATTTTCATCAGTAACAGGGGGCATTGTGATCACTAAGCATGAGGGATTGTGATCAGTAAGCCAGGGTAATTGTGATCAGAAAGCAAAGGGCATTGTGATCAGTAGGCAAGGGGTATTGTGATCAGTGAACAACGGGTACTGTGATGTGTAAACAGAGGGCATTCTGATAAATAAGCAGGGGGCATTGTGGTAAGGAAGAAAAGGGCATTGTGATCAGTATGCAGGGAGCATAGTAATCACTAAGGGTGAGGGAATGTTATTAGGTAGCAAGGAGAATTGTGATCATGAAGCAAAGGGAATTGTGATCAATAGGCAAAGGGTATTGTGATCGGTGAAGAAGGGGTACTGTGACGTGTAAACAGGGGATATTCTGAAAAATTAGCAGGCAGCATTGTGATCAGTAAAAGGGGGCACTGTGATCAGGAAGAAAGGGCCATTGTGATCAGTAAGCAGGGAGCATTTTAATCACTCATCAGGGGGTATTGTTATCAGAAACAGTGGTCATTATGATTAAGAACAAGGGGCATTGTGATCACAAGCAGGGGGTATTGTGATCAGTAACACGGGGCATTGTGATCACTAAAGATGGGGGATTGTGATCAGGAAGCAAGGGGAATTGTTATCAGGAAGCAAGAGGCATTGTGATCAGGAAGCAAAGGGCATTGTGAGAAGTAGGCAATGGGTATTGTGATCAGCGAACAAGGGGTACTGTGATGTGTAAACAGGGGGCATTCTGAAAAGTCACCAGGTGCATTGTGATCAGAAAGAAAGGGGCATTTTGACCAGTTACCAGGGAGCATTGTAATCACTAATTAGGTGGTATTTTGATCACAAACAGGGGTCATTATGATTAAGAACAAGGGGCATTGTAATCACAAAGCAAGGGGCATTGTGATCAGTAACAGGGGGTATTGTGAACAGTAAGGATGGGGGATTGTGATCAGGAAGTAAGGGGAATTGAGATCAGGAAGCAAGAGGTATTGTGCTCAGGAGCAAAAGGCATTGTGTTCAGTAGGCAAGGGGTATTGTGATGTGTATACAGGGGACATTCTGAAAAGTAATCAGGGGTCATTGTGATCAATAAAAGGGGAATTTTGATTAGGAATAAAGGGGCATTTTGACCAGTAAGCAGGGAGCATTGTAATCACTAATTGGGTGGTATTGTGATCACAAACATGGGCCATTATGATTCAGAACAAGGGGCATTGTGATCAGTAGGGAAGGGGTATTGTGACCAGTGAACAACGTGTACTGTGATGTGTAAACAGGGTGCATTCTGAAAAGTAAGCAGGGGGCGTTGTGATCAGGAAGAAAGGGTCATTGTGATCAGTAAGCAGGGAGCATTGTAATCACTAATCAGGGGTATTGTGATCAGAAACAGGGGTCTTCATGATCAAGAGCAAGGGGCACTGTGATCACAATGTAGTGGGCATTGTGATCAGTAAAGATGGGAGATTGTGATCAGGAAGCAAGGGGAATTGTGATCAGGAAGCAAGAGGGATTGTGATCAGGAAGCAAAGGCATTGTGATCAGTAGCCAAGAGGTATTGTGGTCAGTGAACAAGGGGTACTGTGATGTGTAAACAGGGGGCATTCTGAGGAGTAAGCAGTGGGCATTGTGATCAGGAAAAAAGGGGCATTGTGATCAGTAACTGGGTTATTGTGATCAATAAGAATGTGGAGTTGTGATCAGGAAACAAAGGACATTGTGATCAGTAGGCAAGGGGTATAGTGATAGGTGAACAAGGGGTACTTTGATGTGTAAACTGGGGGCATTCTGATGAGTAAGCAGGGGTCACTGTGATCAGGAAGAAAGGGGCACTGTGATCAGTATGCAGGGAGCATTGTAATCACTAATCTGGGTATTGTGATCACAAACAAGGGTCATTATGATCAAGAGCAAGGGGCTTTGTGGTCACAAAGCAGGGGGCATTGTGCTCAGTTAGGATGTGGAATTGTGATCAGTAAGAATGGGGGATTGTGATCAGGAACCCAGGGGAATTGTGATCATGAAGCAAGAGATATTGTGATCAGGAAGCAAAGGGCATTGTGATCAGTAGGCAAGGAGTATCATGATCAGTGAATAAGGGGTACTCTGATGTGTAAACAGGGGGCAAAGTGTTCAGTAAGAAACGGCCATTGTGATCAGTAAGCAGGGAGCATTTTAATCACTCATCAGGGGGTATTGTTATCAGAAACAAAGGTCATTATGATTAATAACAAGGGGCATTGCGATCGCAAACCAGGGGATATTTTGATTTAGGTTTAGCGACAGTGTTAGTGTTAGGGTTAGGGTTAGGTTAGGGTTAGAGAGACAGTAAGGGTCAGAGTTAGGTTTAGCGACAGTGTTAGGTTTAGGATTAATATTAGAGGCAGAGTTCGGGTTAAGGTTAGCCTTATGGTTTGAAACAGATTAGGTTGTGTGATAGTGTTAGTATTAGTGACAGGCTTACTGTTAGGGTTAAGGTTAGGTTTAGAGACAGTGTTAGGGTTAGCTTTGGAGTTGAGTTTAGTGTTAGGATTCAGTTTAGGGCTAGGGTTAGTGTTAGAGACAGGGTGGCCTTTGGATTAGGGTAGGGTTAGGGTCAGTCACAGGGATAGGGATATAGTTATGGTTAGGGTTGGAATTAGAGACAGGTTTAAGGTTAGGGTCAGGGTTAGAGACAGGTATGGTAAGGGTTAGGGTCAAGGTATAGGTTAAGATTAGGGACAGGTTACTGTTAGGTATAGGGTTAGGAACAAGATTAGGGCTAGGTTTGAGGTGTATGTTAGTGTCAGGGTTAGGTCTGAAGTAGGATTAGAGTTAGGGTTAGAATTAGAGTTAGGGGAACGTTAAGGATTAAGTATAGGTTTAGGGTTAACGTTAGGGACAGGAATAGGGTCAGTGTTAGGGTTATGATTAGGGATAGGTACAGAGTTAGGTTTAAGGGTAGGAACAGGCTTGTGGGATCGGATTAGAGTTAGGGTTTATGACACAATTAGGGTCACGGTTAGAGATACGCTTAGCTTTCCCGACATGGTTAGATTTAGGGTTACTCTTAGCGTTAAGTTTAGGGACAGGTTAACGGTTAGTGTTAGAGTTAGGGTCAGGGCTAAGGTTAGGTTTACGGTTCCATTTACATTTAGGGTTATGGTTAAAGACAGGCTAGGGTTCTGGTTAGGATTAGGGTTTCCGTTAAAATTAGGGACACAGTTAAGCTTAGTGTAAGGTTTAGGGTTAGTGATAAAGACACGGTTTGGTTTAGGTTATGGGTTCGGGTGAGATTCAGTGTTAGGGACAGGTTAGGGTAGGATTAGTGTTAGGGATAGAGACAGGTTTCGGGTTAGAGTTACAAAATTGGTTATGAGTAAGTGTAAAAACAGGGTTAGGGTTAGTGAAGTTGTTAGGGTTAGGGTTAGGGTTAGCTACAGGGTTAAGTTTAAGGAGAAGGTTAGTTTTGGGGTTTGTGTGAAGTTTAGAAAAAGGGTTATTTTCAGATTTCGGTTTAGGAAAAGGGTTACGATAACAGGGTTTGTATTAAGAACAGTATGCATGGTATGCACACGGATGGCTTAGGGTTCGCATGAGGGTGAGGAATACAATAGGGGTTTTCATTTGACATAGGGAAGGTCTTAGATTTAGAGACAAGGTTAAGGTTAGGGACAGGATTATGGTTAGAGACAAGATGAAGTTTAGGGACACTGTCAGGGTTAGTGTTAAGTTTAAGTTTAGGGTTACCGTTAGGGTTAGGGACAAAATTAGGGTTAGGGTTATGGACAGTGTTAGGTTTAGGGTTAAAGTTAGGGTCAGCGCTCAAGTTAAGGTTAGGGTTTAGGGATAGGGTTAGGGTTGGGGTTAAGGTTAGGGTTAGGGTTAGGGAAACGATTCGGGTTTGGAACATGGTTAAGTTTAGTGTTCAGTTTATAGTTAAGTTTTGGTTTTGGCTGATGGTTAAGGTTAGGTTTAGAGACAGGTTTAGTGACAGGGTGAGTGTTAGAGTTAAGTTTAGAGAGACGTTAAGGCTCAGAGTTAGTTTTAGCGACAGTGTTATGTTTAGGGTTAGGGTTAGGGTTAGGGTTAGGGTTTAGCGTTAGGGTTAGGTACAGGATTAGGGTTTGAGACATGGTTAGGTTTTGTGTTAGGGTTAGTTTTAGGGTTAGGGTTAGGGTTTAGGGTTAGGTTTAGGGTTACGGTTAGGGACTGGATTAGGGTTTGGGACATGGTTAGGTTTAGTGTTAGGTTTATAGTTAAGTTTTGGTTCTGGCTGATGGTTAAGGTTAGGTTAGGGTTAGGGTTAGGGTTAGGGTTAGGGTTAGGTTTTAGGGATAGGGTTAGGGTTAGAGTTAGGGTTTAGGTTTAGGGTTATGGTTAAGTTTAGGGTTTAGGGTTTAGGGTTAGGGTTAGGGTTAGCGTTAGGTTTAGGGTTAGGGACAGGATTAGGGTTGGGGACATGGTTAGGTTTAGTGTTAGGGTTATAGTTAAGTTTAGGTTTTGTCTGATGCTTAAGTTTAGGTTTAGGGACAGGGTTAGTGAGAGGGTGAGGGTTAGAGTTAAGGTTGGAGAGACGGTAAGGGTCAGAGTTAGGTTTAGCGACAGTGTTAGGGGTAGGGTTAATATTAGAGGCAGAGTTAGGGTTAAGGTTAGCGTTAGGGTTAGGGTTCGTGTTAGAATTAGGGTTAGGTACAGAGTTGGGAAGAGTGTTAGGGCTCCATTTAGAGTTAGGTCTAGGGATACGTTTAGATTTAGGTTTTGGGTTAGGAAAAGGGTTAGCTACAGGGGCAGGAATAGGGTAGGGACACAGTGAGTGTTAGAGTTAGGATTAGGGTTAGGGTTAGGGTTAGGGTTTGGGTTAAGGTTAGGGTTAGGGTTTAGGGTTACAGTTAGGGTTAGGATTAAGGTTTAGGGTTTAGGGTTTAGTGTTTATGGTTAGGGTTAGCCTTAGGGTTGGGTTAGGTTTAGGGTTAGGGTTTAGGGTTAGGGTTACAGTTAGGGTTAGGATTAAGGTTTGGGGTTTAGGGTTTAGTGTTTAGGGTTAGGGTTAGCCTTAGGGTTGGGTTAGGTTTAGGGTTAGGGTTTAGGGTTAGGGTTATGGTTAGGGTTAGGGACAGGATTAGGGTTTGGGACATGGTTAGGTTTAGTGTTAGGGTTATAATTAAGTTTAGGTTTTGTCTGATGCTTAAGTTTAGGTTTAGGGACAGGGTTACTGACAGGGTTTGGGTTAGAGTTAAGGGTGGAGAGACGGTAAGGGTCAGAGTTAGGTTTAGCGACAGTGTTAGGGTTAGGGTTAATATTAGAGTCAGAGTTAAGGTTAAGGTTAGCGTTATGGTTAGAAGCAGATTAGGTTGAGTGATAGTGTTAGTATTAGTGACAGGCTTAGTGTTAGTGTTAGCGTTAGGGTTTGGGACAGTGTTAGGGTTAGGTTTGGAGTTGAGTTTAGTGTTAGGTTTCAATTTAGGGCTATGGTAAGTGTTACAGACAGGGTGGCCTTCGGATTAGGGTAGGGATAGGGTCAGGCACAGGGATACGGATATGGTTATGCTTAGGGTTGGGATTAGAAACAGGTTTAAAGTTAGGGTCAGGGTTAGAGACAGGTATGGTTAGGGTTAGGGTCAAGGTATAGGTAAGATTTAGGTTAAGATTAGGGACAGGTTACAGTTAGCTTTAAGGTTAGGCACAAGATTAGGGCTAGGGTTGAGGTGTATGTTAGTGTCAGGGTTAGGTCTGAAGTAGGATTAGAGTTAGGGTTAGAATTAGATTTAGGGGAACGGTTAGGATTAAGGATAAGTTTAGGGTTAACGTTACGCACAGGAATAGGGTTAGTGTTAGGGTTATGATTAGGGATAGGTACAGAGTTAGGTTGAAGAGTACGAACAGGCTTATGGATTATTAGGGTTAGGGTTTATGACACAATTAGGGTCACAGTTAGAGTTACAGTTAGCTTTACCGACATGGTTAGCTTTAGGGTTACTGTGAGCGTTAAGTTTAGGGACAGGTTAAGGGTTAGTGTTAGAGTTAGGGTCAGGGCTAGGTTTAGGTTTCGGGTTCGATTTACATTTAGGGTTGTGGTTAAAGACAAGCTAGTGTTCTGGTTAGGATTAGGGTTTCCGTTAAAATTAGGGACACAGTTAAGGTTACTGTAAGGTTTAGGGTTAGTGATAAAGACACGGTTTGGTTTAGGGTATGGGTTTGGGGGAGATTCAGTGTTAGGGACAGGTTAGGGTAGGATTAGTGTTAGGGGTACAGGCAGTTTTCGGGTTAGAGTTACAAAATTCGTTATGAGTAAGTGTAGAAACAGGGTTAGGGTTAGTGAAGTCGTTAGGGTTAGGGTTAGGGTTAGATACAGGGTTAGGTTTAGGGAGATGTTTAGGTTTGGGGTTTGTGTGAAGTTTAGAAAAAGGGTTATTTTCAGAGTTCGGTTTAGGAAAAGGGTTACAATAACAGGGTTTGGATTAAGAAGAGTATGCATGGTAGGCACACGGATGGCTTAGGGTTCGCATGAGGGTGAGGAATACAATTGGGGTTTTCATTTGACATAGGGGAGGTCTTAGGGTTAGAGACAAGGTTAAGGTTAGGGACAGCATTAGGGTTAGAGAGAAGATTAAGGTTAGGGACACTGTCAGGGTTAGTGTTAAGTTTAAGTTTAGGGTTACATTTAGGGTTAGGGACAAAATTAGGGTTAGGGTTATGGACAGTGTTAGGTTCAGGGTTAAAGTTAGGGTCAGCGCTCAAGTTAAGGTTAACATTAAGGTTAGGGATAGGTTTAGGGGTAGGGTTAGAAACAAGGTTAGACTTACGGTTAGGATTAGAGGCACGGTTATTTTTAAATTAGGGTTCAAAACAGAGTTAAGGGTAGTGTTAGGGTTAGGAATACTTTTTAGGGTTAGGGTTTGGTTTAGGGTTTGTTTTAGGGTTTGGGGCAGAGTTAGGGTTAGGAACATAGTTAGTGTTCGGTTTAGGGTTAAGCTTAGGGACAGAGTTAGGGTTAGAGTTAGGGTTAAGGACAGGGTTATGATTAGTGTCAGGGTTTGTGTTCAGGACAGTGTCAGGGCAGGCCGTAGGATCAGGGTAGGGTTTGTGTTCAGGTTAGGATATGCTAGGGTTAGGGTTAGGGGCATAGCTAGGGTTGAGGGCAGAGTTAGTGTTACAGTTAGGAACATGGCTAAGGTTAGGGTTCATGTTAGGGACCGTTTCAGGGTTACGTTTAGTGTTAAGGGTTGGGTTAGAATGGAGGACACGGTTAGGGTTAGTGTTAGGGTAACACGTCTCACGTGACATCGGCTGGGGAACTACACTTAGATGGCGAAGAGTTAAGAAACTCCAGAGCCAAAAATAGAGTTTCTGTGGGCCAGTGTTCTCATCTCTGAGGCCCAAGCCTTAATACTGTGGGCGCATAGCTTTTCTTTACAACTGCCACCAAGAAGTCAATTTGAATATCTATACACAGGGAGTTGATTCTATTTGTCTGGCAGCTGCTTCGCCAAAACTCATTGTGATCAACACAAGTTTTGCTTTCACATGTACGTATGATCCCCAGGATGGACTCAGCATTCCGAGACCACCGGATAAGGAAGTTGTACTGAGATCATTCCCTCGGGTCTTAGCATTCGAGACACTTCCTTATGACGAGAAAGGCTCAGTGCACAGGAGCATTCGACTCGGCAGCTCCACGGTGACATTAGGGTTAGGTTTATAAACAGGATGAAGTTAGGTTTAGGGTTAGGGTTACCGACAGAGTTTGCTTTAGGGTAAGGGACAGGATTAGAACTAGGATTAGGTTTAGAGACACGGTTAGAATTAGGGTTAGTTTTAGGTTTAGTGTTGAAGGACAGAGTTAGGGTTTGGGTTAGCATTAGGGTTAGGGTTCGTGTTAGGATTAGGGTTAGGGACAGAGTTGGGAAGAGTGTTAGGGCTCCATTTAGAGTTAGGGCTAGGGATACGTTTAGGTTTAGGTTTTGGGTTAGGAAAAGGGTTAGCTACAGGGGCAGGTATAGTTTAGGGACACAGTGAGTGTTAGAGTTAGGATTAGGGTTAGGGTTAAGGTTAGGGTTTGGGTTAGGGTTAGGGTTATGGTTAGGTTTAGGGTTTAGGGTTAGGGTTAGGGTTAGGGTTTAGGGTTTAGGGTTTAGGGTTTAGGATTAGGGTTAGCGTTAGGGTTAGGGTTAGGGTTAGGGTTTAGGGTTTACGGTTTGGGTTAGGGTTAGGGTTAGGTTTAGGGTTAGGGTTATGGTTTGGGGTTAGGGTTAGGGTAAGGGTTAGGGTTACGGTTAGGGACAGTATTAGGGTTTGGGACATGGTTAGGTTTAGTGTTAGGGTTATAGTTAAGTTTAGGTTTTGTCTGATGCTTAAGTTTAGGTTTAGGGACAGGGTTATTTTCAGGGTGAGGGTTAGAGTTAAGGGTGGAGCGACGGTAAGGGTCAGAGTTAGGTTTAGCGACAGTGTTAGGGGTAGGGTTAATATTAGAGGCAGAGTTAGTGTTAAGGTTAGCGTTATGGTTAGAAACAGATTAGGTTGAGTGATAGTGTTAGTATTAGTGACAGGCTTAGTGTTAGGGTTAGGGTTAGGGTTTGGGTTTCGGGTTTCGGGTTAGTGTTACGGTTAGGGTTAGGGACACGATTCGGGGTTGGGACATGGTTAGGTTTAGTGTTAGGGTTATAGTGAAGTTTAGGTTTTGGCTGATGGTTAAGATTAGGTTTAGTGACAGGGTTAATGACAGGGTGAGGGTTAGAATTAAGGTTAGAGAGATGGTAAGGGTCAGAGTTAGGTTTAGTGACAGTGTTAGGGTTAGGGTTAGGGTTAGGTTAGGGTTAGGGTTTAGGGATAGGTTTAGGGTTAGGGTTAGGGTTTAAGGTAAGGTTAGGGTTAGGGTTAGGGTTTAGGATTTAGGGTTAGGGTTACGGTTAGGGTTAGGTTTAGGGTTAGGGACACGATTCGGGTTTGGGTCATGGTTAAGTTCAGTGTTAGGGTTGCAGTTAAGTTTAGGTTTTGGCTGATGGTTAAGGTTAGGGTTAGGGACAGGATTAGTGACAGGGTGAGGGTTAGAGTTAAGATTAGAGAGACAGTAAGGGTCAGAGTTAGGTTTAGCGACAGTGTTAGGATTAGGGTGAATATTAGAGTCAGAGTTAGGGTTAAGGTTAGCGTTATGGTTAGAAACAGATTAGGTTGTGTGATAGTGTTAGTATTAGTGACAGGCTTACTGTTAGGGTTAAGGTTAGGTTTAGAGACAGTGTTAAGGTTAGCTTTGGAGTTGAGTTTTGTGTTAGGTTTCAGTTTAGGGCTAGGGTTAGTGTTAGAGACAGGGTGGCCTTCGGATTAGGGTAGGGATAGGGTCACGCACAAGGATAGGGATATGGTTATGGTTAGGGTTTGGATTAGAGACAGGTTTAAGGTTAGGGTCAGGGTTAGAGACTGGTATTGTAAGGGTTAGGGTCAAGGTATACGTAAGGTTTAGGTTAAGATTAGGGACAGGTTACAGTTAGGTTTAGGGTTAGGAAGAAGATTCGGGCTAGGGTTGAGGTGTATGTTAGTGTCAGGGTTAGGTCTGAAGTAGGATTAGAGTTAGGGTTCGAATTAGAGTTAGGGGAACATTAAGGATTAAGGATAGGTTTAGGGTTAACGTTAGGGACAGGAATAGGGTCAGTGTTAGGGTTAAGATTAGGGATAGGTACAGAGTTAGGTTTAAGAGTAGGAACAGGCTTATGGATCTGATTAGGGTTAGGGTTTATGACATAATTAGGGTCACGGTTAGAGATATGCTTAGCTTTCCCGACAAGGTTAGATTTAGGGTTACTCTTAGCCTTAAGTTTAGGGACAGGTTAACGGTTAGTGTTAGAGTTAGGGTCAGGGCTAAGGTTCGATTTACATTCAGGGTTATGGTTAAAGACAGGCTAGTGTTCTGGTTAGGATTAGGGTTTCCATTAAAATTAGGGACACAGTTAAGCTTAGTGTAAGGTTTAGGGTTAGTGATAAAGACACGGTTTGGTTTAGGGTATGGGTTCGGCTGAGATTCAGTGTTAGGGCCAGGTTAGGGTAGGATTAGTGTTAGGGGTAGAGACAGGATTCGGGTTAGAGTTACAAAATTCGTTATGAGTAAGTATAAAAACAGGGTTAGGGTTAGTGAAGTTGTTAGGGTTAGGGTGTGGGTTAGCTACAGGGTTAAGTTTAGGGAGAAGGTTAGTTTTGGGGTTTGTGTGAAGTTTAGAAAAAGGGTTATTTTCAGATTTCGGTTTAGGAAAAGGTTTACGATAACAGGGTTTGGATTAAGAACCGTATGTATCGTAGGCACACGGATGGCTTAGGGTTCGCATGAGGGTGAGGAATACAATTGGGGTTTTCATTTGACATAGGGGAGGTCTTAGAGTTAGAGACAAGGTTAACGTTAGGGACAGGATTAGGGTTAGAGACAAGATGAAGGTTAGGGACACTGCCAGGGTTAGTGTTAAGTTTAAGTTTAGGGTTACAGTTAGGGTTAGGGACAAAATTAGGGTTAGGTTTATGGACAGTGTTAGGTTTAGGGTTAAAGTTAGGGTCAGCGCTCAAGTTAAGGTTAACATTAAGGTTAGGGTTAGGTTTAGGGGTAGGGTTAGAAACAAGGTTAGAGTTACGGTTAGGATGAGAGGCATGGTTATATTTAAATTAGGGTTCAAAACAGAGTTAAGGGTAGTGTTAGGTTTAGAAATACTTTTTACGGTTAGGGTTTGGTTTAGGGTTTGTTTTAGGGTTCGGGACAGAGTTAGGGTTAGGAACATAGTTAGTGTTAGGTTTAGGGTTAAGCTTAGGGACAGAGTTATGGTTACATTTAGGGTTAAGGACAGGGTTATGATTAGGGTCAGGGTTAGTGTTCAGGACAGTGTCAGGGCAGGACAAGTTTTGCTGTAGGATTAGGGTAGGGTTTGGGTTAAGGTTAGGATATGTTAGGGTTAGGGTTAGGGGCATATCTAAGGTTGAGGACAGAGTCAGTGTTATGGTTAGGAACATGGCTAAGGTTAGGGTTCATGTAAGGGACAGTTTCAGGGTTACGTTTAGTGTTAAGGGTTGGGTTAGAATGGAGGACACGTTTAATGTTAGTGTTAGGGTATCATGCCACATGTGACATCGGCTGGGGAACTTCAGTTACATGGCGAAGAGTTAAGAAACACCAGAGCCAAAAATAGAGTTTCTGTGGGCCAGTGTTCT
>JAVKSA010000055.1:97500-147500 GCA_031876335.1 Hipposideros larvatus
AGGGTTTAGGTTTAGGGTTAGGGTTAGTGTTAGGGTTTCGAGTTTAGTGTTAGGGTTAAGGTTAGGGTTAGGGTTAGGTACACGTTTCGGGTTTGAGACATGTTTAGGTTTAGTGTTAGGGTTATAGTTAAGTTTAGGTTTTGGCTGATGGTTAAGGTTAGGTTTAGGGACAGGGTTAGTTACAGGGTGAGGGTTAGAGTTAAAGATAGAGAGACGGTAAGGGTCAGAGTTAGGTTTAGCGACAGTGTTAGGGTTAGGGATCAGGTTAGGTTAGGGTTTAGGGTTAGGGTTAGGGTTAGGGTTAGGAATAGGGGAGGGTTAGTGTTTACATTTTAGGGTTAGGGTTTAGGGATAGGGTTAGTGTTAGGGTTAGGTTTAGAGTTGGGGTTAAGGTTAGGGTTAGGTTTTAGGGATAGGGTTAGGGTTAGTGTTAGGTTTAGAGTTAGGGTTAGGGTTAGGGTTAGGTTTTAGGGATAGGGTTAGCGTTTGGGTTACGGTTTAGGTTTAGGGTTAGGGTTAAGGTTAGGGTTTAGGGTTTAGGGTTAGGGTTAGTGTTAGAGTTAGGGTTTAGGCTTTAGTGTTAGGGTTAGTGTTAGGGTTTAGGGTTAGGGTTCGGGTTAGGGTTAGGGTTAGGGTTTAGTGTTTATGGTTAGGGTTAGTGTTAGGGTTAGGTTTTGGGTTTAGTGTTTAGGTTTAGGGTTAGGGTTAGTGTTAGGGTTAGAGTTAGGGTTAGGGTTAGGGTTAGGTTTTAGGGATAGGGTTAGGGTTAGGGTTACGGTTTAGGTTTAGGGTTAGGGTTAAGGTTAGGGTTTAGGGTTTAGGGTTAGGGTTAGGGTTAGAGTTAGGGTTTAGGCTTTATGTTTAGGGTTAGTGTTAGGGTTTAGGGTTTAGGGTTAGGGTTAGGATTAGAGTTAGGGTTAGGGTTTAGTGTTTATGGTTAGGGTTAGCGATAGGGTTAGGTTTTGGGTTTAGTGTTTAGGTTTAGGGTTAGGGTTAGTGTTAGGTTTAGGGTTAGGGTTAGGGTTAGGGTTAGGGACAGGATTAGGGTTTGGGACATGGTTAGGTTTACTGTTAGGGTAATATTAAGTTTAGGTTTTGTCTGATGCTTAAGTTTAGGTTTAGGGACTGGGTTAGAGACTGGGTGAGGGTTAGAGTTAAGGTTGGATCGACGGTAAGGGTCAGAGTTAGGTTTAGCGACAGTGTTAGGGTTATGGATCAGGTTAGGTTAGGGTTTAGGGTTAGGGTAGGGTTAGGGTTAGGAATAGAGGACGGTTAGTGTTTACATTTTAGGGTTAGGGTTTAGGGATAGGGTTAGGGTTAGGGTTAGGGTTAGAGTTACGGTTAGGGTTAGGGTTAGGTTTAGGGTTAGGGTTAGGTTTTAGGGATAGGGTTAGGGTTAGGGTTACGGTTTAGGTTTAGGGTTAGGGTTAAGGTTAGGGTTTAGGGTTTAGGGTTAGGGTCAGGGTTAGAGTTAGGGTTTAGGCTTTAGGGTTAGGGTTAGTGTTAGGGTTTAGGGTTTAGGGTTAGGATTAGGGTTAGTGTTAGGTTTAGGGTTTAGTGTTTATGGTTAGGGTTAGCGTTAGGGTTAGGCTTTGGGTTTAGGGTTTAGGTTTAGGGTTAGGGTTAGTGTTAGGGTTTCGGGTTTAGTGTTAGGGTTAAGGTTAGGGTTAGGGTTAGGTACACGTTTCGGGTTTGAGACATGTTTAGGTTTAGTGTTAGGGTTATAGTTAAGTTTAGGTTTTGGCTGATGGTTAAGGTTAGGTTTAGGGACAGGGTTAGTTACAGGGTGAGGGTTAGAGTTAAAGATAGAGAGACGGTAAGGGTCAGAGTTAGGTTTAGCGACAGTGTTAGGGTTAGGGTTAGGGTTAGGTTAGGGTTAGGGTTAGGGTTAGGGTTAGGGTTAGGTTTTAGGGATAGGGTTAGTGTTAGGTTTACGGTTTAGGTTTAGGTTTAGGGTAAGGTTAGGGTTTAGGGTTTAGGGTTAGTGTTAGGGTTAGGGTTAGCATTAGTTTTAGGGTTAGGGACAGGATTAGGGTTTGGGACATGGTTAGGTTTACTGTTAGTGTCATATTAAGTTTAGGTTTTGTCTGATGCTTAAGTTTAGGTTTAGGGACAAGGTTATTGACAGGGTGAGGGTTAGAGTTAAGGTTGGAGAGACGGTAAGGGTCAGAGTTAGGTTTAGCGACAGTGTTAGGGTTAGGGATCAGGTTAGGTTAGGGTTTAGGGTTAGGGTTAGGGTTAGGGTTAGGAATAGGGGAGGGTTAGTGTTTACATTTTAGGGTTAGGGTTTAGGGATAGGGTTAGTGTTAGGGTTAGGGTTAGAGTTAGGGTTAGGGTTAGGGTTAGGGTTAGGGTTAGGTTTTAGTGATAGGGTTAGGGTTAGGGTTACGGTTTAGGTTTAAGGTTAGGGTTAAGGTTAGGGTTTAGGGTTTAGGGTTAGGGTTAGGGTTAGAGTTAGGGTTTAGGCTTTAGGGTTAGGGTTAGTGTTAGGGTTTAGGGTTTAGGGTTAGGATTAGGGTTAGGGTTAGGTTTAGGGTTTAGTGTTTATGGTTAGGGTTAGCGTTAGGGTTAGGGTTTGGGTTTAGGGTTTAGGTTTAAGGTTAGGGTTAGTGTTAGGTACACGTTTCGGGTTTGAGACATGTTTAGGTTTAGTGTTAGGGTTATAGTTAAGTTTAGGTTTTGGCTGATGGTTAAGGTTAGGTTTAGGGACAGGGTTAGTTACAGGGTGAGGGTTAGAGTTAAAGATAGAGAGACGGTAAGGGTCAGAGTTAGGTTTAGCGGCAGTGTTAGGGTTAGGGTTAGGGTTAGGTTAGGGTTAGGGTTAGGATTAGGGTTAGGGTTAGGTTTTAGGGATAGGGTTAGGGTTAGGGTTACGGTTTAGGTTTAGGGTTAGGGTTAAGGTTAGGGTTTAGGGTTTAGGGTTAGGGTTAGGGTTAGGGTTAGCATTAGTTTTACGGTTAGGGACAGGATTAGGGTTTGGGACATGGTTAGGTTTACTGTTAGTGTCATATTAAGTTTAGGTTTTGTCTGATGCTTAAGTTTAGGTTTAGGGACAAGGTTATTGACAGGGTGAGGGTTAGAGTTAAGGTTGGAGAGACGGTAAGGGTCAGAGTTAGGTTTAGCGACAGTGTTAGGGTTAGGGATCAGGTTAGGTTAGGGTTTAGGATTAGGGTTAGGGTTAGGGTTAGCAATAGGGGAGGGTTAGTGTTTACATTTTAGGGTTAGGGTTTAGGGAGAGGGTTAGGGTTAGGGTTAGAGTTAGAGTTAGGGTTAGGGTTAGGGTTAGGTTTTAGGGATAGGGTTAGTGTTAGGGTTACGGTTTAGGTTTAGGGTTAGGGTTAAGGTTAGGGTTTAGGGTTTAGGGTTAGGTATAGGGTTAGAGTTAGGGTTTAGGCTTTAGGGTTAGGGTTAGTGTTAGGGTTTAGGGTTAGGGTTAGGGTTAGGGTTAGGGTTAGGGTTTAGTGTTTATGGTTGGGGTTAGCGTTAGGGTTAGGTTTTGGGTTTAGTGTTTAGGTTTAGGGTTAGGGTTAGTGTTAGGGTTAGGGTTAGGGTTAGGGACAGGATTAGGGTTTGGGACATGGTTATGTTTACTGTTAGGGTAATATTAAGTTTAGGTTTTGTCTGATGCTTAAGTTTAGGTTTAGGGACAGGGTTAGTGATAGGGTGAGGGTTAGAGTTAAGGTTGGAGAGACGGTAAGGGTCAGAGTTAGATTTAGCGACAGTGTTAGGGTTAGGGATCAGGTTAGGTTAGGGTTTAGTGTTAGGGTTAGTGTTAGGGTTAGGGTTAGGGTTAGGGTTAGATTTTAGGGATAGGGTTAGGGTTAGGGTAGGGTTAGGGTTAGGAATAGGGGAGGGTTAGTGTTTACATTTTAGGGTTAGGGTTTAGGGATAGGGTTAGTGTTAGGCTTAGGGTTAGAGTTAGGGTTAGGGTTAGGGTTAGGGTTAGATTTTAGGGATAGGGTTGGGGTTAGGGTTACGGTTTAGGTTTAGGGTTAGGGTTAAGGTTAGGGTTTAGGGTTTAGGGTTAGGGTTAGGGTTAGAGTTAGGGTTTAGGCTTTAGGGTTAGGGTTAGTGTTAGGGTTTAGGGTTTAGGGTTAGGGTTAGGGTTAGGGTTAGGTTTAGCGTTTAGTGTTTATGGTTAGGGTTAGCGTTAGGGTTAGGGTTTGGGTTTAGGGTTTAGGTTTAGGGTTAGTGTTAGTGTTAGGGTTTCGGGTTTAGTGTCAGGGTTAAGGTTAGGGTTAGGGTTAGGTACACGTTTCGGGTTTGAGACATGGTTAGGTTTAGTGTTAGGGTTATAGTTAAGTTTAGGTTTTGGCTGATGGTTACGGTTAGGTTTAGGGACAGGGTTAGTTACAGGGTGAGGGTTAGAGTTAAAGATAGAGAGACGGTAAGGGTCAGAGTTAGGTTTAGCGACAGTGTTAGAGTTAGGGTTAGGGTTAGGTTAGGGTTAGGGTTAGAGTTAGGGTTTAGGGTTAGGGTTAGGTTTAGGGTTTAGGATTTAGGGTTAGGGTTATGGTTATGGTTAGGGTTAGGGTTAGGGGCAGGATTAGGGTTTGGGACATGGTTAGGTTTACTGTTAGGGTTATATTAAGTTTAGGTTTTGTCTGATGCTTAAGTTTAGGCTTAGGGACAGGGTTAGTGACAGGGTGAGGGTTAGAGTTAAGGTTGGAGAGACGGTAAGGGTCAGAGTTAGGTTTAGCGACAGTGTTAGGGTTAGGGATCAGGTTAGGTTAGGGTTTTGGGTTAGGGTTAGGGTTAGGGTTAGGAATAGGGGAGGGTTAGTGTTTACATTTTAGGATTAGGGTTTAGGGATAGGGTTAGGGTTAGGGTTAGGTTTAGAGTTAGGGTTAGTGTTAGGGTTAGGGTTAGGTTTAGGTTTAGGGTTACGGTTTAGGTTTAGGGTTAGGGTTAAGGTTAGGGTTTAGGGTTTAGGGTTAGGGTTAGGGTTAGAGTTAGGATTTAGGCTTTAGGGTTAGGGTTAATGTTAGGGTTTAGGGTTTAGGGTTAGGGTTAGGGTTAGGGTTAGGGTTTAGTGTTTATGGTTACGGTTAGCGTTAGGGTTAGGGTTTGGGTTTAGGGTTTAGGTTTAGGGTTAGGGTTAGTGTTAGGGTTTCGGGTTTAGTGTTAGGGTTAAGGTTAGGGTTAGGGTTAGGGTTAGGGTTAGGGTTAGGTTTAGGGTTAGGTTTTAGGGATAGGGTTAGTGTTAGGGTTACGGTTTAGGTTTAGGGTTAGGGTTAAGGTTAGGGTTTAGGGTTTAGGGTTAGGTTTAGGGTTAGGGTTAGCATTAGGTTTAGGGTTAGGGACAGGATTAGGGTTTGGGACATGGTTAGGTTTACTGTTAGGGTTATATTAAGTTTAGGTTTTGTCTGATGCTTAAGTTTAGGTTTAGGGACAGGGTTAGTGACAGGGTGAGGGTTAGAGTTAAGGTTGGAGAGACGGTAAGCGTCAGAGTTAGGTTTAGCGACAGTGCTAGGGTTAGGGTTCAGGTTAGGTTAGGGTTTAGGGTTAGGGTTAGGGTTAGGGTTAGAGTTAGGGTTAGGGTTAGGGTTAGGGTTAGTGTTAGGTTTTAGAGATAGGGTTAGTGTTAGGGTTTAGGGTTTAGGGTTAGGGTTAGGGTTAGAGTTAGGGTTTAGGCTTTAGGGTTAGGGTTAGGGTTAGGGTTAGGGTTTAGTGTTTATGGTTAGGGTTAGCGTTAGGGTTAGGCTTTGGGTTTAGGGTTTAGGTTTAGGGTTAGGGTTAGTGTTAGGGTTTCGGGTTTAGTGTTAGGGTTAAGGTTAGTGTTAGGGTTAGGTACACGTTTCGGGTTTGAGACATGTTTAGGTTTAGTGTTAGGGTTATAGTTAAGTTTAGGTTTTGGCTGATGGTTAAGGTTAGGTTTAGGGACAGGGTTAGTTACAGGGTGAGGGTTAGAGTTAAAGATAGAGAGACGGTAAGGGTCAGAGTTAGGTTTAGCGACAGTGTTAGGGTTAGGGTTAGGGTTAGGTTAGGGTTAGGGTTAGGGTTAGGATTAGGGTTAGGTTTTAGGGATAGGGTTAGGGTTAGGGTTACGGTTTAGGTTTAGGGTTAGGGTTAAGATTAGGGTTTAGGGTTTAGGGTTAGGGTTAGGGTTAGGGTTAGCATTAGTTTTAGGGTTAGGGATAGGATTAGGGTTTGGGACATGGTTAGGTTTACTGTTAGTGTCATATTAAGTTTAGGTTTTGTCTGATGCTTAAGTTTAGGTTTAGGGACAAGGTTATTGACAGGGTGAGGGTTAGAGTTAAGGTTGGAGAGACGGTAAGGGTCAGAGTTAGGTTTAGCGACAGTGTTAGGGTTAGGGATCAGGTTAGGTTAGGGTTTAGGGTTAGGGTTAGGGTTAGGGTTAGGAATAGGGGAGGGTTAGTGTTTACATTTTAGGGTTAGGGTTTAGGGATAGGGTTAGGGTTAGGGTTAGAGTTAGAGTTAGGGTTAGGGTTAGGGTTAGGTTTTAGGGATAGGGTTAGTGTTAGGGTTACGGTTTAGATTTAGGGTTAGGGTTAAGGTTAGGGTTTAGGGTTTAGGGTTAGGTATAGGGTTAGAGTTAGGGTTTAGGCTTTAGGGTTAGGGTTAGTGTTAGGGTTTAGGGTTAGGGTTAGGGTTAGGGTTAGGGTTAGGGTTTAGTGTTTATGGTTGGGGTTAGCGTAAGGGTTAGGTTTTGGGTTTAGTGTTTAGGTTTAGGGTTAGGGTTAGTGTTAGGGTTAGGGTTAGGGTTAGGGACAGGATTAGGGTTTGGGACATGGTTATGTTTACTGTTAGGGTAATATTAAGTTTAGGTTTTGTCTGATGCTTAAGTTTAGGTTTAGGGACAGGGTTAGTTATAGGGTGAGGGTTAGAGTTAAGGTTGGAGAGACGGTAAGGGTCAGAGTTAGATTTAGCGACAGTGTTAGGGTTAGGGATCAGGTTAGGTTAGGGTTTAGGGTTAGGGTTAGTGTTAGGGTTAGGGTTAGGGTTAGGGTTAGATTTTAGGGATAGGGTTAGGGTTAGGGTAGGGTTAGGGTTAGGAATAGGGGAGGGTTAGTGTTTACATTTTAGGGTTAGGGTTTAGGGATAGGGTTAGTGTTAGGCTTAGGGTTAGAGTTAGGGTTAGGGTTAGGGTTAGGGTTAGATTTTAGGGATAGGGTTGGGGTTAGGGTTACGGTTTAGGTTTAGGGTTAGGGTTAAGGTTAGGGTTTAGGGTTTAGGGTTAGGGTTAGGGTTAGAGTTAGGGTTTAGGCTTTAGGGTTAGGGTTAGTGTTAGGGTTTAGGGTTTAGGGTTAGGGTTAGGGTTAGGGTTAGGTTTAGCGTTTAGTGTTTATGGTTAGTGTTAGCGTTAGGGTTAGGGTTTGGGTTTAGGGTTTAGGTTTAGGGTTAGTGTTAGTGTTAGGGTTTCGGGTTTAGTGTCAGGGTTAAGGTTAGGGTTAGGGTTAGGTACACGTTTCGGGTTTGAGACATGGTTAGGTTTAGTGTTAGGGTTATAGTTAAGTTTAGGTTTTGGCTGATGGTTACGGTTAGGTTTAGGGACAGGGTTAGTTACAGGGTGAGGGTTAGAGTTAAAGATAGAGAGACGGTAAGGGTCAGAGTTAGGTTTAGCGACAGTGTTAGAGTTAGGGTTAGGGTTAGGTTAGGGTTAGGGTTAGAGTTAGGGTTTAGGGTTAGGGTTAGGTTTAGGGTTTAGGATTTAGGGTTAGGGTTATGGTTATGGTTAGGGTTAGGGTTAGGGGCAGGATTAGGGTTTGGGACATGGTTAGGTTTACTGTTAGGGTTATATTAAGTTTAGGTTTTGTCTGATGCATAAGTTTAGGCTTAGGGACAGGGTTAGTGACAGGGTGAGGGTTAGAGTTAAGGTTGGAGAGACGGTAAGGGTCAGAGTTAGGTTTAGCGACAGTGTTAGGGTTAGGGATCAGGTTAGGTTAGGGTTTTGGGTTAGGGTTAGGGTTAGGGTTAGGAATAGGGGAGGGTTAGTGTTTACATTTTAGGATTAGGGTTTAGGGATAGGGTTAGGGTTAGGGTTAGGTTTAGAGTTAGGGTTAGTGTTAGGGTTAGGGTTAGGTTTAGGTTTAGGGTTACGGTTTAGGTTTAGGGTTAGGGTTAAGGTTAGGGTTTAGGGTTTAGGGTTAGGGTTAGGGTTAGAGTTAGGATTTAGGCTTTAGGGTTAGGGTTAGTGTTAGGGTTTAGGGTTTAGGGTTAGGGTTAGGGTTAGGGTTAGGGTTTAGTGTTTATGGTTACGGTTAGCGTTAGGGTTAGGGTTTGGGTTTAGGGTTTAGGTTTAGGGTTAGGGTTAGTGTTAGGGTTTCGGGTTTAGTGTTAGGGTTAATTTAGGGTTAGGGTTAGGGTTAGGGTTAGGTTTAGGGTTAGGTTTTAGGGATAGGGTTAGTGTTAGGGTTACGGTTTAGGTTTAGGGTTAGGGTTAAGGTTAGGGTTTAGGGTTTAGGGTTAGGTTTAGGGTTAGGGTTAGCATTAGGTTTAGGGTTAGGGACTGGATTAGGGTTTGGGACATGGTTAGGTTTACTGTTAGGGTTATATTAAGTTTAGGTTTTGTCTGATGCTTAAGTTTAGGTTTAGGGACAGGGTTAGTGACAGGGTGAGGGTTAGAGTTAAGGTTGGAGAGACGGTAAGCGTCAGAGTTAGGTTTAGCGACAGTGCTAGGGTTAGGGTTCAGGTTAGGTTAGGGTTTAGGGTTAGGGTTAGGGTTAGGGTTAGAGTTAGGGTTAGGGTTAGGGTTAGGGTTAGTGTTAGGTTTTAGAGATAGGGTTAGTGTTAGGGTTTAGGGTTTAGGGTTAGGGTTAGGGTTAGAGTTAGGGTTTAGGCTTTAGGGTTAGGGTTAGTGTTAGGGTTTAGGGTTTAGGGTTAGGGTTAGGGTTAGGGTTAGGGTTTAGTGTTTATGGTTAGGGTTAGCGTTAGGGTTAGGCTTTGGGTTTAGGGTTTAGGTTTAGGGTTAGGGTTAGTGTTAGGGTTTCGGGTTTAGTGTTAGGGTTAAGGTTAGTGTTAGGGTTAGGTACACGTTTCGGGTTTGAGACATGTTTAGGTTTAGTGTTAGGGTTATAGTTAAGTTTAGGTTTTGGCTGATGGTTAAGGTTAGGTTTAGGGACAGGGTTAGTTACAGGGTGAGGGTTAGAGTTAAAGATAGAGAGACGGTAAGGGTCAGAGTTAGGTTTAGCGACAGTGTTAGGGTTAGGGTTAGGGTTAGGTTAGGGTTAGGGTTAGGGTTAGGATTAGGGTTAGGTTTTAGGGATAGGGTTAGGGTTAGGGTTACGGTTTAGGTTTAGGGTTAGGGTTAAGATTAGGGTTTAGGGTTTAGGGTTAGGGTTAGGGTTAGGGTTAGCATTAGTTTTAGGGTTAGGGATAGGATTAGGGTTTGGGACATGGTTAGGTTTACTGTTAGTGTCATATTAAGTTTAGGTTTTGTCTGATGCTTAAGTTTAGGTTTAGGGACAAGGTTATTGACAGGGTGAGGGTTAGAGTTAAGGTTGGAGAGACGGTAAGGGTCAGAGTTAGGTTTAGCGACAGTGTTAGGGTTAGGGATCAGGTTAGGTTAGGGTTTAGGGTTAGGGTTAGGGTTAGGGTTAGGAATAGGGGAGGGTTAGTGTTTACATTTTAGGGTTAGGGTTTAGGGATAGGGTTAGGGTTAGGGTTAGGGTTAGAGTTAGGGTTAGGGTTAGGGTTAGGGTTAGGGTTAGGGTTAGGTTTTAGGGATAGGGTTAGGGTTAGGGTTACGGTTTAGGTTTAGGGTTAGGGTTAAGGTTAGGGTTTAGGGTTTAGGGTTAGAGTTAGGGTTTAGGCTTTAGGGTTAGGGTTAGTGTTAGGGTTTAGGATTTAGGGTTAGGATTAGGGTTAGGGTTAGGTTTAGGGTTTAGTTTTTATGGTTAGGGTTAGCGTTAGGGTTAGGCTTTGGGTTTAGGGTTTAGGTTTAGCGTTAGGGTTAGTGTTAGGTACACGTTTCGGGTTTGAGACATGTTTAGGTTTAGTGTTAGGGTTATAGTTAAGTTTAGGTTTTGGCTGATGGTTAAGGTTAGGTTTAGGGAAAGGGTTAGTTACAGGGTGAGGGTTAGAGTTAAAGATAGAGAGACGGTAAGGGTCAGAGTTAGGTTTAGCGACAGTGTTAGGGTTAGGGTTAGGGTTAGGTTAGGGTTAGGGTTAGGGTTAGGGTTAGGTTTTAGGGATAGGGTTAGGGTTAGGTTTACGGTTTAGGTTTAGGGTTAGGGTAACGTTAGGGTTTAGGGTTTAGGGTTAGGGTTAGGGTTAGGGTTAGCATTAGTTTTAGGGTTAGGGACAGGATTAGGGTTTGGGACATGGTTAGGTTTACTGTTAGTGTCATATTAAGTTTAGGTTTTGTCTGATGCTTACGTTTAGGTTTAGGGACAAGGTTATTGACAGGGTGAGGGTTAGAGTTAAGGTTGGAGAGACGGTAAGGGTCAGAGTTAGGTTTAGCGACAGTGTTAGGGTTAGGGATCAGGTTAGGTTAGGGTTTAGGGTTAGGGTTAGGGTTAGGGTTAGGGTTAGGAATAGGGGAGGGTTAGTGTTTACATTTTAGGGTTAGGGTTTAGGGATAGGGTTAGGGTTAGGGTTAGGGTTAGAGTTAGGGTTAGGGTTAGGGTTAGGTTTTAGGGATAGGGTTAGGGTTAGGGTTACGGTTTAGGATTAGGGTTAGGGTTAAGGTTAGGGTTTAGGGTTTAGGGTTTGGTATAGGGTTAGAGTTAGGGTTTAGGCTTTAGGGTTAGGGTTAGTGTTAGGGTTTAGGGTTAGGTTTAGGGTTAGGGTTAGGTTTAGGGTTTAGTGTTTAGGTTTAGGGTTAGGGTTAGTGTTAGGGTTAGGGTTAGCTTAGGGTTAGGGTTAGGGTTAGGGTTAGGTTTTAGGGATAGGGTTAGGGTTAGGGTTACGGTTTAGGTTTAGGGTTAGGGTTAAGGTTAGGGTTTAGGGTTTAGGGTTAGGGTTAGGGTTAGAGTTAGGGTTTAGGCTTTAGGGTTAGGGTTAGTGTTAGGGTTTAGGGTTTAGGGTTAGGGTTAGGGTTAGGGTTAGGTTTAGGGTTTAGTGTTTATGGTTAGGGTTAGCATTAGGGTTAGGGTTTGGGTTTAGGGTTTAGGTTTAGGGTTAGGGTTAGGTACACGTTTCAGGTTTGAGACATGGTTAGGTTTAGTGTTATGGTTATAGTTAAGTTTAGGTTTTGGCTGATGGTTACGGTTAGGTTTAGGGACAGGGTTAGTTACAGGGTGAGTGTTAGAGTTAAAGATAGAGAGACGGTAAGGGTCAGAGTTAGGTTTAGCGACAGTGTTAGAGTTAGGGTTAGGGTTAGGTTAGGGTTAGGGTTAGGGTTAGAGTTAGGGTTTAGGGTTAGGGTTAGGTTTAGCGTTTAGGATTTAGGGTTATGGTTATGGTTATGGTTAGGGTTAGGGTTAGAGGCAGGATTAGTGTTTGGAACATGGTTAGGTTTACTGTTAGGGTTATATTAAGTTTAGGTTTTGTCTGATGCATAAGTTTAGGTTTAGGGACAGGGTTAGTGACAGGGTGAGGGTTAGAGTTAAGGTTGGAGAGACGGTAAGGGTCAGAGTTAGGTTTAGCGACAGTGTTAGGGTTAGGGATCAGGTTAGGTTAGGGTTTTGGGTTAGGGTTAGGGTTAGGGTTAGGAATAGGGGAGGGTTAGTGTTTACATTTTAGGGTTAGGGTTTAGGGATAGGGTTAGGGTTAGGGTTAGGGTTAGAGTTAGGGTTAGGGTTAGGGTTAGGGTTAGGGACAGGATTAGGGTTTGGGACATGGTTATGTTTACTGTTAGGGTAATATTAAGTTTAGGTTTTGTCTGATGCTTAAGTTTAGGTTTAGGGACAGGGTTAGTGACAGGGTGAGGTTTAGAGTTAAGGTTGGAGAGACGGTAAGGGTCAGAGTTAGATTTAGCGACAGTGTTAGGGTTAGGGATCAGGTTAGGTTAGGGTTTAGGGTTAGGGTAGGGTTAGGGTTAGGAATAGGGGAGGGTTAGTGTTTACATTTTAGGGTTAGGGTTTAGGGATAGGGTTAGTGTTAGGGTTAGGGTTAGAGTTAGTGTTAGGGTTAGGGTTAGGGTTAGGTTTTAGGGATAGGGTTAGGGTTAGGGTTACGGTTTAGGTTTAAGGTTAGGGTTAAGGTTAGGGTTTAGGGTTTAGGGTTAGGGTTAGGGTTAGAGTTAGGGTTTAGGCTTTAGGGTTAGGGTTAGTGTTAGGGTTTAGGGTTTAGGGTTAGGTTTAGGGTTAGGGTTAGGTTTAAGGTTTAGTGTTTATGGTTAGGGTTAGCGTTAGGGTTAGGGTTTGGGTTTAGGGTTTAGGTTTAGGGTTAGGGTTAGTGTTAGGGTTTTGGGTTTAGTGTTAGGGTTAAGGTTAGGGTTAGGGTTAGGTACACGTTTCGGGTTTGAGACATGGTTAGGTTTAGTGTTAGGGTTATAGTTAAGTTTAGGTTTTGGCTGATGGTTACGGTTAGGTTTAGGGACAGGTTTAGTTACAGGGTGAGGGTTAGAGTTAAAGATAGAGAGACGGTAAGGGTCAGAGTTAGGTTTAGCGACAGTGTTAGAGTTAGGGTTAGGGTTAGGTTAGGGTTAGGGTTAGAGTTAGGGTTTAGGGTTAGGGTTAGGTTTAGGGTTTAGGATTTAGGGTTAGGGTTATGGTTATGGTTAGGGTTAGGGTTAGGGGCAGGATTAGGGTTTGGGACATGGTTAGGTTTACTGTTAGTGTTATATTAAGTTTAGGTTTTGTCTGATGCTTAAGTTTAGGTTTAGGGACAGGGTTAGTGACAGGGTGAGGGTTAGAGTTAAGGTTGGAGACACGGTAAGGGTCAGAGTTAGGTTTAGCGACAGTGTTAGGGTTAGGGATCAGGTTAGGTTAGGGTTTTGGGTTAGGGTTCGGGTTAGGGTTAGGAATAGGGGAGGGTTAGTGTTTACATTTTAGGGTTAGGGTTTAGGGATAGGGTTAGGGTTAGAGTTAGGGTTAGTGTTAGGGTTAGGATTAGGGTTAGGGTTAGGGTTACGGTTTAGGTTTAGGGTTAGGGTTAAGGTTAGGGTTTAGGGTTTAGGGTTAGGGTTAGGGTTAGAGTTAGGGTTTAGGCTTTAGGGTTAGGGTTAGTGTTAGGGTTTAGGGTTTAGGGTTAGGGTTAGGGTTAGGGTTAGGGTTAGGATTCAGTGTTTATGGTTACGGTTAGCGTTAGGGTTAGGGTTTGGGTTTAGGGTTTAGGTTTAGGGTTAGGTTTAGTGTTAGGGTTTCGGGTTTAGTGTTAGGGTTAAGGTTAGGGTTAGGGTTAGGGTTAGGGTTAGGTTTAGGGTTAGGTTTTAGGGATAGGGTTAGTGTTAGGGTTACGGTTTAGGTTTAGGGTTAGGGTTAAGGTTAGGGTTTAGGGTTTAGGGTTAGCATTAGGTTTAGGGTTAGGGAAAGGATTAGGGTTTGGGACATGTTTAGGTTTACTGTTAGGGTTATATTAAGTTTAGGTTTTGTCTGATGCTTAAGTTTAGGTTTAGGGACAGGGTTAGTGACAGGGTGAGGGTTAGAGTTAAGGTTGGAGAGACGGTAAGCGTCAGAGTTAGGTTTAGCGACAGTGTTAGGGTTAGGGATCAGGTTAGGTTAGGGTTTAGGGTTAGAGTTAGGGTTAGGGTTAGGAATAGGGGAGGTTTAGTGTTTACATTTTAGGGTTAGGGTTTAGGGATAGGGTTAGGGTTAGGGTTAGGGTTAGAGTTAGGGTTAGGGTTAGTGTTAGGTTTTAGGGAGAGGGTTAGTGTTAGGGTTTAGGGTTTAGGGTTAGGGTTAGGGTTAGAGTTAGGGTTTAGGCTTTAGGGTTAGGGTTAGTGTTAGGGTTTAGGGTTTAGGGTTAGGGTTAGGGTTAGGGTTAGGGTTAGGGTTTAGTGTTTATGGTTAGGGTTAGCGTTAGTGTTAGGGTTTGGGTTTAGTGTTTAGGTTTAGGGTTAGGATTAGTGTTAGGGTTTCGAGTTTAGTGTTAGGGTTAAGGTTAGGGTAAGGGTTAGGTACACGTTTTGGGTTTGAGACATGGTTAGGTTTAGTGTTAGGGTTATAGTTAAGTTTAGTGTTTGGCTGATGGTTAAGGTTAGGTTTAGGGACAGGGTTAGTTACAGGGTGAGGGTTAGAGTTAAAGATAGAGAGACGGTAAGGGTCAGAATTAGGTTTAGCGACAGTGTTAGGTTTAGGGTTAGGGTTAGAGTTAGGGTTTAGGGTTAGGGTTAGGGTTAGGATTTAGGAGTTAGGGTTAGGGTTATGGTTAGGGTTAGGGTTAGGGTTAGGGGCAGGATTAGGGTTTGGGAAATGGTTAGGTTTAGTTAGGGTTATAGTTAAATTTTGGTTTTGGCTGATGGTTAAGGTTAGTTTTAGGGACTGGTTTAGTGAAAGGGTGAGGGTTAGAGTTAAGTTTAGAGAGACGGTAAGGGTCAGAGTTAGGTTTAGCGACAGTGTTAGGGTTAGGGATCAGGTTAGGTTAGGGTTTAGGGTTAAGGTTAGGGTTAGGGTTAGGAATAGGGGAGGGTTAGTGTTTACATTTCAGGGTTAGGGTTTAGGGTTAGGGTTAGGGTTAGAGTTAGGGTTAGGGTTAGGGTTAGGGTTTAGTGTTTGTGGTTAGGGTTAGCGTTAGGGTTAGGCTTTGGGTTTAGGGTTTAGGTTTAGGGTTAGGGTTAGTGTTAGGGTTTTGGGTTTAGTGTTAGGGTTAAGGTTAGGGTTAGGGTTAGGTACACGTTTCGGGTTTGAGACATGTTTAGGTTTAGTGTTAGGGTTATAGTTAAGTTTAGGTTTTGGCTGATGTTTAAGGTTAGGTTTAGGGACAGGGTTAGTTACAGGGTGAGGGTTAGAGTTAAAGATAGAGAGACGGTAAGGGTCAGAGTTAGGTTTAGTGACAGTGTTAGGGTTAGGGTTAGGGTTAGGTTAGGGTTAGGGTTAGGGTTAGGGTTAGGGTTAGGTTTTAGGGATAGGGTTAGGGTTAGGTTTACGGTTTTGGTTTATGGTTAGGGTTATGGTTAGGGTTTAGGGTTTAGGGTTTGGGTTAGGGTTAGGGTTAGCATTAGTTTTAAGGTTAGGGACAGGATTAGGTTTTGGGACATGGTTAGGTTTACTGTTAGTGTCATATTAAGTTTAGGTTTTGTCTGATGCTTAAGTTTAGGTTTAGGGACAGGGTTATTGACAGGGTGAGGGTTAGAGTTAAGGTTGGAGAGACGGTAAGGGTCAGAGTTAGGTTTAGCGACAGTGTTAGGGTTAGGGATCAGGTTAGGTTAGGGTTTAGGGTTAGGGTTAGGGTTAGGGTTAGGAATAGGGGAGGGTTAGTGTTTACATTTTAGGGTTAGGGTTTAGTGATAGGGTTAGGGTTAGGGTTAGGGTTAGAGTTAGGGTTAGGGTTAGGGTTAGTTTTTAGGGATAGGGTTAGGGTTAGGGTTACGATTTAGGTTTAGGGTTAGGGTTAAGGTTAGGGTTTAGGGTTTAGGGTTAGGTATAGGGTTAGAGTTAGGGTTTAGGCTTTAGGGTTAGGGTTAGTGTTAGGGTTTAGGGTTTAGTGTTAGGGTTAGTGTTAGGGTTAGGGTTAGGGTTTAGTTTTTATCGTTGGGGTTAGCGTTAGGGTTAGGTTTTGGGTTTAGTGTTTAGGTTTAGGGTTAGGGTTAGTGTTAGGGTTAGGGTTAGGGTTAGGGTTAGGGTTAGGGTTAGGGACAGGATTAGGGTTTGGGACATGGTTAGGTTTACTGTTAGGGTAATATTAAGTTTAGGTTTTGTCTGATGCTTAAGTTTAGGTTTAGGGACAGGTTTAGTGACAGGGTGAGGGTTAGAGTTAAGGGTTAGGGTTAGGGTTAGGGTTAGGCTTAGGGTTAGGGTTAGCGTTAGGGTTAGTGTTTGGGTGTAGGGTTTAGGTTTAGGGTTAGGGTTAGTGTTAGGGTTTCGGGTTTATTGTTAGGGTTAAGGTTATGGTTAGGGTTAGGTACACGTTTCGGGTTTGAGACATGGTTAGGTTTAGTGTTAGTGTTATAGTTAAGTTTAGGTTTTGGCTGATGGTTAAGGTTAGGTTTAGGGACAGTGTTAGTACAGGGTGAGGGTTAGAGTTAAAGATAGAGAGACGGTAAGGGTCAGAGTTAGGTTTAGCGACAGTGTTAGAGTTAGGGTTAGGGTTAGGTTAGGGTTAGGGTTAGAGTTAGGGTTTAGGGATAGGGTTAGGTTTAGGGTTTAGGATTTAGGGTTAGGGTTATGGTTATGGTTAGGGTTAGGGTTAGTGGCAGGATTAGTTTTTGGGACATGGTTAGGTTTACTGTTAGGGTTATATTAAGTTTAGGTTTTGTCTGATGCTTAAGTTTAGGTTTAGGGACAGGGTTAGTGACAGGGTGAGGGTTAGAGTTAAGGTTGGAGAGACGGTAAGGGTAAGAGTTAGGTTTAGCGACAGTGTTAGGGTTAGGGATCAGGTTAGGGTAGGGTTTTGGGTTAGGTTTAGGGTTAGGGTTAGGAATAGGGGAGGGTTAGTGTTTACATTTTAGGGTTAGGGTTTAGAGATAGGGTTAGTGTTAGGGTTAGGGTTAGAGTTAGGGTTAGGGTTAGGGTTAAGGTTAGGGTTTAGGGTTTAGGGTTAGGGTTAGGGTTAGAGTTAGGGTTTAGGCTTTAGGGTTAGGGTTAGTGTTAGGGTTTAGGGTTTAGGGTTAGGGTTAGGGTTAGGGTTAGGGTTTAGTGTTTAGGGTTACGCTTAGCGTTAGGGTTAGGGTTTGGGTTTAGGGTTTAGGTTGAGGGTTAGGGTTAGTGTTAGGGTTTCGGGTTTAGTGTTAGGGTTAAGGTTAGGGTTAGGGTTAGGGTTAGGGTTAGGTTTAGGGTTAGGTTTTAGGGATAGGGTTAGTGTTCGGGTTACGGTTTAGGTTTAGGGTTAGGGTTAAGGTTAGGGTTTAGGGTTTAGGGTTAGGGTTAGGGTTAGGGTTAGCATTAGGTTTAGGGTTAGGGACAGGTTTAGGGTTTGGGACATGGTTAGGTTTACTGTTAGGGTTATATTAAGTTTAGGTTTTGTCTGATGTTTAAGATTAGGTTTAGGGACAGGGTTTGTGACAGGGTGAGGGTTAGAGTTAAGGTTGGAGAGACGGTAAGGGTCAGAGTTAGGTTTAGCGACAGTGTTAGGGTTAGGGATCAGGTTAGGTTAGGGTTTAGGGTTAGGGTTAGGGTTAGGGTTAGGAATAGAGGAGGGTTAGTGTTTACATTTTAGGGTTAGGGTTTAGGGATAGGGTTAGGGTTAGGGTTAGGGTTAGAGTTAGGGTTAGGGTTAGGGTTAGGGTTAGGGTTAGGGTTAGGTTTTAGGGATAGGGTTAGGGTTAGGGTTACGGTTTAGGTTTAGGGTTAGGGTTAAGGTTAGTGTTTAGGGTTTAGGGTTAGGGTCAGGGTTAGAGTTAGGGTTTAGGCTTTAGGGTTAGGGTTAGTGTTAGCGTTTAGGGTTTAGGGTTAAAATTAGGGTTAGGGTTAGGTTTAGGGTTTAGTGTTTATGGTTAGGGTTAGCGTTAGGGTTAGGCTTTGGGTTTAGGGTTAGGGTTAGTGTTAGGGTTTCGGGTTTAGTGTTAGGGTTAAGGTTAGGTTTAGGGTTAGGTACACTATTCGGGTTTGAGACATGTTTAGGTTTAGTGTTTGGGTTATAGTTAAGTTTAGGTTTTGGCTGATGGTTAAGGTTAGGTTTAGGGACAGGGTTAGTTACAGGGTGAGGGTTAGAGTTAAAGATAGAGAGACGGTAAGGGTCAGAGTTAGGTTTAGCGACAGTGTTAGGGATAGAGTTAGGGTTAGGTTAGGGTTAGGGTTAGGGTTAGGGTTAGGGTTAGGTTTTAGGGATAGGGTTATGGTTAGGGTTACGGTTTAGGTTTAGGGTTAGGGTTAAGGTTAGGGTTTAGGGTTTAGGGTTAGGGTTAGGGTTAGGGTTAGCATTAGTTTTAGGGTTAGGGACAGGATTATGGTTTGGCACATGGTTAGGTTTACTGTTAGTGTCATATTAAGTTTAGGTTTTGTCTGATGCTTAAGTTTAGGTTTAGGGACAAGGTTATTGACAGGGTGAGGGTTAGAGTTAAGGTTGGAGAGACGGTAAGGGTCAGAGTTAGGTTTAGCGACAGTGTTAGGGTTAGGGATCAGGTTAGGTTAGGGTTTAGGGTTAGGGTTAGGGTTAGGGTTAGGAATAGGGGAGGGTTAGTGTTTACATTTTAGGGTTAGGGTTTAGGGATAGGGTTATGGTTAGGGTTAGGGTTAGAGTTAGGGTTAGGGTTAGGGTTAGGGGTAGGGTTAGGGTTAGGTTTTTGG
The DNA here is from genome assembly GCA_031876335.1 of Hipposideros larvatus. Lineage (NCBI taxonomy): Eukaryota > Metazoa > Chordata > Mammalia > Chiroptera > Hipposideridae > Hipposideros > Hipposideros larvatus. Next base: position 115,731 of record JAVKSA010000055.1, read on the forward strand.
GAAAGGGTTAGGGTTAGGGTTACGGTTTAGGTTTAGGGTTAGGGTTAAGTTTAGGGTTTAGGGTTTAGGGTTAGGGTTAGGGTTAGAGTTAGGGTTTAGGCTTTAGTGTTAGGGTTAGTGTTAGGGTTTAGGGTTTAGGGTTAGGATTAGGGTTAGGGTTAGGTTTAGGGTTTAATGTTTATGGTTAGGGTTAGCGTTAGGGTTAGGCTTTGGGTTTAGGGTTTAGGTTTAGGGTTAGGGTTAGTGTTAGGTACACGTTTTGGGTTTGAGACATGTTTAGGTTTAGTGTTAGGGTTATAGTTAAGTTTAGGTTTTGGCTGATGGTTAAGGTTAGGTTTAGGGACAGGGTTAGTTACAGGGTGAGGGTTAGAGTTAAAGATAGAGAGACGGTAACGTTCAGAGTTAGGTTTAGCGACAGTGTTAGGGTTAGGGTTAGGGTTAGGTTAGGGTTAGGGTTAGGGTTAGGGTTAGGGTTAGGTTTTAGGGATAGGGTTAGGGTTAGGGTTACGGTTTAGGTTTAGGGTTAGGGTTAAGGTTAGGGTTTAGGGTTTAGGGTTAGGGTTAGGGTTAGGGTTAGCATTAGTTTTAGGGTTAGGGACAGGATTAGGGTTTGGGACATGGTTAGGTTTACTCTTAGTGTCATATTAAGTTTAGGTTTTGTCTGATGCTTAAGTTTAGGTTTAGGGACAAGGTTATTGACAGGGTGAGGGTTAGAGTTAAGGTTGGAGAGACGGTAAGGGTCAGAGTTAGGTTTAGCGACAGTGTTAGGGTTAGGGATCAGGTTAGGTTAGGGTTTAGGGTTAGGGTTAGGGTTAGGGTTAGGAATAGGGGAGGGTTAGTGTTTACATTTTAGGGTTAGGGTTTAGGGATAGGGTTAGGGTTAGGGTTAGGGTTAGAGTTAGGGTTAGGGTTAGGGTTAGGTTTTAGGGATAGGGTTAGGGTTAGGGTTACGGTTTAGGTTTAGGGTTAGGGTTAAGGTTAGGGTTTAGGGTTTAGGGTTAGGTATAGGGTTAGAGTTAGGGTTTAGGCTTTAGGGTTAGGGTTAGTGTTAGGGTTTAGGGTTTAGTGTTAGGGTTAGTGTTAGGGTTAGGGTTAGGGTTTAGTTTTTATGGTTGGGGTTAGCGTTAGGGTTAGGTTTTGGGTTTAGTGTTTATGTTTAGGGTTAGGGTTAGTGTTAGGGTTAGGGTTAGGGTTAGGGTTAGGGTTAGGGACAGGATTAGGGTTTGGGACATGGTTATGTTTACTGTTAGGGTAATATTAAGTTTAGGTTTTGTCTGATGCTTAAGTTTAGGTTTAGGGTCAGGGTTAGTGACAGGGTGAGGGTTAGAGTTAAGGTTGGAGAGACGGTAAGGGTCAGAGTTAGATTTAGCGACAGTGTTAGGGTTAGGGATCAGGTTAGGTTAGGGTTTAGGGTTAGGGTTAGGGTTAGGGTTAGGAATAGAGGAGGGTTAGTGTTTACATTTTAGGGTTAGGGTTTAGGGATAGGGTTAGTGTTAGGGTTAGGGTTAGAGTTAGGGTTAGGGTTAGGGTTAGGGTTAGGTTTTAGGGATAGGGTTAGGGTTAGGGTTACGGTTTAGGTTTAGGGTTAGGGTTAAGGTTAGGGTTTAGGGTTTAGGGTTAGGGTTAGGGTTAGAGTTAGGGTTTAGGCTTTAGGGTTAGGGTTAGTGTTAGGGTTTAGGGTTTAGGGTTAGGTTTAGGGTTAGGGTTAGGTTTAGGGTTTAGTGTTTATGGTTAGGGTTAGCGTTAGGGTTAGGGTTTGGGTTTAGGGTTTAGGTTTAGGGTTAGGGTTAGTGTTAGGGTTTCGGGTTTAGTGTTAGGGTTAAGGTTAGGGTTAGGGTTAGGTACACGTTTCGGGTTTGAGACATGGTTAGGTTTAGTGTTAGGGTTATAGTTAAGTTTAGGTTTTGGCTGATGGTTACGGTTAGGTTTAGGGACAGGGTGAGTTACAGGGTGAGGGTTAGAGTTAAAGATAGAGAGACGGTAAGGGTCAGAGTTAGGTTTCGCGACAGTGTTAGAGTTAGGGTTAGGGTTAGGTTAGGGTTAGGGTTAGAGTTAGGGTTTAGGGTTAGGGTTAGGTTTAGGGTTTAGGATTTAGGGTTAGGGTTATGGTTATGGTTAGGGTTAGGGTTAGGGGCAGGATTAGGGTTTGGGACATGGATAGGTTTACTGTTAGTGTTATATTAAGTTTAGGTTTTGTCTGATGCTTAAGTTTAGGTTTAGGGACAGGGTTAGTGACAGGGTGAGGGTTAGAGTTAAGGTTGGAGACACGGTAAGGGTCAGAGTTAGGTTTAGCGACAGTGTTAGGGTTAGGGATCAGGTTAGGTTAGGGTTTTGGGTTAGGGTTAGGGTTAGGGTTAGGAATAGGGGAGGGTTAGTGTTTACATTTTAGGGTTAGGGTTTAGGGATAGGGTTAGGATTAGGGTTAGGGTTAGAGTTAGGGTTAGTGTTAGGGTTAGGATTAGGGTTAGGGTTAGGGTTACGGTTTAGGTTTAGGGTTAGGGTTAAGGTTAGGGTTTAGGGTTTAGGGTTAGGGTTAGGGTTAGAGTTAGGGTATAGGCTTTAGGGTTAGGGTTAGTGTTAGGGTTTAGGGTTTAGGGTTAGGGTTAGGGTTAGGGTTAGGATTTAGTGTTTATGGTTACGGTTAGCGTTAGGGTTAGGGTTTGGGTTTAGGGTTTAGGATTAGGTTTAGGTTTAGTGTTAGGGTTTCGGGTTTAGTGTTAGGGTTAAGGTTAGGGTTAGGGTTAGGGTTAGGGTTAGGTTTAGGGTTAGGTTTTAGGGATAGGGTTAGTGTTAGGGTTACGGTTTAGGTTTAGGGTTAGGGTTAAGGTTAGGGTTTAGGGTTTAGGGTTAGGGTTAGGGTTAGGGTTAGCATTAGGTTTAGGGTTAGGGAAAGGATTAGGGTTTGGGACATGGTTAGGTTTACTGTTAGGGTTATATTAAGTTTAGGTTTTGTCTGATGCTTAAGTTTAGGTTTAGGGACAGGGTTAGTGACAGGGTGAGGGTTAGAGATAAGGTTGGAGAGACGGTAAGCGTCAGAGTTAGGTTTAGCGACAGTGTCAGGGTTAGGGATCAGGTTAGGTTAGGGTTTAGGGTTAGAGTTAGGGTTAGGGTTAGGAATAGGGGAGGTTTAGTGTTTACATTTTAGGGTTAGGGTTTAGGGATAGGGTTAGGGTTAGGGTTAGGGTTAGAGTTAGGTTAGGGTTAGTGTTAGGTTTTAGGGAGAGGGTTAGTGTTAGGGTTTAGGGTTTAGGGTTAGGGTTAGGGTTAGAGTTAGGGTTTAGGCTTTAGGGTTAGGGTTAGTGTTAGGGTTTAGGGTTTAGGGTTAGGGTTAGGGTTAGGGTTATGGTTAGGGTTTAGTGTTTATGGTTAGGGTTAGCGTTAGGGTTAGGGTTTGGGTTTAGTGTTTAGGTTTAGGGTTAGGGTTAGTGTTAGGGTTTCGAGTTTAGTGTTAGGGTTAAGGTTAGGGTTAGGGTTAGGTACACGTTTCGGGTTTGAGACATGGTTAGGTTTAGTGTTAGGGTTATAGTTAAGTTTAGTGTTTGGCTGATGGTTAAGGTTAGGTTTAGGGACAGGGTTAGTTACAGGGTGAGGGTGAGAGTTAAAGATAGAGAGACGGTAAGGGTCAGAATTAGGTTTAGCGACAGTGTTAGGGTTAGGGTTAGGGTTAGAGTTAGGGTTTAGGGTTAGGGTTAGGGTTAGGATTTAGGATTTAGGGTTAGGGTTATGGTTAGGGTTAGGGTTAGGGTTAGGGGCAGGATTAGGGTTTGGGAAATGGTTAGGTTTAGTTAGGGTTATAGTTAAATTTTGGTTTTGGCTGATGGTTAAGGTTAGTTTTAGGGACAGGTTTAGTGACAGGGTGAGGGTTAGAGTTAAGTTTAGAGAGACGGTAAGGGTCAGAGTTAGGTTTAGCTACAGTGTTAGGGTTAGGGATCAGGTTAGGTTAGGGTTTAGGGTTAAGGTTAGGGTTAGGGTTAGGAATAGGGGAGGGTTAGTGTTTACATTTCAGGGTTAGGGTTTAGGGTTAGGGTTAGGGTTAGAGTTAGGTTTAGGGTTAGGGTTAGGGTTTAGTGTTTGTGGTTAGGTTTAGCGTTAGGGTTAGGCTTTGGGTTTAGGGTTTAGGTTTAGGGTTAGGGTTAGTGTTAGGGTTTTGGGTTTAGTGTTAGGGTTAAGGTTAGGGTTAGGGTTAGGTAAACGTTTCGGGTTTGAGACATGTTTAGGTTTAGTGTTAGGGTTATAGTTAAGTTTAGGTTTTGGCTGATGTTTAAGGTTAGGTTTAGGGACAGGGTTAGTTTCAGGGTGAGGGTTAGAGTTAAAGATAGAGAGACGGTAAGGGTCAGAGTTAGGTTTAGCGACAGTGTTAGGGTTAGGGTTAGGGTTAGGTTAGGGTTAGGGTTAGGGTTAGGGTTAGGGTTAGGTTTTAGGGATAGGGTTAGGGTTAGGGTTACGGTTTTGGTTTAGGGTTAGGGTTAAGGTTAGGGTTTAGGGTTTAGGGTTAGGGTTAGGGTTAGGGTTAGCATTAGTTTTAGGGTTAGGGACAGGATTAGGTTTTGGGACATGGTTAGGTTTACTGTTAGTGTCATATTAAGTTTAGGTTTTGTCTGATGCTTAAGTTTAGGTTTAGGGACAGGGTTATTGACAGGGTGAGGGTTAGAGTTAAGGTTGGAGAGACAGTAAGGGTCAGAGTTAGGTTTAGCGACAGTGTTAGGGTTAGGGATCAGGTTAGGTTAGGGTTTAGGGTTAGGGTTAGGGTTAGGGTTAGGAATAGGGGAGGGTTAGTGTTTACATTTTAGGGTTAGGGTTTAGGGATAGGGTTAGGGTTAGGGTTAGGGTTAGAGTTAGTGTTAGGGTTAGGGTTAGTTTTTAGTGATAGGGTTAGGGTTAGGGTTACGATTTAGGTTTAGGGTTAGGGTTAAGGTTAGGGTTTAGGGTTTAGGGTTAGGTATAGGGTTAGAGTTAGGGTTTAGGCTTGAGGGTTAGGGTTAGTGTTAGGGTTTAGGGTTTAGTGTTAGGGTTAGTGTTAGGGTTAGATGTTAGGGTTTAGTTTTTATGGTTGGGGTTAGCGTTAGGGTTAGGTTTTGGGTTTAGTGTTTAGGTTTAGGGTTAGGGTTAGTGTTAGGGTTAGGGTTAGGGTTAGGGTTAGGGACAGGATTAGGGTTTGGGACATGGTTAGGTTTACTGTTAGGGTAATATTAAGTTTAGGTTTTGTCTGATGCTTAAGTTTAGGTTTAGGGACAGGGTTAGTGACAGGGTGAGGGTTAGAGTTAAGGGTTAGGGTTAGGGTTAGGGTTAGGGTTAGGGTTAGGGTTAGCGTTAGGGTTAGTGTTTGGGTGTAGGGTTTAGGTTTAGGGTTAGGGTTAGTGTTAGGGTTTCGGGTTTAGTGTTAGGATTAAGGTTAGGGTTAGGGTTAGGTACACGTTTCGGGTTTGAGACATGTTTAGGTTTAGTGTTAGGGTTATAGTTAAGTTTAGGTTTTGGCTGATGTTTAAGGTTAGGTTTAGGGACAGGGTTAGTTACAGGGTGAGGGTTAGAGTTAAAGATAGAGAGACGGTAAGGGTCAGAGTTAGGTTTAATGACAGTGTTAGGGTTAGGGTTAGGGTTAGGTTAGGGTTAGGGTTAGGGTTAGGGTTAGGTTTTAGGGATAGGGTTAGGGTTAGGTTTACGGTTTTGGTTTAGGGTTAGGGTTAAGGTTAGGGTTTAGGGTTTAGGGTTAGGGTTAGGGTTAGGGTTAGCATTAGTTTTAGGGTTAGGGACAGGATTAGGTTTTGGGACATGGTTAGGTTTACTGTTAGTGTCATATTAAGTTTAGGTTTTGTCTGATGCTTAAGTTTAGGTTTAGGGACAGGGTTATTGACAGGGTGAGGGTTAGAGTTAAGGTTGGAGAGACGGTAAGGGTCAGAGTTAGGTTTAGCGACAGTGTTAGGGTTAGGGATCAGGTTAGGTTAGGGTTTAGGGTTAGGGTTAGGGTTAGGGTTAGGAATAGGGGAGGGTTAGTGTTTACATTTTAGGGTTAGGGTTTAGGGATAGGGTTAGGGTTAGGGTTAGGGTTAGAGTTAGGGTTAGGGTTAGGGTTAGTTTTTAGGGATAGGGTTAGGGTTAGGGTTACGATTTAGGTTTAGGGTTAGGGTTAAGGTTAGGGTTTAGGGTTTAGGGTTAGGTATAGGGTTAGAGTTAGGGTTTAGGCTTTAGGGTTAGGGTTAGTGTTAGGGTTTAGGGTTTAGTGTTAGGGTTAGTGTTAGGGTTAGGGTTAGGGTTTAGTTTTTATGGTTGGGGTTAGCGTTAGGGTTAGGTTTTGGGTTTAGTGTTTAGGTTTAGGGTTAGGGTTAGTGTTAGGGTTAGGGTTAGGGTTAGGGTTAGGGTTAGGGACAGGATTAGGGTTTGGGACATGGTTAGGTTTACTGTTAGGGTAATATTAAGTTTAGGTTTTGTCTGATGCTTAAGTTTAGGTTTAGGGACAGGGTTAGTGACAGGGTGAGGATTAGAGTTAAGGTTGGAGAGACGGTAAGGGTCAGAGTTAGGTTTAGCGACAGTGTTAGGGTTAGGGATCAGGTTAGGTTAGGTTTTAGGGTTAGGGTTAGGGTTAGGGTTAGGAATAGGGGAGGGTTAGTGTTTACATTTTAGGGTTAGGGTTTAGGGATAGGGTTAGGGTTAGAGTTAGGGTTAGAGTTAGGGTTAGGGTTAGGTTTTAGGGATAGGGTTAGGGTTAGGGTTACGGTTTAGGTTTAGGGTTAGGGTTAAGGTTAGGGTTTAGGGTTTAGGGTTAGGGTTAGGGTTAGAGTTAGGGTTTAGGCTTTAGTGTTAGGGTTAGTCTAGGGTTTAGGGTTTAGGGTTAGGGTTAGGGTTAGGGTTAGGTTTAGGGTTTAGTGTTTATGGTTAGGGTTAGCGTTAGGGTTAGGGTTTGGGAGTAGGGTTTAGGTTTAGGGTTAGGGTTAGTGTTAGGGTTTCGGGTTTAGTGTTAGGGTTAAGGTTATGGTTAGGGTTAGGTACACGTTTCGGGTTTGAGACATGGTTAGGTTTAGTGTTAGGGTTATAGTTAAGTTTAGGTTTTGGCTGATGGTTAAGGTTAGGTTTAGGGACAGGGTTAGTTACAGGGTGAGGGTTAGAGTTAAAGATAGAGAGACGGTAAGGGTCAGAGTTAGGTTTAGCGACAGTGTTAGAGTTAGGGTTAGGGTTAGGTTAGGGTTAGGGTTAGAGTTAGGGTTTAGGGTTAGGGTTAGGTTTAGGGTTTAGGATTTAGGGTTAGGGTTATGGTTATGGTTAGGGTTAGGGTTAGGGGCAGGATTAGTGTTTGGGACATGGTTAGGTTTACTGTTAGTGTCATATTAAGTTTAGGTTTTGTCTGATGCTTAAGTTTAGGTTTAGGGACAGGGTTAGTGACAGGGTGAGGGTTAGAGTTAAGGTTGGAGAGACGGTAAGGGTCAGAGTTAGGTTTAGCCACAGTGTTAGGGTTAGGGATCAGGTTAGGTTAGGGTTTAGGGTTAGGGTTAGGGTTAGGGTTAGGAATAGGGGAGGGTTAGTGTTTACATTTTAGGGTTAGGGTTTAGGGATAGGGTTAGGGTTAGGGTTAGGGTTAGAGTTAGGGTTAGGGTTAGGGTTAGTTTTTAGGGATAGTGTTAGGGTTAGGGTTACGATTTAGGTTTAGGGTTAGGGTTAAGGTTAGGGTTAGGGTTAGGTACACGTTTCGGGTTTGAGACATGTTTAGGTTTAGTGTTAGGGTTATAGTTAAGTTTAGGTTTTGGCTGATGTTTAAGGTTAGGTTTAGGGACAGGGTTAGTTACAGGGTGAGGGTTAGAGTTAAAGATAGAGAGACGGTAAGGGTCAGAGTTAGGTTTAATGACAGTGTTAGGGTTAGGGTTAGGGTTAGGTTAGGGTTAGGGTTAGGGTTAGGGTTAGGTTTTAGGGATAGGGTTAGGGTTAGGTTTACGGTTTTGGTTTAGGGTTAGGGTTAAGGTTAGGGTTTAGGGTTTAGGGTTAGGGTTAGGGTTAGGGTTAGCATTAGTTTTAGGGTTAGGGACAGGATTAGGTTTTGGGACATGGTTAGGTTTACTGTTAGTGTCATATTAAGTTTAGGTTTTGTCTGATGCTTAAGTTTAGGTTTAGGGACAGGGTTATTGACAGGGTGAGGGTTAGAGTTAAGGTTGGAGAGACGGTAAGGGTCAGAGTTAGGTTTAGCGACAGTGTTAGGGTTAGGGATCAGGTTAGGTTAGGGTTTAGGGTTAGGGTTAGGGTTAGGGTTAGGAATAGGGGAGGGTTAGTGTTTACATTTTAGGGTTAGGGTTTAGGGATAGGGTTAGGGTTAGGGTTAGGGTTAGAGTTAGGGTTAGGGTTAGGGTTAGTTTTTAGGGATAGGGTTAGGGTTAGGGTTACGATTTAGGTTTAGGGTTAGGGTTAAGGTTAGGGTTTAGGGTTTAGGGTTAGGTATAGGGTTAGAGTTAGGGTTTAGGCTTTAGGGTTAGGGTTAGTGTTAGGGTTTAGGGTTTAGTGTTAGGGTTAGTGTTAGGGTTAGGGTTAGGGTTTAGTTTTTATGGTTGGGGTTAGCGTTAGGGTTAGGTTTTGGGTTTAGTGTTTAGGTTTAGGGTTAGGGTTAGTGTTAGGGTTAGGGTTAGGGTTAGGGTTAGGGTTAGGGACAGGATTAGGGTTTGGGACATGGTTAGGTTTACTGTTAGGGTAATATTAAGTTTAGGTTTTGTCTGATGCTTAAGTTTAGGTTTAGGGACAGGGTTAGTGACAGGGTGAGGATTAGAGTTAAGGTTGGAGAGACGGTAAGGGTCAGAGTTAGGTTTAGCGACAGTGTTAGGGTTAGGGATCAGGTTAGGTTAGGTTTTAGGGTTAGGGTTAGGGTTAGGGTTAGGAATAGGGGAGGGTTAGTGTTTACATTTTAGGGTTAGGGTTTAGGGATAGGGTTAGGGTTAGAGTTAGGGTTAGAGTTAGGGTTAGGGTTAGGTTTTAGGGATAGGGTTAGGGTTAGGGTTACGGTTTAGGTTTAGGGTTAGGGTTAAGGTTAGGGTTTAGGGTTTAGGGTTAGGGTTAGGGTTAGAGTTAGGGTTTAGGCTTTAGTGTTAGGGTTAGTCTAGGGTTTAGGGTTTAGGGTTAGGGTTAGGGTTAGGGTTAGGTTTAGGGTTTAGTGTTTATGGTTAGGGTTAGCGTTAGGGTTAGGGTTTGGGAGTAGGGTTTAGGTTTAGGGTTAGGGTTAGTGTTAGGGTTTCGGGTTTAGTGTTAGGGTTAAGGTTATGGTTAGGGTTAGGTACACGTTTCGGGTTTGAGACATGGTTAGGTTTAGTGTTAGGGTTATAGTTAAGTTTAGGTTTTGGCTGATGGTTAAGGTTAGGTTTAGGGACAGGGTTAGTTACAGGGTGAGGGTTAGAGTTAAAGATAGAGAGACGGTAAGGGTCAGAGTTAGGTTTAGCGACAGTGTTAGAGTTAGGGTTAGGGTTAGGTTAGGGTTAGGGTTAGAGTTAGGGTTTAGGGTTAGGGTTAGGTTTAGGGTTTAGGATTTAGGGTTAGGGTTATGGTTATGGTTAGGGTTAGGGTTAGGGGCAGGATTAGTGTTTGGGACATGGTTAGGTTTACTGTTAGTGTCATATTAAGTTTAGGTTTTGTCTGATGCTTAAGTTTAGGTTTAGGGACAGGGTTAGTGACAGGGTGAGGGTTAGAGTTAAGGTTGGAGAGACGGTAAGGGTCAGAGTTAGGTTTAGCCACAGTGTTAGGGTTAGGGATCAGGTTAGGTTAGGGTTTAGGGTTAGGGTTAGGGTTAGGGTTAGGAATAGGGGAGGGTTAGTGTTTACATTTTAGGGTTAGGGTTTAGGGATAGGGTTAGGGTTAGGGTTAGGGTTAGAGTTAGGGTTAGGGTTAGGGTTAGTTTTTAGGGATAGTGTTAGGGTTAGGGTTACGATTTAGGTTTAGGGTTAGGGTTAAGGTTAGGGTTTAGGGTTTAGGGTTAGGTATAGGGTTAGAGTTAGGGTTTAGGCTTTAGGGTTAGGGTTAGTGTTAGGGTTTAGGGTTTAGTGTTAGGGTTAGTGTTAGTGTTAGGGTTAGGGTTTAGTTTTTATGGTTGGGGTTAGCGTTAGGGTTAGGTTTTGGGTTTAGTGTTTAGGTTTAGGGTTAGGGTTAGTGTTAGGGTTAGGGTTAGGGACAGGATTAGGGTTTGGGACATGGTTAGGTTTACTGTTAGGGTAATATTAAGTTTAGGTTTTGTCTGATGCTTAAGTTTAGGTTTAGGGACAGGGTTAGTGACAGGGTGAGGGTTAGAGTTAAGGTTGGAGAGACGGTAAGGGTCAGAGTTAGGTTTAGCGACAGTGTTAGGGTTAGGGATCAGGTTAGGTTAGGGTTTAGGGTTAGGGTTAGGGTTAGGGTTAGGAATAGGGGAGGGTTAGTGTTTACATTTTAGGGTTAGGGTTTAGGGATAGGGTTAGGGTTAGGGTTAGGGTTAGAGTTAGGGTTAGGGTTAGGGTTAGGGTTAGGTTTTTGGGATAGGGTTAGGGTTAGGGTTACGGTTTAGGTTTAGGGTTAGGGTTAAGGTTAGGGTTTAGGGTTTAGGGTTAGGGTTAGGGTTAGAGTTAGGGTTTAGGCTTTAGTGTTAGGGTTAGTCTAGGGTTTAGGGATAGGGTTAGGGTTAGGGTTAGGGTTAGAGTTAGGGTTAGGGTTAGGGTTAGGGTTAGGTTTTTGGTATAGGGTTAGGGTTAGGGTTACGGTTTAGGTTTAGGGTTAGGGTTAAGGTTAGGGTTTAGGGTTTAGGGTTAGGGTTAGGGTTAGAGTTAGGGTTTAGGCTTTAGTGTTAGGGTTAGTCTAGGGTTTAGGGTTTAGGGTTAGGGTTAGGGTTAGGGTTAGGTTTAGGGTTTAGTGTTTATGGTTAGGGTTAGCGTTAGGGTTAGGGTTTGGGTGTAGGGTTTAGGTTTAGGGTTAAGGTTAGTGTTAGGGTTTCGGGTTTAGTGTTAGGGTTAAGGTTATGGTTAGGGTTAGGTACACGTTTCGGGTTTGAGACATGGTTAGGTTTAGTGTTAGGGTTATAGTTAAGTTTAGTTTTTGGCTGATGGTTAAGGTTAGGTTTAGGGACAGGGTTAGATACAGGGTGAGTGTTAGAGTTAAAGATAGAGAGACGGTAAGGGTCAGAGTTAGGTTTAGCGACAGTGTTAGAGTTAGGGTTAGGGTTAGTTTAGGGTTAGGGTTAGAGTTAGGGTTTAGGGTTAGGGTTAGGTTTAGGGTTTAGGATTTAGGGTTAGGGTTATGGTTATGGTTAGGGTTAGGGTTAGGGGCAGGATTAGTGTTTGGGACATGGTTAGGTTTACTGTTAGGGTTATATTAAGTTTAGGTTTTGTCTGATGCTTAAGTTTAGGTTTAGGGACAGGGTTAGTGACAGGGTGAGGGTTAGAGTTAAGGTTGGAGAGACGGTAAGGGTCAGAGTTAGGTTTAGCGACAGTGTTAGGGTTAGGGATCAGGTTAGGTTAGGGTTTTGGGTTAGGGTTAGGGTTAGGGTTAGGAATAGGGGAGGGTTAGTGTTTACATTTTAGGGTTAGGGTTTAGGGATAGGGTTAGTGTTAAGGTTAGGGTTAGAGTTAGGGTTGGGTTAGGGTTAGGGTTAAGGTTAGGGTTTAGGCTTTAGGGTTAGGGTTAGTGTTAGGGTTTAGGGTTTAGGGTTAGGGTTAGGGTTAGGGTTAGGGTTTAGTGTTTATGGTTACGGTTAGCGTTAGGGTTAGGGTTTGGGTTTAGGGTTTAGGTTTAGGGTTAGGGTTAGTGTTAGGGTTTCGGGTTTAGTGTTAGGGTTAAGGTTAGGGTTAGGGTTAGGGTTAGGTTTAGGGTTAGGTTTTAGGGATAGGGTTAGGGTTTGGGTTTAGGGTTTAGGTTTAGGGTTAGGGTTAAAGTTAGGGTTTAGTGTTTAGGGTTAGGGTTAGGGTTAGGGTTAGCATTACGTTTAGGGTTAGGGACAGGATTAGGGTTTGGGACATGGTTAGGTTTACTGTTAGGGTTATATTAAGTTTAGGTTTGTCTGATGCTTAAGTTTAGGTTTAGGGACAGGGTTAGTGACAGGGTGAGGGTTAGAGTTAAGGTTGGAGAGACGGTAAGGGTCAGAGTTAGGTTTAGCGACAGTGTTAGGGTTAGGGATCAGGTTAGGTTAGGGTTTAGGGTTAGGGTTAGGGTTAGGGTTAGGAATAGAGGAGGGTTAGTGTTTACATTTTAGGGTTAGGGTTTAGGGATAGGGTTAGGGTTAGGGTTAGGGTTAGAGTTAGGGTTAGGGTTAGGGTTAGGGTTAGTGTTAGGGTTAGGTTTTAGGGATAGGGTTAGGGTTAGGGTTACGGTTTAGGTTTAGGGTCAGGGTTAAGGTTAGGGTTTAGGGTTTAGGGTTAGGGTCAGGGTTAGAGTTAGGGTTTAGGCTTTAGGGTTAGGGTTAGTGTTAGGGTTTAGGGTTTTGGGTTAGGATTAGCGTTAGGGTTAGGTTTAGGGTTTAGTGTTTATTGTTAGGGTTAGCGTTAGGGTTAGGCTTTGGGTTTAGGGTTTAGGTTTAGGGTTAGGGTTAGTGTTAGGTACAAGTTTCGGGTTTGAGACATGTTTAGGTTTAGTGTTAGGGTTATAGTTAAGTTTAGGTTTTGGCTGATGGTTAAGGTTAGGTTTAGGGACAGGGTTAGTTACAGGGTGAGGGTTAGAGTTAAAGATAGAGAGACGGTAAGGGTCAGAGTTAGGTTTAGCGACAGTGTTAGGGTTAGGGTTAGGGTTAGGTTAGGGTTAGGGTTAGGGTTAGGGTTAGGGTTAGGTTTTAGGGATAGGGTTAGGGTTAGGGTTACGGTTTAGGTTTAGGGTTAGGGTTAAGGTTAGGGTTTAGGGTTTAGGGTTAGGGTTAGGGTTAGGGTTAGCATTAGTTTTAGGGTTAGGGACAGGATTAGGGTTTGGGACATGGTTAGGTTTACTGTTAGTGTCATATTAAGTTTAGGTTTTGTCTGATGCTTAAGTTTAGGTTTAGGGACAAGGTTATTGACAGGGTGAGGGTTAGAGTTAAGGTTGGAGAGACGGTAAGGGTCAGAGTTAGGTTTAGCGACAGTGTTAGGGTTAGGGATCAGGTTAGGTTAGGGTTTAGGGTTAGGGTTAGGGTTAGGGTTAGGAATAGGGGAGGGTTAGTGTTTACATTTTAGGGTTAGGGTTTAGGGATAGGGTTAGGGTTAGGGTTAGGGTTAGAGTTAGGGTTAGGGTTAGGGTTAGGTTTTAGGGATAGGGTTAGGGTTAGGGTTACGGTTTAGGTTTAGGGTTAGGGTTAAGGTTAGGGTTTAGGGTTTAGGGTTAGGTATAGGGTTAGAGTTAGGGTTTAGGCTTTAGGGTTAGGGTTAGTGTTAGGGTTTAGGGTTAGGGTTAGGGTTAGGATTAGGGTTAGGGTTTAGTGTTTATGGTTGGGGTTAGCGTTAGGGTTAGGTTTTGGATTTAGTGTTTAGGTTTAGGGTTAGGGTTAGTGTTAGGGTTAGGGTTAGGGTTAGGGACAGGATTAGGGTTTGGGACATGGTTATGTTTACTGTTAGGGTAATATTAAGTTTAGGTTTTGTCTGATGCTTAAGTTTAGGTTTAGGGACAGGGTTAGTGACAGGGTGAGGGTTAGAGTTAAGGTTGGAGAGACGGTAAGGGTCAGAGTTCGATTTAGCGACAGTGTTAGGGTTAGGGATCAGGTTAGGTTAGGGTTTAGGGTTAGGGTTAGGGTTAGGGTTAGGAATAGGGGAGGGTTAGTGTTTATATTTTAGGGTTATTGTTTAGGGATAGGGTTAGTGTTAGGGTTAGGGTTAGGGTTAGGGTTAGGTTTTAGGGATAGGGTTAGGGTTAGGGTTACGGTTTAGGTTTAGGGTTAGGGTTAAGGTTAGGGTTTAGGGTTTAGGGTTAGGGTTAGGGTTAGAGTTAGGGTTTAGGCTTTAGGGTTAGGGTTAGTGTTAGGGTTTAGGGTTTAGGGTTAGGGTTAGGGTTAGGGTTAGGTTTAGGGTTTAGTGTTTACGGTTAGGGTTAGCGTTAGGGTTAGGGTTTGGGTTTAGGGTTTAGGTTTAGGGTTAGGGTTAGTGTTAGGGTTTCGGGTTTAGTGTTAGGGTTAAGGTTAGGGTTAGGGTTAGGTACACGTTTCTGGTTTGAGACATGGTTAGGTTTAGTGTTAGGGTTATAGTTAAGTTTAGGTTTTGGCTGATGGTTACGGTTAGGTTTAGGGACAGTGTTAGTTACAGGGTGATGGTTAGAGTTAAAGATAGAGAGACGGTAAGGGTCAGAGTTAGGTTTAGCGACAGTGTTAGAGTTAGAGTTAGGGTTAGGTTAGGGTTAGGGTTAGAGTTAGGGTTTAGGGTTAGGGTTAGGTTTAGGGTTTAGGATTTAGGGTTAGGGTTATGGTTATGGTTAGGGTTAGGGTTAGGGGCAGGATTAGGGTTTGGACATGGTTAGGTTTACTGTTAGGGTTTTATTAAGTTTAGGTTTTGTCTGAGGCTTAAGTTTAGGTTTAGGGACAGGGTTAGTGACAGGGTGAGGGTTAGAGTTAAGGTTGGAGAGACGGTAAGGGTCAGAGTTAGGTTTAGCGACAGTGTTAGGGTTAGGGATCAGGTTAGGTTAGGGTTTTGGGTTAGGGTTAGTGTTAGGGTTAGGAATAGGGGAGGGTTAGTGTTTACATTTTAGGGTTAGGGTTTAGGGATAGGGTTAGGGTTAGGGTTAGGGTTAGAGTTAGGGTTAGTGTTAGGGTTAGGGTTAGGGTTAGGGTTACGGTTTAGGTTTAGGGTTAGGGTTAAGGTTAGGGTTTAGGGTTTAGGGTTAGGGTTAGGGTTAGAGTTAGGGTTTAGGCTTTAGGGTTAGGGTTAGTGTTAGGGTTTAGGGTTTAGGGTTAGGGTTAGGGTTAGGGTTAGGGTTTAGTGTTTATGGTTACGGTTAGCGTTAGGGTTAGGGTTTGGGTTTAGGGTTTAGGTTTAGGGTTAGGGTTAGTGTTAGGGTTTCGGGTTTAGTGTTAGGGTTAAGGTTAGTGTTAGGGTTAGGGTTAGGGTTAGGGTTAGGTTTAGGGTTAGGTTTTAGGGATAGGGTTAGTGTTAGGGTTACGGTTTAGGTTTAGGGTTAGGGTTAAGGTTAGGGTTTAGGGTTTAGGGTTAGGGTTAGGGTTAGGGTTAGCATTAGGTTTAGGGTTAGGGACAGGATTAGGGTTTGGGACATGGTTAGGTTTACTGTTAGGGTAATATTAAGTTTAGGTTTTGTCTGATGCTTAAGTTTAGGTTTAGGGACAGGGTTAGTGACAGGGTGAGGGTTAGAGTTAAGGTTGGAGAGACGGTAAGGGTCAGAGTTAGGTTTAGCGACAGTGTTAGGGTTAGGGATCAGGTTAGGTTAGGGTTTAGGGTTAGGGTTAGGGTTAGGGTTAGGAATAGGGGAGGGTTAGTGTTTACATTTTAGGGTTAGGGTTTAGGGATAGGGTTAGGGTTAGGGTTAGGGTTAGAGTTAGGGTTAGGGTTAGGGTTAGGGTTAGGTTTTTGGGATAGGGTTAGGGTTAGGGTTACGGTTTAGGTTTAGGGTAAGGGTTAAGGTTAGGGTTTATGGTTTAGGGTTAGGGTTAGGGTTAGAGTTAGGGTTTAGGCTTTAGTGTTAGGGTTAGTCTAGGGTTTAGGGTTTAGGGTTAGGGTTAGGGTTAGGGTTAGGTTTAGGATTTAGTGTTTATGGTTAGGGTTAGCGTTAGGGTTAGGGTTTGGGTGTAGGGTTTAGGTTTAGGGTTAGGGTTAGTGTTAGGGTTTCGGGTTTAGTGTTAGGTTTAACGTTATGGTTAGGGTTAGGTACACGTTTCGGGTTTGAGACATGGTTAGGTTTAGTGTTAGGGTTATAGTTAAGTTTAGGTTTTGGCTGATGGTTAAGGTTACGTTTAGGGACAGGGTTAGTTACAGGGTGAGGGTTAGAGTTAAAGATAGAGAGACGGTAAGGGTCAGAGTTAGGTTTAGCGACAGTGTTAGAGTTAGGGTTAGGGTTAGGTTAAGGTTAGGGTTAGAGTTAGGGTTTAGGGTTAGGGTTAGGTTTAGGGTTTAGGATTTAGGGTTAGGGTTATGGTTATGGTTAGGGTTAGGGTTAGGGGCAGGATTAGTGTTTGGGACATGGTTAGGTTTACTGTTAGTGTCATATTAAGTTTAGGTTTTGTCTGATGCTTAAGTTTAGGTTTAGGGACAGGGTCAGTGACAGGGTGAGGGTTAGAGTTAAGGTTGGAGAGACGGTAAGGGTCAGAGTTAGGTTTAGCCACAGTGTTAGGGTTAGGGATCAGGTTAGGTTAGGGTTTAGGGTTAGGGTTAGGGTTAGGGTTAGGAATAGGGGAGGGTTAGTGTTTACATTTTAGGGTTAGGGTTTAGGGATAGGGTTAGGGTTAGGGTTAGGGTTAGAGTTAGGGTTAGGGTTAGGGTTAGTTTTTAGGGATAGTGTTAGGGTTAGGGTTACGATTTAGGTTTAGGGTTAGGGTTAAGTTTAGGGTTTAGGGTTTAGGGTTAGGTATAGGGTTAGAGTTAGGGTTTAGGCTTTAGGGTTAGGGTTAGTGTTAGGGTTTAGGGTTTAGAGTTAGGGTTAGTGTTAGGGTTAGGGTTAGGGTTTAGTTTTTATGGTTGGGGTTAGCGTTAGGGTTAGGTTTTGGGTTTAGTGTTTAGGTTTAGGGTTAGGGTTAGTGTTAGGGTTAGGGTTAGGGTTAGGGTTAGGGTTAGGGACAGGATTAGGGTTTGGGACATGGTTAGGTTTACTGTTAGGGTAATATTAAGTTTAGGTTTTGTCTGATGCTTAAGTTTAGGTTTAGGGACAGGGTTAGTGACAGGGTGAGGGTTAGAGTTAAGGTTGGAGAGACGGTAAGGGTCAGAGTTAGGTTTAGCGACAGTGTTAGGGTTAGGGATCAGGTTAGGTTAGGGTTTAGGGTTAGGGTTAGGGTTAGGGTTAGGAATAGGGGAGGGTTATTGTTTACATTTTAGAGTTAGGGTTTAGGGATAGGGTTAGGGTTAGGTTAGGGTTAGGGTTAGAGTTAGGGTTTAGGGTTAGGGTTAGGTTTAGGGTATAGGATTTAGGGTTAGGGTTATGGTTATGGTTAGGGTTAGGGTTAGGGGCAGGATTAGGGTTTGGACATGGTTAGGTTTACTGTTAGGGTTTTATTAAGTTTAGGTTTTGTCTGAGGCTTAAGTTTAGGTTTAGGGACAGGGTTAGTGACAGGGTGAGGGTTAGAGTTAAGGTTGGAGAGACGGTAAGGGTCAGAGTTAGGTTTAGCGACAGTGTTAGGGTTAGGGATCAGGTTAGGTTAGGGTTTTGGGTTAGGGTTAGGGTTAGGGTTAGGAATAGGGGAGGGTTAGTGTTTACATTTTAGGGTTAGGGTTTAGGGATAGGGTTAGGGTTAGGGTTAGGGTTAGAGTTAGGGTTAGTGTTAGGTTTAGGGTTAGGGTTAGGGTTAGGGTTACGGTTTAGGTTTAGGGTTAGGGTTAAGGTTAGGGTTTAGGGTTTAGGGTTAGGGTTAGGGTTAGAGTTAGGGTTTAGGCTTTAGGGTTAGGGTTAGTGTTAGGGTTTAGGGTTTAGGGTTAGGGTTAGGGTTAGGGTTAGGGTTTAGTGTTTATGGTTACGGTTAGCGTTAGGGTTAGGGTTTGGGTTTAGGGTTTAGGTTTAGGGTTAGGGTTAGTGTTAGGGTTTCGGGTTTAGTGTTAGGGTTAAGGTTAGGGTTAGGGTTAGGGTTAGGGTTAGGTTTAGGGTTAGGTTTTAGGGATAGGGTTAGTGTTAGGGTTACGGTTTAGGTTTAGGGTTAGGGTTAAGGTTAGGGTTTAGGGTTTAGGGTTAGGGTTAGGGTTAGGGTTAGCATTAGGTTTAGGGTTAGGGACAGGATTAGGGTTTGGGACATGGTTAGGTTTACTGTTAGGGTAATATTAAGTTTAGGTTTTGTCTGATGCTTAAGTTTAGGTTTAGGGACAGGGTTAGTGACAGGGTGAGGGTTAGAGTTAAGGTTGGAGAGATGGTAAGGGTCAGAGTTAGGTTTAGCGACAGTGTTAGGGTTAGGGATCAGGTTAGGTTAGGGTTTAGGGTTAGGGTTAGGGTTAGGGTTAGGAATAGGGGAGGGTTAGTGTTTACATTTTAGGGTTAGGGTTTAGGGATAGGGTTAGGGTTAGGGTTAGGGTTAGAGTTAGGGTTAGGGTTAGGGTTAGGGTTAGGTTTTTGGGATAGGGTTAGGGTTAGGGTTAGGGTTAGGGTTAGGGTTAGGGTTAGGGTTAGAGTTAGGGTTAGGGTTAGGGTTAGTTTTTAGGGATAGTGTTAGGGTTAGGGTTACGATTTAGGTTTAGGGTTAGGGTTAAGGTTAGGGTTAGGGTTAGGTACACGTTTCGGGTTTGAGACATGTTTAGGTTTAGTGTTAGGGTTATAGTTAAGTTTAGGTTTTGGCTGATGTTTAAGGTTAGGTTTAGGGACAGGGTTAGTTACAGGGTGAGGGTTAGAGTTAAAGATAGAGAGACGGTAAGGGTCAGAGTTAGGTTTAATGACAGTGTTAGGGTTAGGGTTAGGGTTAGGTTAGGGTTAGGGTTAGGGTTAGGGTTAGGTTTTAGGGATAGGGTTAGGGTTAGGTTTACGGTTTTGGTTTAGGGTTAGGGTTAAGGATAGGGTTTAGGGTTTAGGGTTAGGGTTAGGGTTAGGGTTAGCATTAGTTTTAGGGTTAGGGACAGGATTAGGTTTTGGGACATGGTTAGGTTTACTGTTAGTGTCATATTAAGTTTAGGTTTTGTCTGATGCTTAAGTTTAGGTTTAGGGACAGGGTTATTGACAGGGTGAGGGTTAGAGTTAAGGTTGGAGAGACGGTAAGGGTCAGAGTTAGGTTTAGCGACAGTGTTAGGGTTAGGGATCAGGTTAGGTTAGGGTTTAGGGTTAGGGTTAGGGTTAGGGTTAGGAATAGGGGAGGGTTAGTGTTTACATTTTAGGGTTAGGGTTTAGGGATAGGGTTAGGGTTAGGGTTAGGGTTAGAGTTAGGGTTAGGGTTAGGGTTAGTTTTTAGGGATAGGGTTAGGGTTAGGGTTACGATTTAGGTTTAGGGTTAGGGTTAAGGTTAGGGTTTAGGGTTTAGGGTTAGGTATAGGGTTAGAGTTAGGGTTTAGGCTTTAGGGTTAGGGTTAGTGTTAGGGTTTAGGGTTTAGTGTTAGGGTTAGTGTTAGGGTTAGGGTTAGGGTTTAGTTTTTATGGTTGGGGTTAGCGTTAGGGTTAGGTTTTGGGTTTAGTGTTTAGGTTTAGGGTTAGGGTTAGTGTTAGGGTTAGGGTTAGGGTTAGGGTTAGGGTTAGGGACAGGATTAGGGTTTGGGACATGGTTAGGTTTACTGTTAGGGTAATATTAAGTTTAGGTTTTGTCTGATGCTTAAGTTTAGGTTTAGGGACAGGGTTAGTGACAGGGTGAGGATTAGAGTTAAGGTTGGAGAGACGGTAAGGGTCAGAGTTAGGTTTAGCGACAGTGTTAGGGTTAGGGATCAGGTTAGGTTAGGTTTTAGGGTTAGGGTTAGGGTTAGGGTTAGGAATAGGGGAGGGTTAGTGTTTACATTTTAGGGTTAGGGTTTAGGGATAGGGTTAGGGTTAGAGTTAGGGTTAGAGTTAGGGTTAGGGTTAGGTTTTAGGGATAGGGTTAGGGTTAGGGTTACGGTTTAGGTTTAGGGTTAGGGTTAAGGTTAGGGTTTAGGGTTTAGGGTTAGGGTTAGGGTTAGAGTTAGGGTTTAGGCTTTAGTGTTAGGGTTAGTCTAGGGTTTAGGGTTTAGGGTTAGGGTTAGGGTTAGGGTTAGGTTTAGGGTTTAGTGTTTATGGTTAGGGTTAGCGTTAGGGTTAGGGTTTGGGAGTAGGGTTTAGGTTTAGGGTTAGGGTTAGTGTTAGGGTTTCGGGTTTAGTGTTAGGGTTAAGGTTATGGTTAGGGTTAGGTACACGTTTCGGGTTTGAGACATGGTTAGGTTTAGTGTTAGGGTTATAGTTAAGTTTAGGTTTTGGCTGATGGTTAAGGTTAGGTTTAGGGACAGGGTTAGTTACAGGGTGAGGGTTAGAGTTAAAGATAGAGAGACGGTAAGGGTCAGAGTTAGGTTTAGCGACAGTGTTAGAGTTAGGGTTAGGGTTAGGTTAGGGTTAGGGTTAGAGTTAGGGTTTAGGGTTAGGGTTAGGTTTAGGGTTTAGGATTTAGGGTTAGGGTTATGGTTATGGTTAGGGTTAGGGTTAGGGGCAGGATTAGTGTTTGGGACATGGTTAGGTTTACTGTTAGTGTCATATTAAGTTTAGGTTTTGTCTGATGCTTAAGTTTAGGTTTAGGGACAGGGTTAGTGACAGGGTGAGGGTTAGAGTTAAGGTTGGAGAGACGGTAAGGGTCAGAGTTAGGTTTAGCCACAGTGTTAGGGTTAGGGATCAGGTTAGGTTAGGGTTTAGGGTTAGGGTTAGGGTTAGGGTTAGGAATAGGGGAGGGTTAGTGTTTACATTTTAGGGTTAGGGTTTAGGGATAGGGTTAGGGTTAGGGTTTGGGTTAGAGTTAGGGTTAGGGTTAGGGTTAGTTTTTAGGGATAGTGTTAGGGTTAGGGTTACGATTTAGGTTTAGGGTTAGGGTTAAGGTTAGGGTTTAGGGTTTAGGGTTAGGTATAGGGTTAGAGTTAGGGTTTAGGCTTTAGGGTTAGGGTTAGTGTTAGGGTTTAGGGTTTAGTGTTAGGGTTAGTGTTAGTGTTAGGGTTAGGGTTTAGTTTTTATGGTTGGGGTTAGCGTTAGGGTTAGGTTTTGGGTTTAGTGTTTAGGTTTAGGGTTAGGGTTAGTGTTAGGGTTAGGGTTAGGGACAGGATTAGGGTTTGGGACATGGTTAGGTTTACTGTTAGGGTAATATTAAGTTTAGGTTTTGTCTGATGCTTAAGTTTAGGTTTAGGGACAGGGTTAGTGACAGGGTGAGGGTTAGAGTTAAGGTTGGAGAGACGGTAAGGGTCAGAGTTAGGTTTAGCGACAGTGTTAGGGTTAGGGATCAGGTTAGGTTAGGGTTTAGGGTTAGGGTTAGGGTTAGGGTTAGGAATAGGGGAGGGTTAGTGTTTACATTTTAGGGTTAGGGTTTAGGGATAGGGTTAGGGTTAGGGTTAGGGTTAGAGTTAGGGTTAGGGTTAGGGTTAGGGTTAGGTTTTTGGGATAGGGTTAGGGTTAGGGTTACGGTTTAGGTTTAGGGTTAGGGTTAAGGTTAGGGTTTAGGGTTTAGGGTTAGGGTTAGGGTTAGAGTTAGGGTTTAGGCTTTAGTGTTAGGGTTAGTCTAGGGTTTAGGGATAGGGTTAGGGTTAGGGTTAGGGTTAGAGTTAGGGTTAGGGTTAGGGTTAGGGTTAGGTTTTTGGTATAGGGTTAGGGTTAGGGTTACGGTTTAGGTTTAGGGTTAGGGTTAAGGTTAGGGTTTAGGGTTTAGGGTTAGGGTTAGGGTTAGAGTTAGGGTTTAGGCTTTAGTGTTAGGGTTAGTCTAGGGTTTAGGGTTTAGGGTTAGGGTTAGGGTTAGGGTTAGGTTTAGGGTTTAGTGTTTATGGTTAGGGTTAGCGTTAGGGTTAGGGTTTGGGTGTAGGGTTTAGGTTTAGGGTTAAGGTTAGTGTTAGGGTTTCGGGTTTAGTGTTAGGGTTAAGGTTATGGTTAGGGTTAGGTACACGTTTCGGGTTTGAGACATGGTTAGGTTTAGTGTTAGGGTTATAGTTAAGTTTAGGTTTTGGCTGATGGTTAAGGTTAGGTTTAGGGACAGGGTTAGTTACAGGGTGAGTGTTAGAGTTAAAGATAGAGAGACGGTAAGGGTCAGAGTTAGGTTTAGCGACAGTGTTAGAGTTAGGGTTAGGGTTAGTTTAGGGTTAGGGTTAGAGTTAGGGTTTAGGGTTAGGGTTAGGTTTAGGGTTTAGGATTTAGGGTTAGGGTTATGGTTATGGTTAGGGTTAGGGTTAGGGGCAGGATTAGTGTTTGGGACATGGTTAGGTTTACTGTTAGGGTTATATTAAGTTTAGGTTTTGTCTGATGCTTAAGTTTAGGTTTAGGGACAGGGTTAGTGACAGGGTGAGGGTTAGAGTTAAGGTTGGAGAGACGGTAAGGGTCAGAGTTAGGTTTAGCGACAGTGTTAGGGTTAGGGATCAGGTTAGGTTAGGGTTTTGGGTTAGGGTTAGGGTTAGGGTTAGGAATAGGGGAGGGTTAGTGTTTACATTTTAGGGTTAGGGTTTAGGGATAGGGTTAGTGTTAAGGTTAGGGTTAGAGTTAGGGTTGGGTTAGGGTTAGGGTTAAGGTTAGGGTTTAGGCTTTAGGGTTAGGGTTAGTGTTAGGGTTTAGGGTTTAGGGTTAGGGTTAGGGTTAGGGTTAGGGTTTAGTGTTTATGGTTACGGTTAGCGTTAGGGTTAGGGTTTGGGTTTAGGGTTTAGGTTTAGGGTTAGGGTTAGTGTTAGGGTTTCGGGTTTAGTGTTAGGGTTAAGGTTAGGGTTAGGGTTAGGGTTAGGGTTAGGTTTAGGGTTAGGTTTTAGGGATAGGGTTAGGGTTTGGGTTTAGGGTTTAGGTTTAGGGTTAGGGTTAAAGTTAGGGTTTAGTGTTTAGGGTTAGGGTTAGGGTTAGGGTTAGCATTACGTTTAGGGTTAGGGACAGGATTAGGGTTTGGGACATGGTTAGGTTTACTGTTAGGGTTATATTAAGTTTAGGTTTGTCTGATGCTTAAGTTTAGGTTTAGGGACAGGGTTAGTGACAGGGTGAGGGTTAGAGTTAAGGTTGGAGAGACGGTAAGGGTCAGAGTTAGGTTTAGCGACAGTGTTAGGGTTAGGGATCAGGTTAGGTTAGGGTTTAGGGTTAGGGTTAGGGTTAGGGTTAGGAATAGAGGAGGGTTAGTGTTTACATTTTAGGGTTAGGGTTTAGGGATAGGGTTAGGGTTAGGGTTAGGGTTAGAGTTAGGGTTAGGGTTAGGGTTTGTGTTAGGGTTAGGGTTAGGTTTTAGGGATAGGGTTAGGGTTAGGGTTACGGTTTAGGTTTAGGGTCAGGGTTAAGGTTAGGGTTTAGGGTTTAGGGTTAGGGTCAGGGTTAGAGTTAGGGTTTAGGCTTTAGGGTTAGGGTTAGTGTTAGGGTTTAGGGTTTTGGGTTAGGATTAGCGTTAGGGTTAGGTTTAGGGTTTAGTGTTTATTGTTAGGGTTAGCGTTAGGGTTAGGCTTTGGGTTTAGGGTTTAGGTTTAGGGTTAGGGTTAGTGTTAGGTACAAGTTTCGGGTTTGAGACATGTTTAGGTTTAGTGTTAGGGTTATAGTTAAGTTTAGGTTTTGGCTGATGGTTAAGGTTAGGTTTAGGGACAGGGTTAGTTACAGGGTGAGGGTTAGAGTTAAAGATAGAGAGACGGTAAGGGTCAGAGTTAGGTTTAGCGACAGTGTTAGGGTTAGGGTTAGGGTTAGGTTAGGGTTAGGGTTAGGGTTAGGGTTAGGGTTAGGTTTTAGGGATAGGGTTAGGGTTAGGGTTACGGTTTAGGTTTAGGGTTAGGGTTAAGGTTAGGGTTTAGGGTTTAGGGTTAGGGTTAGGGTTAGGGTTAGCATTAGTTTTAGGGTTAGGGACAGGATTAGGGTTTGGGACATGGTTAGGTTTACTGTTAGTGTCATATTAAGTTTAGGTTTTGTCTGATGCTTAAGTTTAGGTTTAGGGACAAGGTTATTGACAGGGTGAGGGTTAGAGTTAAGGTTGGAGAGACGGTAAGGGTCAGAGTTAGGTTTAGCGACAGTGTTAGGGTTAGGGATCAGGTTAGGTTAGGGTTTAGGGTTAGGGTTAGGGTTAGGGTTAGGAATAGGGGAGGGTTAGTGTTTACATTTTAGGGTTAGGGTTTAGGGATAGGGTTAGGGTTAGGGTTAGGGTTAGAGTTAGGGTTAGGGTTAGGGTTAGGTTTTAGGGATAGGGTTAGGGTTAGGGTTACGGTTTAGGTTTAGGGTTAGGGTTAAGGTTAGGGTTTAGGGTTTAGGGTTAGGTATAGGGTTAGAGTTAGGGTTTAGGCTTTAGGGTTAGGGTTAGTGTTAGGGTTTAGGGTTAGGGTTAGGGTTAGGATTAGGGTTAGGGTTTAGTGTTTATGGTTGGGGTTAGCGTTAGGGTTAGGTTTTGGATTTAGTGTTTAGGTTTAGGGTTAGGGTTAGTGTTAGGGTTAGGGTTAGGGTTAGGGACAGGATTAGGGTTTGGGACATGGTTATGTTTACTGTTAGGGTAATATTAAGTTTAGGTTTTGTCTGATGCTTAAGTTTAGGTTTAGGGACAGGGTTAGTGACAGGGTGAGGGTTAGAGTTAAGGTTGGAGAGACGGTAAGGGTCAGAGTTCGATTTAGCGACAGTGTTAGGGTTAGGGATCAGGTTAGGTTAGGGTTTAGGGTTAGGGTTAGGGTTAGGGTTAGGAATAGGGGAGGGTTAGTGTTTATATTTTAGGGTTATTGTTTAGGGATAGGGTTAGTGTTAGGGTTAGGGTTAGGGTTAGGGTTAGGTTTTAGGGATAGGGTTAGGGTTAGGGTTACGGTTTAGGTTTAGGGTTAGGGTTAAGGTTAGGGTTTAGGGTTTAGGGTTAGGGTTAGGGTTAGAGTTAGGGTTTAGGCTTTAGGGTTAGGGTTAGTGTTAGGGTTTAGGGTTTAGGGTTAGGGTTAGGGTTAGGGTTAGGTTTAGGGTTTAGTGTTTACGGTTAGGGTTAGCGTTAGGGTTAGGGTTTGGGTTTAGGGTTTAGGTTTAGGGTTAGGGTTAGTGTTAGGGTTTCGGGTTTAGTGTTAGGGTTAAGGTTAGGGTTAGGGTTAGGTACACGTTTCTGGTTTGAGACATGGTTAGGTTTAGTGTTAGGGTTATAGTTAAGTTTAGGTTTTGGCTGATGGTTACGGTTAGGTTTAGGGACAGTGTTAGTTACAGGGTGATGGTTAGAGTTAAAGATAGAGAGACGGTAAGGGTCAGAGTTAGGTTTAGCGACAGTGTTAGAGTTAGAGTTAGGGTTAGGTTAGGGTTAGGGTTAGAGTTAGGGTTTAGGGTTAGGGTTAGGTTTAGGGTTTAGGATTTAGGGTTAGGGTTATGGTTATGGTTAGGGTTAGGGTTAGGGGCAGGATTAGGGTTTGGACATGGTTAGGTTTACTGTTAGGGTTTTATTAAGTTTAGGTTTTGTCTGAGGCTTAAGTTTAGGTTTAGGGACAGGGTTAGTGACAGGGTGAGGGTTAGAGTTAAGGTTGGAGAGACGGTAAGGGTCAGAGTTAGGTTTAGCGACAGTGTTAGGGTTAGGGATCAGGTTAGGTTAGGGTTTTGGGTTAGGGTTAGGGTTAGGGTTAGGAATAGGGGAGGGTTAGTGTTTACATTTTAGGGTTAGGGTTTAGGGATAGGGTTAGGGTTAGGGTTAGGGTTAGAGTTAGGGTTTAGGCTTTAGTGTTAGGGTTAGTCTAGGGTTTAGGGTTTAGGGTTAGGGTTAGGGTTAGGGTTAGGTTTAGGATTTAGTGTTTATGGTTAGGGTTAGCGTTAGGGTTAGGGTTTGGGTGTAGGGTTTAGGTTTAGGGTTAGGGTTAGTGTTAGGGTTTCGGGTTTAGTGTTAGGTTTAAGGTTATGGTTAGGGTTAGGTACACGTTTCGGGTTTGAGACATGGTTAGGTTTAGTGTTAGGGTTATAGTTAAGTTTAGGTTTTGGCTGATGGTTAAGGTTAGGTTTAGGGACAGGGTTAGTTACAGGGTGAGGGTTAGAGTTAAAGATAGAGAGACGGTAAGGGTCAGAGTTAGGTTTAGCGACAGTGTTAGAGTTAGGGTTAGGGTTAGGTTAGGGTTAGGGTTAGAGTTAGGGTTTAGGGTTAGGGTTAGGTTTAGGGTTTAGGATTTAGGGTTAGGGTTATGGTTATGGTTAGGGTTAGGGTTAGGGGCAGGATTAGTGTTTGGGACATGGTTAGGTTTACTGTTAGTGTCATATTAAGTTTAGGTTTTGTCTGATGCTTAAGTTTAGGTTTAGGGACAGGGTCAGTGACAGGGTGAGGGTTAGAGTTAAGGTTGGAGAGACGGTAAGGGTCAGAGTTAGGTTTAGCCACAGTGTTAGGGTTAGGGATCAGGTTAGGTTAGGGTTTAGGGTTAGGGTTAGGGTTAGGGTTAGGAATAGGGGAGGGTTAGTGTTTACATTTTAGGGTTAGGGTTTAGGGATAGGGTTAGGGTTAGGGTTAGGGTTAGAGTTAGGGTTAGGGTTAGGGTTAGTTTTTAGGGATAGTGTTAGGGTTAGGGTTACGATTTAGGTTTAGGGTTAGGGTTAAGTTTAGGGTTTAGGGTTTAGGGTTAGGTATAGGGTTAGAGTTAGGGTTTAGGCTTTAGGGTTAGGGTTAGTGTTAGGGTTTAGGGTTTAGAGTTAGGGTTAGTGTTAGGGTTAGGGTTAGGGTTTAGTTTTTATGGTTGGGGTTAGCGTTAGGGTTAGGTTTTGGGTTTAGTGTTTAGGTTTAGGGTTAGGGTTAGTGTTAGGGGTAGGGTTAGGGTTAGGGTTAGGGTTAGGGACAGGATTAGGGTTTGGGACATGGTTAGGTTTACTGTTAGGGTAATATTAAGTTTAGGTTTTGTCTGATGCTTAAGTTTAGGTTTAGGGACAGGGTTAGTGACAGGGTGAGGGTTAGAGTTAAGGTTGGAGAGACGGTAAGGGTCAGAGTTAGGTTTAGCGACAGTGTTAGGGTTAGGGATCAGGTTAGGTTAGGGTTTAGGGTTAGGGTTAGGGTTAGGGTTAGGAATAGGGGAGGGTTATTGTTTACATTTTAGAGTTAGGGTTTAGGGATAGGGTTAGGGTTAGGGTTAGGGTTAGAGTTAGGGTTAGGGTTAGGGTTAGGGTTAGGTTTTTGGTATAGTGTTAGGGTTAGGGTTACGGTTTAGGTTTAGGGTTAGGGTTAAGGTTAGGGTTTAGGGTTTAGGGTTAGGGTTAGGGTTAGAGTTAGGGTTTAGGCTTTAGTGTTAGGGTTAGTCTAGGGTTTAGGGTTTAGGGTTAGGGTTAGGGTTAGGGTTAGGTTTAGGGTTTAGTGTTTATGGTTAGGGTTAGCGTTAGGGTTAGGGTTTGGGTGTAGGGTTTAGGTTTAGGGTTAGGGTTAGTGTTAGGGTTTCGGGTTTAGTGTTAGGGTTAAGGTTATGGTTAGGGTTAGGTACACGTTTCGGGTTTGAGACATGGTTAGGTTTAGTGTTAGGGTTATAGTTAAGTTTAGGTTTTGGCTGATGGTTAAGGTTAGGTTTAGGGACAGGGTTAGTTACAGGCTGAGGGATAGAGTTAAAGATAGAGAGACGGTAAGGGTCAGAGTTAGGTTTAGCGACAGTGTTAGAGTTAGGGTTAGGGTTAGGTTAGGGTTAGGGTTAGAGTTAGGGTTTAGGGTTAGGGTTAGGTTTAGGGTTTAGGATTTAGGGTTAGGGTTATGGTTATGGTTAGGGTTAGGGTTAGGGGCAGGATTAGTGTTTGGGACATGGTTAGGTTTACTGTTAGGGTTATATTAAGTTTAGGTTTTGTCTGATGCTTAAGTTTAGGTTTAGGGACAGGGTTAGTGACAGGGTGAGGGTTAGAGTTAAGGTTGGAGAGACGGTAAGGGTCAGAGTTAGGTTTAGCGACAGTGTTAGGGTTAGGGATCAGGTTAGGTTAGGGTTTTGGGTTAGGGTTAGGGTTAGGGTTAGGAATAGGGGAGGGTTAGTGTTTACATTTTAGGGTTAGGGTTTAGGGATAGGGTTAGTGTTAGGGTTAGGGTTAGAGTTAGGGTTGGGTTAGGGTTAGGGTTAAGGTTAGGGTTTAGGCTTTAGGGTTAGGGTTAGTGTTAGGGTTTAGGGTTTAGGGTTAGGGTTAGGGTTAGGGTTAGGGTTTAGTGTTTATGGTTACGGTTAGCGTTAGGGTTAGGGTTTGGGTTTAGGGTTTAGGTTTAGGGTTAGTGTTAGTGTTAGGGTTTCGGGTTTAGTGGTAGGGTTAAGGTTAGGGTTAGGGTTAGGGTTAGGGTTAGGTTTAGGGTTAGGTTTTAGGGATAGGGTTAGGGTTTGGGTTTAGGGTTTAGGTTTAGGGTTAGGGTTAAAGTTAGGGTTTAGTGTTTAGGGTTAGGGTTAGGGTTAGGGTTAAAGTTAGGGTTTAGTGTTTAGGGTTAGGGTTAGGGTTAGGGTTAGCATTAGGTTTAGTGTTAGGGACAGGATTAGGGTTTGGGACATGGTTAGGTTTACTGTTAGGGTTTTATTAAGTTTAGGTTTGTCTGATGCTTAAGTTTAGGTTTAGGGACAGGGTTAGTGACAGGGTGAGGGTTAGAGTTAAGGTTGGAGAGACGGTAAGGGTCAGAGTTAGGTTTAGCGACAGTGTTAGGGTTAGGGATCAGGTTAGGTTAGGGTTTAGGGTTAGGGTTAGGGTTAGGGTTAGGAATAGAGGAGGGTTAGTGTTTACATTTTAGGGTTAGGGTTTAGGGATAGGGTTAGGGTTAGGGTTAGGGTTAGAGTTAGGGTTAGGGTTAGGGTTAGGGTTAGGGTTAGGGTTAGGTTTTAGGGATAGGGTTAGGGTTCGGGTTACGGTTTAGGTTTAGGGTTAGGGTTAAGGTTAGGGTTTAGGGTTTAGGGTTAGGGTCAGGGTTAGAGTTAGGGTTTAGGCTTTAGGGTTAGGGTTAGTGTTAGGGTTTAGGGTTTTGGGTTAGGATTAGCGTTAGGGTTAGGTTTAGGGTTTAGTGTTTATTGTTAGGGTTAGCGTTAGGGTTAGGCTTTGGGTTTAGGGTTTAGGTTTAGGGTTAGGGTTAATGTTAGGTACAAGTTTCGGGTTTGAGACATGTTTAGGTTTAGTGTTAAGGTTATAGTTAAGTTTAGGTTTTGGCTGATGGTTAAGGTTAGGTTTAGGGACAGGGTTAGTTACAGGGTGAGGGTTAGAGTTAAAGATAGAGAGACGGTAAGGGTCAGAGTTAGGTTTAGCGACAGTGTTAGGGTTAGGGTTAGGGTTAGGTTAGGGTTAGGGTTAGGGTTAGGGTTAGGGTTAGGTTTTAGGGATAGGGTTAGGGTTAGGGTTACGGTTTAGGTTTAGGGTTAGGGTTAAGGTTAGGGTTTAGGGTTTAGGGTTAGGGTTAGGGTTAGGGTTAGCATTAGTTTTAGGGTTAGGGACAGGATTAGGGTTTGGGACATGGTTAGGTTTACTGTTAGTGTCATATTAAGTTTAGGTTTTGTCTGATGCTTAAGTTTATGTTTAGGGACAAGGTTATTGACAGGGTGAGGGTTAGAGTTAAGGTTGGAGAGACTGTAAGGGTCAGAGTTAGGTTTAGCGACAGTGTTAGGGTTAGGGATCAGGTTAGGTTAGGGTTTAGGGTTAGGGTTAGGGTTAGGGTTAGGAATAGGGGAGGGTTAGTGTTTACATTTTAGGGTTAGGGTTTAGGGATAGGGTTAGGGTTAGGGTTAGGGTTAGAGTTAGGGTTAGGGTTAGGGTTAGGTTTTAGGGATAGTGTTAGGGTTAGGGTTACGGTTTAGGTTTAGGGTTAGGGTTAAGGTTAGGGTTTAGGGTTTAGGGTTAGGTATAGGGTTAGAGTTAGGGTTTAGGCTTTAGGGTTAGGGTTAGTGTTAGGGTTTAGGGTTAGGGTTAGGGTTAGGATTAGGGTTAGGGTTTAGTGTTTATGGTTGGGGTTAGCGTTAGGGTTAGGTTTTGGGTTTAGTGTTTAGGTTTAGGGTTAGGGTTAGTGTTAGGGTTAGGGTTAGGGTTAGGGACAGGATTAGGGTTTGGGACATGGTTATGTTTACTGTTAGGGTAATATTAAGTGTAGGTTTTGTCTGATGCTTAAGTTTAGGTTTAGGGACAGGGTTAGTGACAGGGTGAGGGTTAGAGTTAAGGTTGGAGAGACGGTAAGGGTCAGAGTTCGATTTAGCGACAGTGTTAGGGTTAGGGATCAGGTTAGGTTAGGGTTTAGGGTTAGGGTTAGGGTTAGGGTTAGGAAAAGGGAGGGTTAGTGTTTATATTTTAGGGTTATTGTTTAGGGATAGGGTTAGTGTTAGGGTTAGGGTTAGGGTTAGGGTTAGGTTTTAGGGATAGGGTTAGGGTTAGGGTTACGGTTTAGGTTTAGGGTTAGGGTTAAGGTTAGGGTTTAGGGTTTAGGGTTAGGGTTAGGGTTAGAGTTAGGGTTTAGGCTTTAGGGTTAGGGTTAGTGTTAGGGTTTAGGGTTTAGGGTTAGGGTTAGGGTTAGGGTTAGGTTTAGGGTTTAGTGTTTATGGTTAGGGTTAGCGTTAGGGTTAGGGTTTGGGTTTAGGGTTTAGTTTTAGGGTTAGGGTTAGTGTTAGGGTTTCGGGTTTAGTGTTAGGGTTAAGGTTAGGGTTAGGGTTAGGTACACGTTTCTGGTTTGAGACATGGTTAGGTTTAGTGTTAGGGTTATAGTTAAGTTTAGGTTTTGGCTGATGGTTACGGTTAGGTTTAGGGACAGTGTTAGTTACAGGGTGATGGTTAGAGTTAAAGATAGAGAGACGGTAAGGGTCAGAGTTAGGTTTAGCGACAGTGTTAGAGTTAGGGTTAGGGTTAGGTTAGGGTTAGGGTTAGAGTTAGGGTTTAGGGTTAGGGTTAGCTTTAGGGTTTAGGATTTAGGGTTAGGGTTATGGTTATGGTTAGGGTTACGGTTAGGGGCAGGATTAGGGTTTGGGACATGGTTAGGTTTACTGTTAGGGTTATATTAAGTTTAGGTTTTGTCTGATGCTTAAGTTTAGGTTTAGGGACAGGGTTAGTGACAGGGTGAGGGTTAGAGTTAAGGTTGGAGAGACGGTAAGGGTCAGAGTTAGGTTTAGCGACAGTGTTAGGGTTAGGGATCAGGTTAGGTTAGGGTTTTGGGTTAGGGTTAGGGTTAGGGTTAGGAATAGGGGAGGGTTAGTGTTTACATTTTAGGGTTAGGGTTTAGGGATAGGGTTAGGGTTAGGGTTAGGGTTAGAGTTAGGGTTAGTGTTAGAGTTAGGGTTAGGGTTAGGGTTAGGGTTACGGTTTAGGTTTAGGGTTAGGGTTAAGGTTAGGGTTTAGGGTTTAGGGTTAGGGTTAGGGTTAGAGTTAGGGTTTAGGCTTTAGGGTTAGGGTTAGTGTTAGGGTTTAGGGTTTAGGGTTAGGGTTAGGGTTAGGGTTAGGTTTAGGGTTTAGTGTTTATGGTTAGGGTTAGCGTTAGGGTTAGGGTTTGGGTTTAGGGTTTAGGTTTAGGGTTAGGTTTAGTGTTAGGGTTTCGGGTTTAGTGTTAGGGTTAAGGTTAGGGTTAGGGTTAGGTACACGTTTCTGGTTTGAGACATGGTTAGGTTTAGTGTTAGGGTTATAGTTAAGTTTAGGTTTTGGCTGATGGTTACGGTTAGGTTTAGGGACAGTGTTAGTTACAGGGTGATGGTTAGAGTTAAAGATAGAGAGACGGTAAGGGTCAGAGTTAGGTTTAGCGACAGTGTTAGAGTTAGGGTTAGGGTTAGGTTAGGGTTAAGGTTAGAGTTAGGGTTTAGGGTTAGGGTTAGGTTTAGGGTTTAGGATTTAGGGTTAGGGTTATGGTTATGGTTAGGGTTAGGGTTAGGGGCAGGATTAGGGTTTGGGACATGGTTAGGTTTACTGTTAGGGTTTTATTAAGTTTAGGTTTTGTCTGAGGCTTAAGTTTAGGTTTAGGGACAGGGTTAGTGACAGGGTGAGGGTTAGAGTTAAGGTTGGAGAGACGGTAAGGGTCAGAGTTAGGTTTAGCGACAGTGTTAGGGTTAGGGATCAGGTTAGGTTAGGGTTTTGGGTTAGGGTTAGGGTTAGGGTTAGGAATAGGGGAGGGTTAGTGTTTACATTTTAGGGTTAGGGTTTAGGGATAGGGTTAGGGTTAGGGTTAGGGTTAGAGTTAGGGTTAGTGTTAGGGTTAGGGTTAGGGTTAGGGTTAGGGTTACGGTTTAGGTTTAGGGTTAGGGTTAAGGTTAGGGTTTAGGG
>JAVKSA010000055.1:150000-187500 GCA_031876335.1 Hipposideros larvatus
TAGTGTTAGGGTTATAGTTAAGTTTAGGTTTTGGCTGATTGTTAAGGTTAGCTTTAGGGACAGGGTTAGTTACAGGGTGAGGGTTTGAGTTAAAGATAGAGAGACGGTAAGGGTCAGAATTAGGTTTAGCGACAGTGTTAGGGTTAGGGTTAGGGTTAGAGTTAGGGTTTAGGGTTAGGGTTAGGGTTAGGATTTAGGATTTAGGGTTAGGGTTATGGTTAGGGTTAGGGTTAGGGTTAGGGACAGGATTAGGGTTTGGGAAATGGTTAGGTTAATGTAGGGTTATAGTTAAATTTTGGTTTTGGCTGATGGTTAAGGTTAGTTTTAGGGACAGGTTTAGTGACAGGGTGAGGGTTAGAGTTAAGTTTAGAGAGACGGTAAGGGTCAGAGTTAGGTTTAGCTACAGTGTTAGTGTTAGGGATCAGGTTAGGTTAGGGTTTAGGGTTAGGGTTAGGGTTAGAGTTAGGAATAGGGGAGGGTTAGTGTTTACATTTTAGGGTTAGGGTTTAGGGATAGGGTTAGGGTTAGGGTTAGGGTTAGGTTTGAGTTAGGATTTAGGCTTTAGGGTTAGGGTTAGGGTTCGAGTTAGGGCTTACGGTATAGGGTTAGGGTTAGGGTTAGGGTTAGGGTTTCGGGTTTCGGGTTAGGGTTAAATTTAGGGGTAGGGTTAGGTACACGATTCGGGTTTGAGACATGTTTACGTTTAGTGTTAGGGTTATGGTTAAGTTTAGGTTTTGGCTGATGGTTAAGGTTAGGTTTAGGGACAGGGTTAGTTACAGGGTGAGGGTTAGAGTTAAAGTTAGAGAGACGGTAAGGTACAGAGTTAGGTTTAGCGACAGTGTTAGGGTTAGGGTTAGGGTTAGGTTAGGGTTAGGGTTAGGGTTAGGGTTAGGGTTAGCTTTTAGGGATAGGGTTAGGGTTAGGGTTACGGTTTAGGTTTAGGGTTAGGGTTAAGGTTAGGGTTTAGGGTTAGGGTTAGGGTTAGGGTTAGCATTAGGTTTAGGGTTAGGGACAGGATTAAGGTTTGGGACATGGTTAGGTTTACTGTTAGGGTTATATTAAGTTTAGGTTTTGTCTGATGCTTAAGTTTAGGTTTAGGGTCAGGGTTAGTGACAGGGTGAGGGTTAGAGTTAAGGTTGGAGAGACGGTAAGGGTCAGAGTTAGGTTTAGCGACAGTGTTAGGGTTAGGGATCAGGTTAGGTTAGGGTTTCGGGTTAGGGTTAGGGTTAGGGTTAGGAATAGGGGAGGGTTAGTGTTTACATTTCAGGGTTAGGGTTTAGGGTTAGGGTTAGTGTTAGAGTTAGGGTTAGGGTTAGGGTTAGGGTTTAGTGTTGATGGTTAGGGTTAGCGTTAGGGTTAAGCTTTGGGTTTAGGGTTTAGGTTTAGGGTTAGGGTTAGTGTTATGGTTTCGGGTTTAGTGTTAGGGTTAAGGTTAGGGTTAGGATTAGGTACACGTTTCGGGTTTGAGACATGTTTAGGTTTAGTGTTAGGGTTATAGTTAAGTTTAGGTTTTGGCTGATGTTTAAGGTTAGGTTTAGGGACAGGGTTAGTTACAGGGTGAGGGTTAGAGTTAAAGATAGAGAGACGGTAAGGGTCAGAGTTAGGTTTAGTGACAGTGTTAGGGTTAGGGTAAGGGTTAGGTTAGGGTTAGGGTTAGGGTTAGGGTTAGGGTTAGGTTTTAGGGATAGGGTTAGGGTTAGGTTTACGGTTTTGGTTTAGGGTTAGGGTTAAGGTTAGGGTTTAGGGTTTAGGGTTAGGGTTAGGGTTAGGGTTAGCATTAGTTTTAGGGTTAGGGACAGGATTAGGGTTTGGGACATGGTTAGGTTTACTGTTAGTGTCATATTAAGTTTAGGTTTTGTCTGATGCTTAAGTTTAGGTTTAGGGACAGGGTTATTGACAGGGTGAGGGTTAGAGTTAAGGTTGGAGAGACGGTAAGGGTCAGAGTTAGGTTTAGCGACAGTGTTAGGGTTAGGGATCAGGTTAGGTTAGGGTTTAGGGTTAGGGTTAGGGTTAGGGTTAGGAATAGGGGAGGGTTAGTGTTTACATTTTAGGGTTAGGGTTTAGGGATAGGGTTAGGGTTAGGGTTAGGGTTAGAGTTAGGGTTAGGGTTAGGGTTAGGTTTTAGGGATAGTGTTAGGGTTAGGGTTACGGTTTAGGTTTAGGGTTAGGGTTAAGGTTAGGGTTTAGGGTTTAGGGTTAGGTATAGGGTTAGAGTTAGGGTTTAGGCTTTAGGGTTAGGGTTAGTGTTAGGGTTTAGGGTTAGGGTTAGGGTTAGGATTAGGGTTAGGGTTTAGTGTTTATGGTTGGGGTTAGCGTTAGGGTTAGGTTTTGGGTTTAGTGTTTAGGTTTAGGGTTAGGGTTAGTGTTAGGGTTAGGGTTAGGGTTAGGGACAGGATTAGGGTTTGGGACATGGTTATGTTTACTGTTAGGGTAATATTAAGTTTAGGTTTTGTCTGATGCTTAAGTTTAGGTTTAGGGACAGGGTTAGTGACAGGGTGAGGGTTAGAGTTAAGGTTGGAGAGACGGTAAGGGTCAGAGTTCGATTTAGCGACAGTGTTAGGGTTAGGGATCAGGTTAGGTTAGGGTTTAGGGTTAGGGTTAGGGTTAGGGTTAGGAATAGGGGAGGGTTAGTGTTTATATTTTAGGGTTATTGTTTAGGGATAGGGTTAGTGTTAGGGTTAGGGTTAGGGTTAGGGTTAGGTTTTAGGGATAGGGTTAGGGTTAGGGTTACGGTTTAGGTTTAGGGTTAGGGTTAAGGTTAGGGTTTAGGGTTTAGGGTTAGGGCTAGGGTTAGAGTTAGGGTTTAGGCTTTAGGGTTAGGGTTAGTGTTAGGGTTTAGGGTTTAGGGTTAGGGTTAGGGTTAGGGTTAGGTTTAGGGTTTAGTGTTTATGGTTAGGGTTAGCGTTAGGGTTAGGGTTTGGGTTTAGGGTTTAGGTTTAGGGTTAGGTTTAGTGTTAGGGTTTCGGGTTTAGTGTTAGGGTTAAGGTTAGGGTTAGGGTTAGGTACACGTTTCTGGTTTGAGACATGGTTAGGTTTAGTGTTAGGGTTATAGTTAAGTTTAGGTTTTGGCTGATGGTTACGGTTAGGTTTAGGGACAGTGTTAGTTACAGGGTGATGGTTAGAGTTAAAGATAGAGAGACGGTAAGGGTCAGAGTTAGGTTTAGCGACAGTGTTAGAGTTAGGGTTAGGGTTAGGTTAGGGTTAGGGTTAGAGTTAGGGTTTAGGGTTAGGGTTAGGTTTAGGGTTTAGGATTTAGGGTTAGGGTTATGGTTATGGTTAGGGTTAGGGTTAGGGGCAGGATTAGGGTTTGGGACATGGTTAGGTTTACTGTTAGGGTTTTATTAAGTTTAGGTTTTGTCTGAGGCTTAAGTTTAGGTTTAGGGACAGGGTTAGTGACAGGGTGAGGGTTAGAGTTAAGGTTGGAGAGACGGTAAGGGTCAGAGTTAGGTTTAGCGACAGTGTTAGGGTTAGGGATCAGGTTAGGTTAGGGTTTTGGGTTAGGGTTAGGGTTAGGGTTAGGAATAGGGGAGGGTTAGTGTTTACATTTTAGGGTTAGGGTTTAGGGATAGGGTTAGGGTTAGGGTTAGGGTTAGAGTTAGGGTTAGGGTTAGTGTTAGGGTTAGGGTTAGGGTTAGGGTTACGGTTTAGGTTTAGGGTTAGGGTTAAGGTTAGGGTTTAGGGTTTAGGGTTAGGGTTAGGGTTAGAGTTAGGGTTTAGGCTTTAGGGTTAGGGTTAGTGTTAGGGTTTAGGGTTTAGGGTTAGGGTTAGGGTTAGGGTTTAGTGTTTATGGTTACGGTTAGCGTTAGGGTTAGGGTTTGGGTTTAGGGTTTAGGTTTAGGGTTAGGGTTAGTGTTAGGGTTTCGGGTTTAGTGTTAGGGTTAAGGTTAGGGTTAGGGTTAGGGTTAGGGTTAGGGTTAGGTTTAGGGTTAGGTTTTAGGGATAGGGTTAGTGTTAGGGTTACGGTTTAGGTTTAGGGTTAGGGTTAAGGTTAGGGTTTAGGGTTTAGGGTTAGGGTTAGGGTTAGGGTTAGCATTAGGTTTAGGGTTAGGGACAGGATTAGGGTTTGGGACATGGTTAGGTTTACTGTTAGGGTTATATTAAGTTTAGGTTTTGTCTGATGCTTAAGTTTAGGTTTAGGGACAGGGTTAGTGACAGGGTGAGGGTTAGAGTTAAGGTTGGAGAGACGGTAAGCGTCAGAGTTAGGTTTAGCGACAGTGCTAGGGTTAGGGATCAGGTTAGGTTAGGGTTTAGGGTTAGGGTTAGGGTTAGGGTTAGGAATAGGGGAGGTTTAGTGTTTACATTTTAGGGTTAGGGTTTAGGGATAGGGTTAGGGTTAGGGTTAGGGTTAGAGTTAGGGTTAGGGTTAGGGTTAGTGTTAGTGTTAGGTTTTAGGGATAGGGTTAGTGTTAGGGTTTAGGGTTTAGGGTTAGGGTTAGGGTTAGAGTTAGGGTTTAGGCTTTAGGGTTAGGGTTAGTGTTAGGGTTTAGGGTTTAGGGTTAGGGTTAGGGTTAGGGTTAGGGTTTAGTGTTTATGGTTAGGGTTAGCGTTAGGGTTAGGGTTTGGGTTTAGTGTTTAGGTTTAGGGTTAGGGTTAGTGTTAGGGTTTAGGGTTTAGTGTTAGGGTTAAGGTTAGGGTTAGGGTTAGGTACACGTTTCGGGTTTGAGACATGGTTAGGTTTAGTGTTAGGGTTATAGTTAAGTTTAGGTTTTGGCTGATTGTTAAGGTTAGGTTTAGGGACAGGGTTAGTTACAGGGTGAGGGTTTGAGTTAAATATAGAGAGACGGTAAGGGTCAGAATTAGGTTTAGCGACAGTGTTAGGGTTAGGGTTAGGGTTAGAGTTAGGGTTTAGGGTTAGGGTTAGGGTTAGGATTTAGGATTTAGGGTTAGGGTTATGGTTATGGTTAGGGTTAGGGTTAGGGACAGGATTAGGGTTTGGGAAATGGTTAGGTTTAGTGTAGGGTTATAGTTAAATTTTGGTTTTGGCTGATGGTTAAGGTTAGTTTTAGGGACAGGTTTAGTGACAGGGTGAGGGTTAGAGTTAAGTTTAGAGAGACGGTAAGGGTCAGAGTTAGGTTTAGCTACAGTGTTAGTGTTAGGGATCAGGTTAGTTTAGGGTTTAGGGTTAGGGTTAGGGTTAGAGTTAGGAATAGGGGAGGGTTAGTGTTTACATTTTAGGGTTAGGATTTAGGGATAGGGTTAGGGTTAGGGTTAGGGTTAGGTTTGAGTTAGGATTTAGGCTTTAGGGTTAGGGTTAGGGTTCGAGTTAGGGCTTACGGTTTAGGGTTAGGGTTAGGGTTAGGGTTAGGGTTTCGGGTTTCGGGTTAGGGTTAAGTTTAGGGGTAGGGTTAGGTACACGATTCGGGTTTGAGACATGTTTACGTTTAGTGTTAGGGTTATGGTTAAGTTTAGGTTTTGGCTGATGGTTAAGGTTAGGTTTAGGGACAGGGTTAGTTACAGGGTGAGGGTTAGAGTTAAAGTTAGAGAGACGGTAAGGTACAGAGTTAGGTTTAGCGACAGTGTTAGGGTTAGGGTTAGGGTTAGGTTAGGGTTAGGGTTAGGGTTAGGGTTAGGTTAGCTTTTAGGGATAGGGTTAGGGTTAGGGTTACGGTTTAGGTTTAGGGTTAGGGTTAAGGTTAGGGTTTAGGGTTTAGGGTTAGGGTTAGGGTTAGGGTTAGCATTAGGTTTAGGGTTAGGGACAGGATTAAGGTTTGGGACATGGTTAGGTTTACTGTTAGGGTTATATTAAGTTTAGGTTTTGTCTGATGCTTAAGTTTAGGTTTAGGGTCAGGGTTAGTGACAGGGTGAGGGTTAGAGTTAAGGTTGGAGAAACGGTAAGGGTCAGAGTTAGGTTTAGCGACAGTGTTAGGGTTAGGGATCAGGTTAGGTTAGGGTTTCGGGTTACGGTTAGGGTTAGGGTTAGGAATAGGGGAGGGTTAGTGTTTACATTTCAGGGTTAGGGTTTAGGGTTAGGGTTAGTGTTAGAGTTAGGGTTAGGGTTAGGGTTAGGGTTTAGTGTTGATGGTTAGGGTTAGCGTTAGGGTTAGGCTTTGGGTTTAGGGTTTAGGTTTGGGTTAGGGTTAGAGTTAGGGTTTAGGCTTTAGGGTTAGGGTTAGTGTTAGGGTTTAGGGTTTAGGGTTAGGTTTAGGGTTAGGGTTGGGTTTAGGGTTTAGTGTTTATGGTTAGGGTTAGCGTTAGGGTTAGGGTTTGGGTTTAGGGTTTAGGTTCAGGGTTAGGGTTAGTGTTAGGGTTCGGGTTTAGTGTTAGGGTTAAGGTTAAGGTTAGGGTTAGGTACACGTTTCGGGTTTGAGACATGGTTAGGTTTAGTGTTAGGGTTATAGTTAAGTTTAGGTTTTGGCTGATGGTTACGGTTAGGTTTAGGGACAGGGTTAGTTACAGGGTGAGGGTTAGAGTTAAAGATTGAGAGACGGTAAGGGTCAGAGTTAGGTTTAGCGACAGTGTTAGAGTTAGGGTTAGGGTTGGGTTAGGGTTAGGGTTAGAGTTAGGGTTTAGGGTTAGGGTTAGGTTTAGGGTTTAGGATTTAGGGTTAGGGTTATGGTTATGGTTAGGGTTAGGGTTAGGGGCAGGATTAGGGTTTGGGACATGGTTAGGTTTACTGTTAGTGTTATATTAAGTTTAGGTTTTGTCTGATGCTTAAGTTTAGGTTTAGGGACAGGATTAGTGACAGGGTGAGGGTTAGAGTTAAGGTTGGAGACACGGTAAGGGTCAGAGTTAGGTTTAGCGACAGTGTTAGGGTTAGGGATCAGGTTAGGTTAGGGTTTAGGGTTAGGGTTAGGGTTAGGGTTAGGAATAGGGGAGGGTTAGTGTTTACATTTTAGGGTTAGGGTTTAGGGATAGGGTTAGGGTTAGGGTTAGGGTTAGAGTTAGGGTTAGGGTTAGGGTTAGGGTTAGGGTTAGGGTTAGGTTTTTGGGATAGGGTTAGGGTTAGGGTTACGGTTTAGGTTTAGGGTTAGGGTTAAGGTTAGGGTTTAGGGTTTAGGGTTAGGGTTAGGGTTAGAGTTAGGGTTTAGGCTTTAGGGTTAGGGTTAGTGTTAGGGTTTAGGGTTTAGGGTTAGGATTAGGGTTAGGGTTAGGTTTAGGGTTTAGTGTTTATGGTTAGGGTTAGCGTTAGGGTTACGCTTTGGGTTTAGGGTTTAGGTTTAGGGTTAGGGTTAGTGTTAGGTACACGTTTCGGGTTTGAGACATGTTTAGGTTTAGTGTTAGGGTTATAGTTAAATTTAGGTTTTGGCTGATGGTTAAGGTTAGGTTTAGGGACAGGGTTAGTTACAGGGTGAGGGTTAGAGTTAAAGATAGAGAGACGGTAAGGGTCAGAGTTAGGTTTAGCGACAGTGTTAGGGTTAGGGTTAGGGTTAGGTTAGGGTTAGGGTTAGGGTTAGGGTTAGGTTTTAGGGATAGGGTTAGGGTTAGGGTTACGGTTTAGGTTTAGTGTTAGGGTTAAGGTTAGGGTTTAGGGTTTAGGGTTAGGGTTAGGGTTAGGGTTAGCATTAGTTTTAGGGTTAGGGAAAGGATTAGGGTTTGGGACATGGTTAGGTTTACTCTTAGTGTCATATTAAGTTTAGGTTTTGTCTGATGCTTAAGTTTAGGTTTAGGGACAAGGTTATTGACAGGGTGAGGGTTAGAGTTAAGGTTGGAGAGACGGTAAGGGTCAGAGTTAGGTTTAGCGACAGTGTTAGGGTTAGGGATCAGGTTAGGTTAGGGTTTAGGGTTAGGGTTAGGGTTAGGGTTAGGAATAGGGGAGGGTTAGTGTTTACATTTTAGGGTTAGGGTTTAGGGATAGGGTTAGGGTTAGGGTTAGGGTTAGAGTTAGGGTTAGGGTTAGGGTTAGGTTTTAGGGATAGGGTTAGGGTTAGGGTTACGGTTTAGGTTTAGGGTTAGGGTTAAGGTTAGGGTTTAGGGTTTAGGGTTAGGTATAGGGTTAGAGTTAGGGTTTAGGCTTTAGGGTTAGGGTTAGTGTTAGGGTTTAGGGTTAGGGTTTAGGGTTAGGGTTAGGGTTAGGGTTAGGGTTAGGGTTTAGTGTTTATGGTTGGGGTTAGCGTTAGGGTTAGGTTTTGGGTTTAGTGTTTAGGTTTAGGTTTAGGGTTAGTGTTAGGGTTAGGGTTAGGGACAGGATTAGGGTTTGGGACATGGTTAGGTTTACTGTTAGGGTAATATTAAGTTTAGGTTTTGTCTGATGCTTAAGTTTAGGTTTAGGGACAGGGTTTGTGACAGGGTGAGGGTTAGAGTTAAGGTTGGAGAGACGGTAAGGGTCAGAGTTAGATTTAGCGACAGTGTTAGGGTTAGTGATCAGGTTAGGTTAGGGTTTAGGGTTAGCGTTAGGGTTAGGGTTAGGAATAGGGAGGGTTAGTGTTTACATTTTAGGGTTACGGTTTAGGGATAGGGTTAGGGTTAGGGTTAGAGTTAGGGTTAGGGTTAGGGTTAGGGTTAGGTTTTATGGATAGGGTTAGGGTTAGAGTTACGGTTTAGGTTTAGGGTTAGGGTTAAGGTTAGGGTTTAGGGTTAGGGTTAGGGTTAGGGTTAGGGTTAGGGTTTGGGTTTAGGGTTTAGGTTTAGGGTTAGGATTAGGTTTTATGGATAGGGTTAGGGTTAGAGTTACGGTTTAGGTTTAGGGTTAGGGTTAAGGTTAGGGTTTAGGGTTAGGGTTAGGGTTAGGGTTAGGGTTAGGGTTTGGGTTTAGGATTTAGGTTTAGGGTTAGGATTAGTGTTAGGGTTTCGGGTTTAGTGTTAGGGTTAAGGTTAGGGTTAGGGTTAGGTACACGTTTCGGGTTTGAGACATGGTTAG
The DNA here is from genome assembly GCA_031876335.1 of Hipposideros larvatus. NCBI lineage: Eukaryota > Metazoa > Chordata > Mammalia > Chiroptera > Hipposideridae > Hipposideros > Hipposideros larvatus. Next base: position 158,798 of record JAVKSA010000055.1, read on the forward strand.
GTTTAGTGTTAGGGTTATAGTTAAGTTTAGGTTTTGGGTGATGGTTAAGGTTAGGTTTAGGGACAGGGTTAGTTACAGGGTGAGGGTTACAGTTAAAGATAGAGAGACGGTAAGGGTCAGAGTTAGGTTTAGCGACAATGTTAGGGTTAGGGTTAGAGTTAGGGTTTAGGGTTAGGGTTAGGGTTAGGGTTTAGGATTTAGGGTTAGGGTTATGGTTAGGGTTAGGGTTAGGGTTAGGGGCAGGATTAGGGTTTGGGAAATGGTTAGGTTTAGTGTAGGTTTATAGTTAAGTTTTGGTTTTGGCTGATGGTTAAGGTTAGTTTTAGGGACAGGTTTAGTGACAGGGTGAGGGTTAGAGTTAAGTTTAGAGAGACGGTAAGGGTCAGAGTTAGGTTTAGCGACAGTGTTAGTGTTAGGGATCAGGTTAGGTTAGGGTTTAGGGTTAGGGTTAGGGTTAGGAATAGGGGAGGGTTAGTGTTTACATTTTAGGGTTAGGGTTTAGGGATAGGGTTAGGGTTAGGGTTAGGGTTAGGAATAGGGGAGGGTTAGAGTTTACATTTTAGGGTTAGGTTTAGGGATAGGGTTAGGGTTAGGTTAGGGTTAGAGTTAGGGTTAGGGTTAGGTTTAGGTTTTAGGGATAGGGTTAGGGTTAGGGTTACGGTTTAGGTTTAGGGTTAGGGTTAAGGTTAGGGTTTAGGGTTTAGGGTTAGGGTTAGGGTTAGAGTTAGGGTTTAGGCTTTAGGGTTAGTGTTAGTGTTAGGTTTAGGGTTAGGGTTAGGGTTAGGGTTAGGGACAGGATTAGGGTTTAGGACATTGTTAGGTTTACTGTTAGGGTAATATTAAGTTTAGGTTTTGTCTGATGCTTAAGTTTAGGTTTAGGGACAGGGTTAGTGACAGGGTGAGGGTTAGAGTTAAGGTTGGAGAGACGGTAAGGGTCAGAGTTAGATTTAGCGACAGTGTTAGGGTTAGGGATCAGGTTAGGTTAGGGTTTAGGGTTACGGTTAGGGTTAGGGTTAGGAATAGGGGAGGGTTAGTGTTTACATTTTAGGGTTAGGGTTTAGGGATAGGGTTAGGGTTAGGGTTAGGGTTAGAGTTAGGGTTAGGGTTAGGGTTAGGTTTTAGGGATAGTGTTAGGGTTAGGGTTACGGTTTAGGTTTAGGGTTAGGGTTAAGGTTAGGGTTTAGGCTTTAGGGTTAGGGTTAGTGTTAGGGTTTAGGGTTTAGTGTTAGGGTTAGTGTTAGGGTTAGGGTTAGGATTTAGTGTTTATGGTTGGGGTTAGCGTTAGGGTTAGGTTTTGGGTTTAGTGTTTAGGTTTAGGGTTAGGGTTAGTGTTAGGGTTAGGATTAGGGTTAGGGTTAGAGTCAGGGACAGGATTAGGGTTTGGGACATGGTTAGGTTTACTGTTAGGGTAATATTAAGTTTAGGTTTTGTCTGATGCTTAAGTTTAGGTTTAGGGACAGGGTTAGTGACAGGGTGAGGGTTAGAGTTAAGGTTGGAGAGACGGTAAGGGTCAGAGTTAGATTTAGCGACAGTGTTAGGGTTAGGGATCAGGTTAGGTTAGGGTTTAGGGTTAGGGTTAGAGTTAGGGTTAGGAATAGGGGAGGGTTAGTGTTTACATTTTAGGGTTAGGGTTTAGGGATAGGGTTAGGGTTAGGGTTAGGGTTAGAGTTAGGGTTAGGGTTAGGGTTAGGGTTAGGGTTAGGGTTACGCTTTAGGTTTAGGGTTAGGGTTAAGGTTAGGGTTTAGGGTTTAGGGTTAGGGTTAGGGTTAGGGTTAGCATTAGGTTTAGGGTTAGGGACAGGATTAGGGTTTGGGACATGGTTAGGTTTACTGTTAGGGTTATATTAAGTTTAGGTTTTGTCTGATGCTTAAGTTTAGGTTTAGGTACAGGGTTAGTGACAGGGTGAGGGTTAGAGTTAAGGTTGGAGAGACGGTAAGCGTCAGAGTTAGGTTTAGCGACAGTGTTAGGGTTAGGGATCAGGTTAGGTTAGGGTTTAGGGTTAGGGTTAGGGTTAGGGTTAGGAATAGGGGAGGGTTAGTGTTTACATTTTAGGGTTAGGGTTTAGGGATAGGGTTAGTGTTAGGGTTAGGGTTAGGGTTAGAGTTAGGGTTAGGTTTTAGGGATAGGGTTAGGGTTAGGGTTTAGGGTTAGGGTTAGGGTTAGAGTTAGGGTTTAGGTTTAGGGTTAGGGTTAGTGTTAGGGTTTAGGGTTTAGGGTTAGGGTTAGTGTTAGGGTTAGGGTTAGGGTTTAGTGTTTATGGTTAGGGTTAGCGTTAGGGTTAGGGTTTGGGTTTAGTGTTTAGGTTTAGGGTTAGGGTTAATGTTAGGGTTTCGAGTTTAGTGTTAGGGTTAAGGTTAGGGTTAGGGTTAGGTACAAGTTTCGGGTTTGAGACATGGTTAGGTTTAGTGTTAGGGTTATAGTTAAGTTTAGGTTTTGGCTGATGGTTAAGGTTAGGTTTAGGGACAGGGTTAGTTACAGGGTGAGGGTTAGAGTTAAACACAGAGAGACGGTAAGGGTCAGAGTTAGGTTTAGCGACAGTGTTAGGGTTAGGGTTAGGGTTAGAGGTAGGGTTTAGGGTTAGGGTTAGGGTTAGCGTTTAGGATTTAGGGTTAGGTTTATGGTTAGGGTTAGGGTTAGGGTTAGGGGCACGATTAGGGTTTGGGAAATGGTTAGGTTTAGTGTAGGGTTATAGTTAAATTTTGGTTTTGGCTGATGGTTAAGGTTAGTTTTAGGGACAGGTTTAGTGATAGGGTGAGGGTTAGAGTTAAGTTTAGAGAGACGGTAAGGGTCAGAGTTAGGTTTAGCGACAGTGTTAGTGTTAGGGATCAGGTTAGGTTAGGGTTTAGGCTTTAGGGTTAGGGTTAGTGTTAGGGTTTAGGGTTTAGTGTTAGGGTTAGTGTTAGGGTTAGGGTTAGGATTTAGTGTTTATGGTTGGGGTTAGCGTTAGGGTTAGGTTTTGGGTTTAGTGTTTAGGTTTAGGGTTAGGGTTAGTGTTAGGTTTAGGGTTAGAGTCAGGGACAGGATTAGGGTTTGGGACATGGTTAGGTTTACTGTTAGGGTAATATTAAGTTTAGGTTTTGTCTGATGCTTAAGTTTAGGTTTAGGGACAGGGTTAGTGACAGGGTGAGGGTTAGAGTTAAGGTTGGAGAGACGGTAAGGGTCAGAGTTAGATTTAGCGACAGTGTTAGGTTTAGGGATCAGGTTAGGTTAGGGTTTAGGGTTAGGGTAGGGTTAGGGTTAGGAATAGGGGAGGGTTAGTGTTTACATTTTAGGGTTAGGGTTTAGGGATAGGGTTAGTGTTAGGGTTAGGGTTAGAGTTAGGGTTAGGGTTAGGGTTAGGGTTAGGTTTTAGGGATAGGGTTAGGGTTAGGGTTACGGTTTAGGTTTAGGGTTAGGGTTAAGGTTAGGGTTTAGGGTTTAGGGTTAGTGTTAGGGTAGAGTTAGGGTTTAGGCTTTAGGGTTAGGGTTAGTGTTAGGGTTTAGGGTTTAGGGTTAGGTTTAGGGTTAGGGTTAGGTTTAGGGTTTAGTGTTTATGGTTAGGGTTAGCGTTAGGGTTAGGGTTTGGGTTTAGGGTTTAGGTTTAGGGTTAGGGTTAGTGTTAGGGTTTCGGGTTTAGTGTTAGGGTTAAGGTTAGGGTTAGGGTTAGGTACACGTTTCGGGTTTGAGACATGGTTAGGTTTAGTGTTAGGGTTATAGTTAAGTTTAGGTTTTGGCTGATGGTTACGGTTAGGTTTAGGGACAGGGTTAGTTACAGGGTGAGGGTTAGAGTTAAAGATTGAGAGACGGTAAGGGTCAGAGTTAGGTTTAGCGACAGTGTTAGAGTTAGGGTTAGGGTTGGGTTAGGGTTAGGGTTAGAGTTAGGGTTTAGGGTTAGGGTTAGGTTTAGGGTTTAGGATTTAGGGTTAGGGTTATGGTTATGGTTAGGGTTAGGGTTAGGGGCAGGATTAGGGTTTGGGACATAGTTAGGTTTACTGTTAGTGTTATATTAAGTTTAGGTTTTGTCTGATGCTTAAGTTTAGGTTTAGGGACAGGATTAGTGACAGGGTGAGGGTTAGAGTTAAGGTTGGAGACACGGTAAGGGTCAGAGTTAGGTTTAGCGACAGTGTTAGGGTTAGGGATCAGGTTAGGTTAGGGTTTTGGGTTAGGGTTAGGGTTAGGGTTAGGAATAGGGGAGGGTTAGTGTTTACATTTTAGGGTTAGGGTTTAGGGATAGGGTTAGGGTTAGGGTTAGGGTTAGAGTTAGGTTTAGTGTTAGGGTTAGGATTAGGGTTAGGGTTAGGGTTACGGTTTAGGTTTAGGGTTAGGGTTAAGGTTAGGGTTTAGGGTTTAGGGTTAGGGTTAGGGTTAGAGTTAGGGTTTAGGCTTTAGGGTTAGGGTTAGGGTTAGGGTTAGGATTTAGTGTTTATGGTTACGGTTAGCGTTAGGGTTAGGGTTTGGGTTTAGGGTTTAGGTTTAGGGTTAGGGTTAGTGTTAGGGTTTCGGGTTTAGTGTTAGGGTTAAGGTTAGGGTTAGGGTTAGGGTTAGGGTTAGGTTTAGGGTTAGGTTTTAGGGATAGGGTTAGTGTTAGGGTTACGGTTTAGGTTTAGGGTTAGGGTTAAGGTTAGGGTTTAGGGTTTAGGGTTAGGGTTAGGGTTAGAGTTAGGGTTTAGGCTTTAGGGTTAGGGTTAGTGTAGGGTTTAGGGTTTAGGGTTAGGGTTAGGGTTAGGGTTAGGTTTAGGGTTTAGTGTTTATGGTTAGGGTTAGCGTTAGGGTTAGGGTTTGGGTGTAGGGTGTAGGGTTTAGGTTTAGGGTTAGGGTTAGTGTTAGGGTTTCGGGTTTAGTGTTAGGGTTAAGGTTAGGGTTAGGTTTAGGTACACGTTTCGGGTTTGAGACATGGTTAGGTTTAGTGTTAGGGTTATAGTTAAGTTTAGGTTTTGGGTGATGGTTAAGGTTAGGTTTAGGGACAGGGTTAGTTACAGGGTGAGGGTTAGAGTTAAAGATAGAGAGACGGTAAGGGTCAGAGTTAGGTTTAGCGACAGTGTTAGAGTTAGGGTTAGGGTTAGGTTAGGGTTAGGGTTAGAGTTAGGGTTTAGGGTTAGGGTTAGGGTTCGGGTTTAGGATTTAGGGTTAGGGTTATGTTTATGGTTAGGGTTAGGGTTAGGGGCAGGATTAGGGTTTGGGACATGGTTAGGTTTAGTGTTAGGGTTATAGTTAAGTTTAGGTTTTGTCTGATGCTTAAGTTTAGGTTTAGGGACAGGGTTACTAACAGGGTTTGGGTTAGAGTTAAGGGTGGAGAGACGGTAAGGGTCAGAGTTAGGTTTAGCGACAGTGTTAGGGTTAGGGTTAATATTAGAGTCAGAGTTAAGGTTAAGGTTAGCGTTATGGTTAGAAGCAGATTAGGTTGAGTGATAGTGTTAGTATTAGTGACAGGCTTAGTGTTAGTGTTAGCGTTAGGGTTTGGGACAGTGTTAGGGTTAGGTTTGGAGTTGAGTTTAGTGTTAGGTTTCAGTTTAGGGCTATGGTAAGTGTTAGAGACAGGGTGGCCTTCGGATTAGGGTAGGGATAGGGTCAGGCACAGGGATAGGGATATGGTTATGGTTAGGGTTGGGATTAGAAACAGGTTTAAAGTTAGGGTCAGGGTTAGAGACAGGTATGGTTAGGGTTAGGGTCAAGGTATAGGTAAGATTTAGGTTAAGATTAGGGACAGGTTACAGTTAGGTTTAGGGTTAGAAACAAGATTCGGGCTAGGGTTGAGGTGTATGTTAGTGTCAGGGTTAGGTCTGAAGTAGGATTAGAGTTAGGGTTAGAATTAGAGTTAGGGGAACGGTTAGGATTAAGGATAGGTTTAGGGTTAACGTTACGCACAGGAATAGGGTTAGTGTTAGGGTTATGATTAGGTATAGGTACAGAGTTAGGTTGAAGAGTACGAACAGGCTTATGGATTATTAGGGTTAGGGTTTATGACACAATTAGGGTCACGGTTAGAGTTACACTTAGCTTTACCGACATGGTTAGCTTTAGGGTTACTCTGAGCGTTAAGTTTAGGGACAGGTTAAGGGTTAGTGTTAGAGTTAGGGTCAGGGCTAGGGTTAGGTTTCTGGTTCGATTTACATTTAGGGTTATGGTTAAAGACAAGCTAGTGTTCTGGTTAGGATTAGGGTTTCCGTTAAAATTAGGGACACAGTTAAGGTTACTGTAAGGTTTAGGGTTAGTGATAAAGACACGGTTTGGTTTAGGGTATGGGTTTGGGGGAGATTCAGTGTTAGGGACAGGTTAGGGTAGGATTAGTGTTAGGGGTACAGGCAGTTTTCGGGTTAGAGTTACAAAATTCGTTATGAGTAAGTGCAAAAACAGGGGTAGGGTTAGTGAAGTCGTTAGGGTTAGGGTTAGGGTTAGCTACAGGGTTAGGTTTAGGGAGATGGTTAGGTTTGGGGTTTGTGTGAAGTTTAGAAAAAGGGTTATTTTCAGAGTTCGGTTTAGGAAAAGGCTTACAATAACAGGGTTTGGATTAAGAAGAGTATGCATGGTAGGCACACGGATGGCTTAGGGTTCGCATGAGGGTGAGGAATACATTTGGGGTTTTCATTTGACATAGGGGAGGTCTTAGGGTTAGAGACAAGGTTAAGGTTAGGGACAGCATTAGGGTTAGAGACAAGATTAAGGTTAGGGACACTGTCAGGGTTAGTGTTAAGTTTAAGTTTAGGGTTACACTTAGGGTTAGGGACAAAATTAGGGTTAGGGTTATGGACAGTGTTAGGTTTAGGGTTAAAGTTAGGGTCAGCGCTCAAGTTAAGGTTAACATTAAGGTTAGGGATAGGTTTAGGGGTAGGGTTAGAAACAAGGTTAGACTTACGGTTAGGATTAGAGGCACGGTTATTTTCATATTAGGGTTCTAAACAGAGTTAGTGTTAGGGTTAGGAATACTTTTTAGGGTTAGGGTTTGGTTTAGGGTTTGTTTTAGGGTTTGGGGCAGAGTTAGGGTTAGGGACATAGTTAGTGTTCGGTTTAGGGTTAAGCTTAGGGACAGAGTTAGGGTTAGAGTTAGGGTTAAGGACAGGGTTATGATTAGGGTCAGGGTTAGTGTTCAGGACAGTGTCAGGGCAGGCCGTAGGATCAGGGTAGGGTTTGGGTTCAGGTTAGGATATGCTAGGGTTAGGGTTAGGGGCATAGCTAGGGTTGAGGGCAGAGTCAGTGTTATGATTAGGAACATGGCTAAGGTTAGGGTTCATGTTAGGGACCGTTTCAGTGTTACGTTTAGTGTTAAGGGTTGGGTTAGAATGGAGGACACGGTTAGGGTTAGTGTTAGTGTATCACGTCTCACGTGACATCGGCTGGGGAACTACAGTTAGATGGCGAAGAGTTAAGAAACTCCAGAGCCAAAAATAGAGTTTCTGTGGGCCAGTGTTCTCATCTCTGAGGCCCAAGCCTTAATACTGTGGGCGCATAGCTTTTCTTTACAACTGCCACCAAGAAGCCAATTTGAATATCTATACACAGGGAGTTGATTCGATTTGTCTGGCAGCTGCTTCGCCAAAACTCATTGTGATCAAACACAAGTTTTGCTTTCACATGTACGTATGATCCCCCGGATGGACTCAGCATTCCGAGACCACCGGATAAGGAAGTTGTACTGAGATCATTCCCTCGGGTCTTAGCATTCGGAGACACTTCCTTATGACGTGAAAGGCTCAGTGCACAGGAGCATTCGACTCGGCAGCTCCACGGTGACATTAGGGTTAGGTTTATAAACAGGATGAAGTTAGGTTTAGGGTTAGGGTTACCGACAGAGTTTGCTTTAGGGTAAGGGACAGGATTAGAACTAGGATTAGGTTTAGAGACACGGTTAGAATTAGGGTTAGTTTTAGGTTTAGTGTTGAAGGACAGAGTTAGGGTTTGGGTTAGCATTAGGGTTAGGGTTCGTGTTAGGATTAGGGTTAGGGACAGAGTTGGGAAGAGTGTTAGGGCTCCATTTAGAGTTAGGGCTAGGGATACGTTTAGGTTTAGGTTTTGGGTTAGGAAAAGGGTTAGCTACAGGGGCAGGTATAGTTTAGGGACACAGTGAGTGTTAGAGTTAGGATTAGGGTTAGGGTTAAGGTTAGGGTTTGGGTTAGGTTTAAGGTTACGGTTAGGTTTAAGGTTTAGGGTTAGGGTTAGGGTTAGGGTTTAGGGTTTAGGGTTTAGGGTTTAGGATTAGGGTTAGGGTTAGGGTTTAGTGTTTATGGTTACGGTTAGCGTTAGGGTTAGGGTTTGGGTTTTAGGGTTTAGGTTTAGGGTTAGGGTTAGTGTTAGGGTTTCGGGTTTAGTGTTAGGGTTAAGGTTAGGGTTAGGGTTAGGGTTAGGGTTAGGGTTAGGTTTAGGGTTAGGTTTTAGGGATAGGGTTAGTGTTAGGGTTACGGTTTACGTTTAGCGTTAGGGTTAAGGTTAGGGTTTAGGGTTTAGGGTTAGGGTTAGGGTTAGGGTTAGGGTTAGGGTTAGGAATAGGGGAGGTTTAGTGTTTACATTTTAGGGTTAGGGTTTAGGGATAGGGTTAGTGTTAGGGTTAGGGTTAGAGTTAGGGTTAGGGTTAGGGTTAGGGTTAGTGTTAGGTTTTAGGGATAGGGTTAGTGTTAGGGTTTAGGGTTTAGGGTTAGGGTTAGGGTTAGAGTTAGGGTTTAGGCTTTAGTGTTAGGGTTAGTGTTAGGGTTTAGGGTTTAGGGTTAGGGTTAGGGTTAGGGTTAGGGTTAGGGTTTAGTGTTTATGGTTAGGGTTAGCGTTAGGGTTAGGCTTTGGGTTTAGGGTTTAGGTTTAGGGTTAGGGTTAGTGTTAGGGTTTCGGATTTAGTGTTAGGGTTAAGGTTAGGGTTAGGGTTAGGTACACGTTTCGGGTTTGAGACATGTTTAGGTTTAGTGTTAGGGTTATAGTTAAGTTTAGGTTTTGACTGATGGTTAAGGTTAGGTTTAGGGACAGGGTTAGTTACAGGGTGAGGGTTAGAGTTAAAGATAGAGAGACGGTAAGGGTCAGAGTTAGGTTTAGCGACAGTGTTAGGGTTAGGGTTAGGGTTAGGTTAGGGTTAGGGTTAGGGTTAGGGTTAGGGTTAGGTTTTAGGGATAGGGTTAGGGTTAGGGTTACGGTTTAGGTTTAGGGTTAGGGTTAAGGTTAGGGTTTAGGGTTTAGGGTTAGGGTTAGGGTTAGGGTTAGCATTAGTTTTAGGGTTAGGGACAGGATTAGGGTTTGGGACATGGTTAGGTTTACTGTTAGTGTCATATTAAGTTTAGGTTTTGTCTGATGCTTAAGTTTAGGTTTAGGGACAAGGTTATTGACAGGGTGAGGGTTAGAGTTAAGGTTGGAGAGACGGTAAGGGTCAGAGTTAGGTTTAGCGACAGTGTTAGGGTTAGGGATCAGGTTAGGTTAGGGTTTAGGGTTAGGGTTAGATTTAGGGTTAGGAATAGGGGAGGGTTAGTGTTTACATTTTAGGGTTAGGGTTTAGGGATAGGGTTAGGGTTAGGGTTAGGGTTAGAGTTAGGGTTAGGGTTAGGGTTAGGGTTAGGGTTAGGGTTAGGTTTTAGGGATAGGGTTAGGGTTAGGGTTACGGTTTAGGTTTAGGGTTAGGGTTAAAGTTAGGGTTTAGGGTTTAGGGTTAGGGTTAGGGTTAGAGTTAGGGTTTAGGCTTTAGGGTTAGGGTTAGTGTTAGGGTTTAGGGTTTAGGGTTAGGATTAGGGTTAGGGTTAGGTTTACGGTTTAGTGTTTATGGTTAGGGTTAGCGTTAGGGTTAGCCTTTGGGTTTAGGGTTTAGGTTTAGGGTTAGGGTTAGTGTTAGGTACACGTTTCGGGTTTGAGACATGTTTAGGTTTAGTGTTAGGGTTATAGTTAAGTTTAGGTTTTGGCTGATGGTTAAGGTTAGGTTTAGGGACAGGGTTAGTTACAGGGTGAGGGTTAGAGTTAAAGATAGAGAGACAGTAAGGGTCAGAGTTAGGTTTAGCGACAGTGTTAGGGTTAGGGTTAGGGTTAGGTTAGGGTTAGGGTTAGGGTTAGGGTTAGGGTTAGGTTTTAGGGATAGGGTTGGGGTTAGGTTTACGGTTTAGGTTTAGGGTTAGGGTAAGGTTAGGGTTTAGGGTTTAGGGTTAGGGTTAGGGTTAGGGTTAGCATTAGTTTTAGGGTTAGGGACAGGATTAGGGTTTGGGACATGGTTAGGTTTACTGTTAGTGTCATATTAAGTTTAGGTTTTGTCTGATGCTTAAGTTTAGGTTTAGGGACAAGGTTATTGAAAGGGTGAGGGTTAGAGTTAAGGTTGGAGAGACGGTAAGGGTCAGAGTTAGGTTTAGCGACAGTGTTAGGGTTAGGGATCAGGTTAGGTTAGGTTTTAGGGTTAGGGTTAGGGTTAGGGTTAGGAATAGGGAAGGGTTAGTGTTTACATTTTAGGGTTAGGGTTTAGGGATAGGGTTAGGGTTAGGGTTAGGGTTAGAGTTCGGGTTAGGGTTAGGGTTAGGGTTAGGTTTTAGTGATAGGGTTAGGGTTAGGGTTACGGTTTAGGTTTAGGGTTAGGGTTAAGGTTAGGGTTTAGGGTTTAGGGTTAGGGTTAGGGTTAGAGTTAGGGTTTAGGCTTTAGGGTTAGGGTTAGTGTTAGGGTTTAGGGTTTAGGGTTAGGATTAGGGTTAGGGTTAGGTTTAGGGTTTAGTGTTTATGGTTAGGGTTAGCGTTAGGGTTAGGCTTTGGGTTTAGGGTTTAGGTTTAGGGTTAGGTTTAGTGTTAGGTACACGTTTCGGGTTTGAGACATGTTTAGGTTTAGTGTTAGGGTTATAGTTAAGTTTAGGTTTTGGCTGATGGTTAAGGTTAGGTTTAGGGGCAGGGTTAGTTACAGGGTGAGGGTTACAGTTAAAGATAGAGAGACGGTAAGGGTCAGAGTTAGGTTTAGCGACAGTGTTAGGGTTAGGGTTAGGGTTAGGTTAGGGTTATGGTTATGGTTAGGGTTAGGGTTAGGTTTTAGGGATAGGGTTCGGGTTAGGGTTACGGTTTAGGTTTAGGGTTAGGGTTAAGGTTAGGGTTTAGGGTTTAGGGTTAGGGTTAGGGTTAGAGGTAGGGTGTAGGCTTTAGGGTTAGGATTAGTGTTAGGGTTTAGGGTTAGGGTTAGGGTTAGGGTTAGGGTTAGGGTTTAGTGTTTATGGTTGGGGTTAGCGTTAGGGTTAGGTTTTGGGTTTAGTGTTTAGGTTTAGGGTTAGGGTTAGTGTTAGGGTTAGGGTTAGAGTTAGGGTTAGGGTTAGGGTTAGGGTTAGGTTTTAGGGATAGGGTTAGGGTTAGGGTTACGGTTTAGGTTTAGGGTTAGGGTTAAGGTTAGGGTTTAGGGTTTAGGGTTAGGGTTAGGGTTAGAGTTAGGGTTTAGGCTTTAGGGTTAGGGTTAGTGTTAGGGTTTAGGGTTTAGGGTTAGGGTTAGGGTTAGGGTTAGGTTTAGGGTTTAGTGTTTATGGTTAGGGTTAGCGTTAGGGTTAGGGTTTGGGTTTAGGGTTTAGGTTTAGGGTTAGGGTTAGTGTTAGGGTTTCGTTTAGTGTTAGGGTTAAGGTTAGGGTTAGGGTTAGGTACACGTTTCATGTTTGAGACATGGTTAGGTTTAGTATTAGGGTTATAGTTAAGTTTAGGTTTTGGCTGATGGTTAAGGTTAGGTTTAGGGACAGGGTTAGTTACAGGGTGAGGGTTAGAGTTAAAGATAGAGAGACGGTAAGGGTCAGAGTTAGGTTTAGCGACAGTGTTAGAGTTAGGGTTAGGGTTAGGTTAGGGTTAGGGTTAGAGTTAGGGTTTAGGGTTGGGTTAGGTTTAGGGTTTAGGATTTAGGGTTAGGGTTATGGTTATGTTTAGGGTTAGGGTTAGGGGCAGGATTAGGGTTTGGGACATGGTTAGGTTTACTGTTAGGGTTATATTAAGTTTAGGTTTTGTCTGATGCTTAAGTTTAGGTTTAGGGACAGGGTTAGTGACAGGGTGAGGGTTAGAGTTAAGGTTGGAGAGACGGTAAGGGTCAGAGTTAGGTTTAGCGACAGTGTTAGGGTTAGGGATCAGGTTAGGTTAGGGTTTTGGGTTAGGGTTAGGGTTAGGGTTAGGAATAGGGGAGGGTTATTGTTTACATTTTAGGGTTAGGGTTTAGGGATAGGGTTAGGGTTAGGGTTAGGGTTAGAGTTAGGGTTAGTGTTAGGGTTAGGGTTAGGGTTAGGGTTAGGGTTACGGTTTAGGTTTAGGGTTAGGGTTAAGGTTAGGGTTTAGGGTTTAGGGTTAGGGTTAGGGTTAGGGTTAGGGTTTAGGCTTTAGGGTTAGGGTTAGTGTTAGGGTTTAGGGTTTAGGGTTAGGGTTAGGGTTAGGGTTAGGGTTTAGTGTTTATGGTTACGGTTAGCGTTAGGGTTAGGGTTTGGTTTAGGGTTTAGGTTTAGGGTTAGGGTTAGTGTTAGGGTTTCGGGTTTAGTGTTAGGGTTAAGGTTAGGGTTAGGGTTAGGGTTAGGGTTAGGGTTAGGTTTAGGGTTAGGTTTTAGGGATAGGGTTAGTGTTAGGGTTACGGTTTAGGTTTAGGGTTAGGGTTAAGGTTAGGGTTTAGGGTTTAGGGTTAGGGTTAGGGTTAGGGTTAGCATTAGGTTTAGGGTTAGGGACAGGATTAGGGTTTGGGACATGGTTAGGTTTACTGTTAGGGTTATATTAAGTTTAGGTTTTGTCTGATGCTTAAGTTTAGGTTTAGGGACAGGGTTAGTGACAGGGTGAGGGTTAGAGTTAAGGTTGGAGAGACAGTAAGCGTCAGAGTTAGGTTTAGCGACAGTGCTAGGGTTAGGGATCAGGTTAGATTAGGGTTTAGGGTTAGGGTTAGGGTTAGGGTTAGGAATAGGGGAGGTTTAGTGTTTACATTTTAGGGTTAGGGTTTAGGGATATGGTTAGGGTTAGGGTTAGGGTTAGAGTTAGGGTTAGGGTTAGGGTTAGGGTTAGTGTTAGGTTTTAGGGATAGGGTTAGTTTTAGGTTTAGGGTTTAGGGTTAGGGTTAGGGTTAGAGTTAGGGTTTAGGCTTTAGGGTTAGGGTTAGTGTTAGGGTTTAGGGTTTAGGGTTAGGGTTAGGGTTAGGGTTAGGGTTAGGGTTTAGTGTTTATGGTTAGGGTTAGCGTTAGGGTTAGGGTTTGGGTTTAGTGTTTAGGTTTAGGGTTAGCGTTAGTGTTAGGGTTTCGAGTTTAGTGTTAGGGTTAAGGTTAGGGTTAGGGTTAGGTACACGTTTCGGGTTTGAGACATGGTTAGGTTTAGTGTTAGGGTTATAGTTAAGTTTAGGTTTTGGCTGATTGTTAAGGTTAGGTTTAGGGACAGGGTTAGTTACAGGGTGAGGGTTTGAGTTAAAGATAGAGAGACGGTAAAGGTCAGAATTAGGTTTAGCGACAGTGTAAGGGTTAGGGTTAGGGTTAGAGTTAGGGTTTAGGGTTAGGGTTAGGGTTAGGATGTAGGATTTAGGGTTAGGGTTATGGTTAGGTTTAGGGTTAGGGTTAGGGACAGGATTAGGGTTTGGGAAATGGTTAGGTTTAGTGTAGGGTTATAGTTAAATTTTGGTTTTGGCTGATGGTTAAGGTTAGTTTTAGGGACAGTTTAGTGACAGGGTGAGGGTTAGAGTTAAGTTTAGAGAGACGGTAAGGGTCAGAGTTAGGTTTACCGACAGTGTTAGTGTTAGGGATCAGGTTAGGTTAGGGTTTAGGGTTAGGGTTATGGTTAGGGTTAGGAATAGGGGAGGGTTAGTGTTTACATTTTAGGGTTAGGGTTTAGGGATAGGGTTAGGGTTAGGTTAGGGTTAGGTTTCAGTTAGGATTTAGGCTTTAGGGTTAGGGTTAGGGTTCGAGTTAGGGCTTACGGTTTAGGGTTAGGGTTAGGGTTAGGGTTAGGGTTTCGGGTTTCGGGTTAGGGTTAAGTTTTGGGTTAGGGTTAGGTACACGATTCGGGTTTGAGACATGTTTACGTTTAGTGTTAGGGTTATGGTTAAGTTTAGGTTTTGGCTGATGGTTAAGGTTAGGTTTAGGGACAGGGTTAGTTACAGGGTGAGGGTTACAGTTAAGGTTGGAGAGACGGTAAGGGTCAGAGTTAGGTTTAGCGACAGTGTTAGGGTTAGGGTTAGGGTTAGGTTAGGGTTAGGGTTAGGGTTAGCATTAGGTTTAGGGTTAGGGACAGGATTAGGGTTTGGGACATGGTTAGGTTTACTGTTAGGGTTATATTAAGTTTAGGTTTTGTCTGATGCTTAAGTTTAGGTTTAGGGACAGGGTTAGTGACAGGGTGAGGGTTAGAGTTAAGGTTGGAGAGACGGTAAGGGTCAGAGTTAGGTTTAGCGACAGTGTTAGGGTTAGGGATCAGGTTAGGTTAGGGTTTAGGGTTAGGGTTAGGGTTAGGGTTAGGAATAGGGGAGGGTTAGTGTTTACATTTCAGGGTTAGGGTTTAGGGTTAGGGTTAGTGTTAGGGTTAGGGTTAGGGTTTAGTGTTTATGGTTAGGGTTAGGCTTTGGGTTTAGGGTTTAGGTTAAGGGTTAGGGTTAGTGTTAGGGTTTCGGGATTAGTGTTAGGGTTAAGGTTAGGGTTAGGGTTAGGTACACGTTTCGGGTTTGAGACATGTTTATGTTTAGTGTTAGGGTTATAGTTAAGTTTAGGTTTTCGCTGATGTTTAAGGTTAGGTTTAGGGACAGGGTTAGTTACAGGGTGAGGGTTAGAGTTAAAGATAGAGAGACGGTAAGGGTCAGAGTTAGGTTTAGTGACAGTGTTAGGGTTAGGGTTAGGGTTAGGTTAGGGTTAGGTTTAGGGTTAGGGTTAGGGTTAGGTTTTAGGGATAGGGTTAGGGTTAGGTTTACGGTTTTGGTTTAGGGTTAGGGTTAAGGTTAGGGTTTAGGGTTTAGGGTTAGGGTTAGGGTTAGGGTTAGCATTAGTTTTAGGGTTAGGGACAGGATTAGGGTTTGGGACATGGTTAGGTTTACTGTTAGTGTCATATTAAGTTTAGGTTTTGTCTGATGCTTAAGTTTAGGTTTAGGGACAGGGTTATTGACAGGGTGAGGGTTAGAGTTAAGGTTGGAGAGACGGTAAGGGTCAGAGTTAGGTTTAGCGACAGTGTTAGGGTTAGGGATCAGGTTAGGTTAGGGTTTAGGGTTAGGGTTAGGGTTAGGGTTAGGAATAGGGGAGGGTTAGTGTTTACATTTTAGGGTTAGGGTTTAGGGATAGGGTTAGGGTTAGGGTTAGGTTTAGAGTTAGGGTTAGGGTTAGGGTTAGTTTTTAGGGATAGGGTTAGGGTTAGGGTTACAGTTTAGGTTTAGGGTGAGGGTTAAGGTTAGTGTTTAGGGTTTAGGGTTAGGTATAGGGTTAGAGTGAGGGTTTAGGCTTTAGGGTTAGGGTTAGTGTTAGGGTTTAGGGTTTAGTGTTAGGGTTAGTGTTAGGGTTAGGGTTAGGGTTTAGTTTTTATGGTTGGGGTTAGCGTTAGGGTTAGGTTTTGGGTTTAGTGTTTAGGTTTAGGGTTAGGGTTAGTGTTAGGGTTAGGGTTAGGGTTAGGGTTAGGGTTAGGGTTAGGGACAGGATTAGGGTTTGGGACATGGTTAGGTTTACTGTTAGGGTAATATTAAGTTTAGGTTTTGTCTGATGCTTAAGTTTAGGTTTAGGAACAGGGTTAGTGACAGGGTGAGGGTTAGAGTTAAGGTTGGAGAGACGGTAAGGGTCAGAGTTAGGTTTTTCGACAGTGTTAGGGTTAGGGATCAGGTTAGGTTAGGGTTTAGGGTTAGGGTTAGGGTTAGGGTTAGGAATAGGGGAGGGTTAGTGTTTACATTTTAGGGTTAGGGTTTAGGGATAGGGTTAGGGTTAGGTTTAGGGTTAGAGTTAGGGTTAGGGTTAGGGTTAGGGTTAGGTTTTAGGGATAGGGTTAGGGTTAGGGTTACGGTTTAGGTTTAGGGTTAGGGTTAATGTTAGGGTTTAGGGTTTAGGGTTAGGGTTAGGGTTAGAGTTAGGGTTTAGGCTTTAGGGTTAGGGTTAGTCTAGGGTTTAGGGTTTAGGGTTAGTGTTAGGGTTAGGGTTAGGTTTAGGGTTTAGTGTTTATGGTTAGGGTTAGCGTTAGGGTTAGGGTTTGGGTTAGGTTTAGGGTTAGGTTTTAGGGATAGGGTTAGGGTTAGGGTTACGGTTTAGGTTTAGGGTTAGGGTTAGTGTTAGGGTTTCGGGTTTAGTGTTAGGGTTAAGGTTAGGGTTAGGGTTAGGGTTAGGGTTAGGGTTAGGTTTAGGGTTAGGTTTTAGGGATAGGGTTAGTGTTAGGGTTACTGTTTAGGTTTAGGGTTAGTGTTAAGGTTAGGGTTTAGGGTTTAGGGTTAGGGTTAGGGTTACGGTTAGCATTAGGTTTAGGGTTAGGGACAGGATTAGGGTTTGGGACATGGTTAGGTTTACTGTTAGGGTTATATTAAGGTTAGGTTTGTCTGATGCTTAAGTTTAGGTTTAGGGACAGGGTTAGTGACAGGGTGAGGGTTAGAGTTAAGGTTGGAGAGAAGGTAAGGGTCAGAGTTAGGTTTAGCGACAGTGTTAGGGTTAGGGATCAGGTTAGGTTAGGGTTTAGGGTTAGGGTTAGGGTTAGGGTTAGGAATAGAGGAGGGTTAGTGTTTACATTTTAGGGTTAGGGTTTAGGGATAGGGTTAGGGTTAGGGTTAGGGTTAGAGTTAGGGTTAGGGTTAGGGTTAGGGTTAGGGTTAGGTTTTAGGGATAGGGTTAGGGTTAGGGTTACGGTTTAGGTTTAGGGTTAGGGTTAAGGTTAGGGTTTAGGGTTTAGGTTTAGGGTCAGGGTTAGAGTTAGGGTTTAGGCTTTAGGGTTAGGGTTAGTGTTAGGGTTTAGGGTTTAGGGTTAGGATTAGGGTTAGGGTTAGGTTTAGGGTTTAGTGTTTATGGTTAGGGTTAGCGTTAGGGTTAGGCTTTGGGTTTAGGGTTTAGGTTTAGGGTTTGGGTTAGTGTTAGGTACACGTTTCGGGTTTGAGACATGTTTAGGTTTAGTGTTAGGGTTATAGTTAAGTTTAGGTTTTGGCTGATTGTTAAGGTTAGGTTTAGGGACAGGGTTAGTTACAGGGTGAGGGTTAGAGTTAAAGATAGAGAGACGGTAAGGGTCAGAGTTAGGTTTAGCGACAGTGTTAGGGTTAGGGTTAGGGTTTGGTTAGGGTTAGGGTTAGGGTTAGGGTTAGGTTTTACAGATAGGGTTAGGGTTAGGGTTACGGTTTAGGTTTAGGGTTAGGGTTAAGGTTAGGGTTTAGGGTTTAGGGTTAGGGTTAGGGTTAGAGTTAGGGTTTAGGCTTTAGGGTTAGGGTTAGTGTTAGGGTTTAGGGTTTAGGGTTAGGGTTAGGGTTAGGGTTAGGGTTTAGTGTTTATGGTTACGGTTAGCATTAGGGTTAGGGTTTCGGTTTAGGGTTTAGGTTTAGGGTTAGGGTTAGTGTTAGGGTTTCGGGTTTAGTGTTAGGGTTAGGGTTAGGTTTAGGGTTAGGTTTTAGGGATAGGGTTAGTGTTAGGGTTACGGTTTAGGTTTAGGGTTAGGGTTAAGGTTAGGGTTTAGGGTTTAGGGTTAGGGTTAGGGTTAGGGTTAGCATTAGGTTTAGGGTTAGGGACAGGATTAGGGTTTGGGACATGGTTAGGTTTACTGTTAGGGTAATATTAAGTTTAGGTTTTGTCTGATGCTTAAGTTTAGGTTTAGGAACAGGGTTAGTGACAGGGTGAGGGTTAGAGTTAAGGTTGGAGAGACGGTAAGGGTCAGAGTTAGGTTTTTCGACAGTGTTAGGGTTAGGGATCAGGTTAGGTTAGGGTTTAGGGTTAGGGTTAGGGTTAGGGTTAGGAATAGGGGAGGGTTAGTGTTTACATTTTAGGGTTAGGGTTTAGGGATAGGGTTAGGGTTAGGTTTAGGGTTAGAGTTAGGGTTAGGGTTAGGGTTAGGGTTAGGTTTTAGGGATAGGGTTAGGGTTAGGGTTACGGTTTAGGTTTAGGGTTAGGGTTAATGTTAGGGTTTAGGGTTTAGGGTTAGGGTTAGGGTTAGAGTTAGGGTTTAGGCTTTAGGGTTAGGGTTAGTCTAGGGTTTAGGGTTTAGGGTTAGGGTTAGGGTTAGGGTTAGGTTTAGGGTTTAGTGTTTATGGTTAGGGTTAGCGTTAGGGTTAGGGTTTGGGTTAGGTTTAGGGTTAGGTTTTAGGGATAGGGTTAGGGTTAGGGTTACGGTTTAGGTTTAGGGTTAGGGTTAGTGTTAGGGTTTCGGGTTTAGTGTTAGGGTTAAGGTTAGGGTTAGGGTTAGGGTTAGGGTTAGGGTTAGGTTTAGGGTTAGGTTTTAGGGATAGGGTTAGTGTTAGGGTTACTGTTTAGGTTTAGGGTTAGTGTTAAGGTTAGGGTTTAGGGTTTAGGGTTAGGGTTAGGGTTAGGGTTAGCATTAGGTTTAGGGTTAGGGACAGGATTAGGGTTTGGGACATGGTTAGGTTTACTGTTAGGGTTATATTAAGGTTAGGTTTGTCTGATGCTTAAGTTTAGGTTTAGGGACAGGGTTAGTGACAGGGTGAGGGTTAGAGTTAAGGTTGGAGAGAAGGTAAGGGTCAGAGTTAGGTTTAGAGACAGTGTTAGGGTTAGGGATCAGGTTAGGTTAGGGTTTAGGGTTAGGGTTAGGGTTAGGGTTAGGAATAGAGGAGGGTTAGTGTTTACATTTTAGGGTTAGGGTTTAGGGATAGGGTTAGGGTTAGGGTTAGGGTTAGAGTTAGGGTTAGGGTTAGGGTTAGGGTTAGGGTTAGGTTTTAGGGATAGGGTTAGGGTTAGGGTTACGGTTTAGGTTTAGGGTTAGGGTTAAGGTTAGGGTTTAGGGTTTAGGGTTAGGGTCAGGGTTAGAGTTAGGGTTTAGGCTTTAGGGTTAGGGTTAGTGTTAGGGTTTAGGGTTTAGGGTTAGGATTAGGGTTAGGGTTAGGTTTAGGGTTTAGTGTTTATGGTTAGGGTTAGCGTTAGGGTTAGGCTTTGGGTTTAGGGTTTAGGTTTAGGGTTTGGGTTAGTGTTAGGTACACGTTTCGGGTTTGAGACATGTTTAGGTTTAGTGTTAGGGTTATAGTTAAGTTTAGGTTTTGGCTGATTGTTAAGGTTAGGTTTAGGGACAGGGTTAGTTACAGGGTGAGGGTTAGAGTTAAAGATAGAGAGACGGTAAGGGTCAGAGTTAGGTTTAGCGACAGTGTTAGGGTTAGGGTTAGGGTTTGGTTAGGGTTAGGGTTAGGGTTAGGGTTAGGTTTTACAGATAGGGTTAGGGTTAGGGTTACGGTTTAGGTTTAGGGTTAGGGTTAAGGTTAGGGTTTAGGGTTTAGGGTTAGGGTTAGGGTTAGAGTTAGGGTTTAGGCTTTAGGGTTAGGGTTAGTGTTAGGGTTTAGGGTTTAGGGTTAGGGTTAGGGTTAGGGTTAGGGTTTAGTGTTTATGGTTACGGTTAGCATTAGGGTTAGGGTTTCGGTTTAGGGTTTAGGTTTAGGGTTAGGGTTAGTGTTAGGGTTTCGGGTTTAGTGTTAGGGTTAGGGTTAGGTTTAGGGTTAGGTTTTAGGGATAGGGTTAGTGTTAGGGTTACGGTTTAGGTTTAGGGTTAGGGTTAAGGTTAGGGTTTAGGGTTTAGGGTTAGGGTTAGGGTTAGGGTTAGCATTAGGTTTAGGGTTAGGGACAGGATTAGGGTTTGGGACATGGTTAGGTTTACTGTTAGGGTTATATTAAGGTTAGGTTTGTCTGATGCTTAAGTTTAGGTTTAGGGACAGGGTTAGTGACAGGGTGAGGGTTAGAGTTAAGGTTGGAGAGAAGGTAAGGGTCAGAGTTAGGTTTAGCGACAGTGTTAGGGTTAGGGATCAGGTTAGGTTAGGGTTTAGGGTTAGGGTTAGGGTTAGGGTTAGGAATAGAGGAGGGTTAGTGTTTACATTTTAGGGTTAGGGTTTAGGGATAGGGTTAGGGTTAGGGTTAGGGTTAGAGTTAGGGTTAGGGTTAGGGTTAGGGTTAGGGTTAGGTTTTAGGGATAGGGTTAGGGTTAGGGTTACGGTTTAGGTTTAGGGTTAGGGTTAAGGTTAGGGTTTAGGGTTTAGGTTTAGGGTCAGGGTTAGAGTTAGGGTTTAGGCTTTAGGGTTAGGGTTAGTGTTAGGGTTTAGGGTTTAGGGTTAGGATTAGGGTTAGGGTTAGGTTTAGGGTTTAGTGTTTATGGTTAGGGTTAGCGTTAGGGTTAGGCTTTGGGTTTAGGGTTTAGGTTTAGGGTTTGGGTTAGTGTTAGGTACACGTTTCGGGTTTGAGACATGTTTAGGTTTAGTGTTAGGGTTATAGTTAAGTTTAGGTTTTGGCTGATGGTTAAGGTTAGGTTTAGGGACAGGGTTAGTTACAGGGTGAGGGTTAGAGTTAAAGATAGAGAGACGGTAAGGGTCAGAGTTAGGTTTAGCGACAGTGTTAGGGTTAGGGTTAGGGTTAGGTTAGGGTTAGGGTTAGGGTTAGGGTTAGGTTTTACGGATAGGGTTAGGGTTAGGGTTACGGTTTAGGTTTAGGGTTAGGGTTAAGGTTAGGGTTTAGGGTTTAGGGTTAGGGTTAGGGTTAGGGTTAGCATTAGTTTTAGGGTTAGGGACAGGATTAGGGTTTGGGACATGGTTAGGTTTACTGTTAGTGTCATATTAAGTTTAGGTTTTGTCTGATGCTTAAGTTTAGGTTTAGGGACAAGGTTATTGACAGGGTGAGGGTTAGAGTTAAGGTTGGAGAGACGGTAAGGTCAGAGTTAGGTTTAGCGACAGTGTTAGGGTTAGGGATCAGGTAAGTTAGGGTTTAGGGATAAGGTTAGGGTTAGGGTTAGGAATATGGGAGGGTTAGTGTTTACATTTTAGGGTTAGGGTTTAGGGATAGGGTTAGGGTTAGGTTTAGTGTTAGAGTTAGGGTTAGGGTTACGGTTAGAGTTAGGGTTAGGGTTAGGGTTAGGGTTAGGGTTTGGGTTTAGTGTTTAGGTTTAGGGTTAGGGTTAGTGTTAGGGTGTCGAGTTTAGTGTTAGGATTAAGGTTAGGGTTAGGGTTAGGTACACTTTTCGGGTTTGAGACATGGTTAGGTTTAGTGTTAGGGTTATAGATAAGTTTAGGTTTTGGCTGATGGTTAAGGTTAGGTTTAGGGACAGGGTTAGTTACAGGGTGAGGGTTAGAGTTAAAGATAGAGAGACGGTAAGGGTCAGAGTTAGCTTTAGCGACAGTGTTAGGGTTAGGGTTAGGGTTAGGTTAGGGTTAGGGTTAGGGTTAGGGACAGGATTAGGGTTTGGGACATGGTTAGGTTTACTGTTAGGGTAATATTAAGTTTAGGTTTTGTCTGATGCTTAAGTTTAGGTTTAGGGACTGGGTTAGAGACTGGGTGAGGGTTAGAGTTAAGGTTGGAGAGACGGTAAGGGTCAGAGTTAGGTTTAGCGACAGTGTTAGGGTTAGGGATCAGGTTAGGTTAGGGTTTAGGGTTAGGGTTAGATTTAGGGTTAGGAATAGGGGAGGGTTAGTGTTTACATTTTAGGGTTAGGGTTTAGGGATAGGGTTAGGGTTAGGGTTAGGGTTAGAGTTAGGGTTAGGGTTAGGGTTAGGGTTAGGGTTAGGTTTTAGGGATAGGGTTAGGGTTAGGGTTACGGTTTAGGTTTAGGGTTAGGGTTAAAGTTAGGGTTTAGGGTTTAGGGTTAGGGTTAGGGTTAGAGTTAGGGTTTAGGCTTTAGGGTTAGGGTTAGTGTTAGGGTTTAGGGTTTAGGGTTAGGATTAGGGTTAGGGTTAGGTTTACGGTTTAGTGTTTATGGTTAGGGTTAGCGTTAGGGTTAGCCTTTGGGTTTAGGGTTTAGGTTTAGGGTTAGGGTTAGTGTTAGGTACACGTTTCGGGTTTGAGACATGTTTAGGTTTAGTGTTAGGGTTATAGTTAAGTTTAGGTTTTGGCTGATGGTTAAGGTTAGGTTTAGGGACAGGGTTAGTTACAGGGTGAGGGTTAGAGTTAAAGATAGAGAGACGGTAAGGGTCAGAGTTAGGTTTAGCGACAGTGTTAGGGTTAGGGTTAGGGTTAGGTTAGGGTTAGGGTTAGGGTTAGGGTTAGGGTTAGGTTTTAGGGATAGGGTTGGGGTTAGGTTTACGGTTTAGGTTTAGGGTTAGGGTAAGGTTAGGGTTTAGGGTTTAGGGTTAGGGTTAGGGTTAGGGTTAGCATTAGTTTTAGGGTTAGGGACAGGATTAGGGTTTGGGACATGGTTAGGTTTACTGTTAGTGTCATATTAAGTTTAGGTTTTGTCTGATGCTTAAGTTTAGGTTTAGGGACAAGGTTATTGAAAGGGTGAGGGTTAGAGTTAAGGTTGGAGAGACGGTAAGGGTCAGAGTTAGGTTTAGCGACAGTGTTAGGGTTAGGGATCAGGTTAGGTTAGGTTTTAGGGTTAGGGTTAGGGTTAGGGTTAGGAATAGGGAAGGGTTAGTGTTTACATTTTAGGGTTAGGGTTTAGGGATAGGGTTAGGGTTAGGGTTAGGGTTAGAGTTAGGGTTAGGGTTAGGGTTAGGGTTAGGTTTTAGTGATAGGGTTAGGGTTAGGGTTACGGTTTAGGTTTAGGGTTAGGGTTAAGGTTAGGGTTTAGGGTTTAGGGTTAGGGTTAGGGTTAGAGTTAGGGTTTAGGCTTTAGGGTTAGGGTTAGTGTTAGGGTTTAGGGTTTAGGGTTAGGATTAGGGTTAGGGTTAGGTTTAGGGTTTAGTGTTTATGGTTAGGGTTAGCGTTAGGGTTAGGCTTTGGGTTTAGGGTTTAGGTTTAGGGTTAGGTTTAGTGTTAGGTACACGTTTCGGGTTTGAGACATGTTTAGGTTTAGTGTTAGGGTTATAGTTAAGTTTAGGTTTTGGCTGATGGTTAAGGTTAGGTTTAGGGGCAGGGTTAGTTACAGGGTGAGGGTTACAGTTAAAGATAGAGAGACGGTAAGGGTCAGAGTTAGGTTTAGCGACAGTGTTAGGGTTAGGGTTAGGGTTAGGTTAGGGTTATGGTTAGGGTTAGGGTTAGGGTTAGGTTTTAGGGATAGGGTTCGGGTTAGGGTTACGGTTTAGGTTTAGGGTTAGGGTTAAGGTTAGGGTTTAGGGTTTAGGGTTAGGGTTAGGGTTAGAGGTAGGGTTTAGGCTTTAGGGTTAGGATTAGTGTTAGGGTTTAGGGTTAGGGTTAGGGTTAGGGTTAGGGTTAGGGTTTAGTGTTTATGGTTGGGGTTAGCGTTAGGGTTAGGTTTTGGGTTTAGTGTTTAGGTTTAGGGTTAGGGTTAGTGTTAGGGTTAGGGTTAGAGTTAGGGTTAGGGTTAGGGTTAGGGTTAGGTTTTAGGGATAGGGTTAGGGTTAGGGTTACGGTTTAGGTTTAGGGTTAGGGTTAAGGTTAGGGTTTAGGGTTTAGGGTTAGGGTTAGGGTTAGAGTTAGGGTTTAGGCTTTAGGGTTAGGGTTAGTGTTAGGGTTTAGGGTTTAGGGTTAGGGTTAGGGTTAGGGTTAGGTTTAGGGTTTAGTGTTTATGGTTAGGGTTAGCGTTAGGGTTAGGGTTTGGGTTTAGGGTTTAGGTTTAGGGTTAGGGTTAGTGTTAGGGTTTCGTTTAGTGTTAGGGTTAAGGTTAGGGTTAGGGTTAGGTACACGTTTCATGTTTGAGACATGGTTAGGTTTAGTATTAGGGTTATAGTTAAGTTTAGGTTTTGGCTGATGGTTAAGGTTAGGTTTAGGGACAGGGTTAGTTACAGGGTGAGGGTTAGAGTTAAAGATAGAGAGACGGTAAGGGTCAGAGTTAGGTTTAGCGACAGTGTTAGAGTTAGGGTTAGGGTTAGGTTAGGGTTAGGGTTAGAGTTAGGGTTTAGGGTTGGGTTAGGTTTAGGGTTTAGGATTTAGGGTTAGGGTTATGGTTATGTTTAGGGTTAGGGTTAGGGGCAGGATTAGGGTTTGGGACATGGTTAGGTTTACTGTTAGGGTTATATTAAGTTTAGGTTTTGTCTGATGCTTAAGTTTAGGTTTAGGGACAGGGTTAGTGACAGGGTGAGGGTTAGAGTTAAGGTTGGAGAGACGGTAAGGGTCAGAGTTAGGTTTAGCGACAGTGTTAGGGTTAGGGATCAGGTTAGGTTAGGGTTTTGGGTTAGGGTTAGGGTTAGGGTTAGGAATAGGGGAGGGTTATTGTTTACATTTTAGGGTTAGGGTTTAGGGATAGGGTTAGGGTTAGGGTTAGGGTTAGAGTTAGGGTTAGTGTTAGGGTTAGGGTTAGGGTTAGGGTTAGGGTTACGGTTTAGGTTTAGGGTTAGGGTTAAGGTTAGGGTTTAGGGTTTAGGGTTAGGGTTAGGGTTAGGGTTAGGGTTTAGGCTTTAGGGTTAGGGTTAGTGTTAGGGTTTAGGGTTTAGGGTTAGGGTTAGGGTTAGGGTTAGGGTTTAGTGTTTATGGTTACGGTTAGCGTTAGGGTTAGGGTTTGGTTTAGGGTTTAGGTTTAGGGTTAGGGTTAGTGTTAGGGTTTCGGGTTTAGTGTTAGGGTTAAGGTTAGGGTTAGGGTTAGGGTTAGGGTTAGGGTTAGGTTTAGGGTTAGGTTTTAGGGATAGGGTTAGTGTTAGGGTTACGGTTTAGGTTTAGGGTTAGGGTTAAGGTTAGGGTTTAGGGTTTAGGGTTAGGGTTAGGGTTAGGGTTAGCATTAGGTTTAGGGTTAGGGACAGGATTAGGGTTTGGGACATGGTTAGGTTTACTGTTAGGGTTATATTAAGTTTAGGTTTTGTCTGATGCTTAAGTTTAGGTTTAGGGACAGGGTTAGTGACAGGGTGAGGGTTAGAGTTAAGGTTGGAGAGACAGTAAGCGTCAGAGTTAGGTTTAGCGACAGTGCTAGGGTTAGGGATCAGGTTAGATTAGGGTTTAGGGTTAGGGTTAGGGTTAGGGTTAGGAATAGGGGAGGTTTAGTGTTTACATTTTAGGGTTAGGGTTTAGGGATATGGTTAGGGTTAGGGTTAGGGTTAGAGTTAGGGTTAGGGTTAGGGTTAGGGTTAGTGTTAGGTTTTAGGGATAGGGTTAGTTTTAGGGTTTAGGGTTTAGGGTTAGGGTTAGGGTTAGAGTTAGGGTTTAGGCTTTAGGGTTAGGGTTAGTGTTAGGGTTTAGGGTTTAGGGTTAGGGTTAGGGTTAGGGTTAGGGTTAGGGTTTAGTGTTTATGGTTAGGGTTAGCGTTAGGGTTAGGGTTTGGGTTTAGTGTTTAGGTTTAGGGTTAGCGTTAGTGTTAGGGTTTCGAGTTTAGTGTTAGGGTTAAGTTTAGGGTTAGGGTTAGGTACACGTTTCGGGTTTGAGACATGGTTAGGTTTAGTGTTAGGGTTATAGTTAAGTTTAGGTTTTGGCTGATTGTTAAGGTTAGGTTTAGGGACAGGGTTAGTTACAGGGTGAGGGTTTGAGTTAAAGATAGAGAGACGGTAAAGGTCAGAATTAGGTTTAGCGACAGTGTAAGGGTTAGGGTTAGGGTTAGAGTTAGGGTTTAGGGTTAGGGTTAGGGTTAGGATTTAGGATTTAGGGTTAGGGTTATGGTTAGGTTTAGGGTTAGGGTTAGGGACAGGATTAGGGTTTGGGAAATGGTTAGGTTTAGTGTAGGGTTATAGTTAAATTTTGGTTTTGGCTGATGGTTAAGGTTAGTTTTAGGGACAGGTTTAGTGACAGGGTGAGGGTTAGAGTTAAGTTTAGAGAGACGGTAAGGGTCAGAGTTAGGTTTACCGACAGTGTTAGTGTTAGGGATCAGGTTAGGTTAGGGTTTAGGGTTAGGGTTAGGGTTAGGGTTAGGAATAGGGGAGGGTTAGTGTTTACATTTTAGGGTTAGGGTTTAGGGATAGGGTTAGGGTTAGGGTTAGGGTTAGGTTTCAGTTAGGATTTAGGCTTTAGGGTTAGGGTTAGGGTTCGAGTTAGGGCTTACGGTTTAGGGTTAGGGTTAGGGTTAGGGTTAGGGTTTCGGGTTTCGGGTTAGGGTTAAGGTTTGGGTTAGGGTTAGGTACACGATTCGGGTTTGAGACATGTTTACGTTTAGTGTTAGGGTTATGGTTAAGTTTAGGTTTTGGCTGATGGTTAAGGTTAGGTTTAGGGACAGGGTTAGTTACAGGGTGAGGGTTACAGTTAAGGTTGGAGAGACGGTAAGGGTCAGAGTTAGGTTTAGCGACAGTGTTAGGGTTAGGGATCAGGTTAGGTTAGGGTTTAGGGTTAGGGTTAGGGTTAGGGTTAGCATTAGGTTTAGGGTTAGGGACAGGATTAGGGTTTGGGACATGGTTAGGTTTACTGTTAGGGTTATATTAAGTTTAGGTTTTGTCTGATGCTTAAGTTTAGGTTTAGGGACAGGGTTAGTGACAGGGTGAGGGTTAGAGTTAAGGTTGGAGAGACGGTAAGGGTCAGAGTTAGGTTTAGCGACAGTGTTAGGGTTAGGGATCAGGTTAGGTTAGGGTTTAGGGTTAGGGTTAGGGTTAGGGTTAGGAATAGGGGAGGGTTAGTGTTTACATTTCAGGGTTAGGGTTTAGGGTTAGGGTTAGTGTTAGGGTTAGGGTTAGGGTTTAGTGTTTATGGTTAGGGTTAGCGTTAGGGTTAGGCTTTGGGTTTAGGGTTTAGGTTAAGGGTTAGGGTTAGTGTTAGGGTTTCGGGATTAGTGTTAGGGTTAAGGTTAGGGTTAGGGTTAGGTACACGTTTCGGGTTTGAGACATGTTTAGGTTTAGTGTTAGGGTTATAGTTAAGTTTAGGTTTTCGCTGATGTTTAAGGTTAGGTTTAGGGACAGGGTTAGTTACAGGGTGAGGGTTAGAGTTAAAGATAGAGAGACGGTAAGGGTCAGAGTTAGGTTTAGTGACAGTGTTAGGGTTAGGGTTAGGGTTAGGTTAGGGTTAGGTTTAGGGTTAGGGTTAGGGTTAGGTTTTAGGGATAGGGTTAGGGTTAGGTTTACGGTTTTGGTTTAGGGTTAGGGTTAAGGTTAGGGTTTAGGGTTTAGGGTTAGGGTTATGGTTAGGGTTAGCATTAGTTTTAGGGTTAGGGACAGGATTAGGGTTTGGGACATGGTTAGGTTTACTGTTAGTGTCATATTAAGTTTAGGTTTTGTCTGATGCTTAAGTTTAGGTTTAGGGACAGGGTTATTGACAGGGTGAGGGTTAGAGTTAAGGTTGGAGAGACGGTAAGGGTCAGAGTTAGGTTTAGCGACAGTGTTAGGGTTAGGGATCAGGTTAGGTTAGGGTTTAGGGTTAGGGTTAGGGTTAGGGTTAGGAATAGGGGAGGGTTAGTGTTTACATTTTAGGGTTAGGGTTTAGGGATAGGGTTAGGGTTAGGGTTAGGTTTAGAGTTAGGGTTAGGGTTAGGGTTAGTTTTTAGGGATAGGGTTAGGGTTAGGGTTACAGTTTAGGTTTAGGGTGAGGGTTAAGGTTAGTGTTTAGGGTTTAGGGTTAGGTATAGGGTTAGAGTGAGGGTTTAGGCTTTAGGGTTAGGGTTAGTGTTAGGGTTTAGGGTTTAGTGTTAGGGTTAGTGTTAGGGTTAGGGTTAGGGTTTAGATTTTATGGTTGGGGTTAGCGTTAGGGTTAGGTTTTGGGTTTAGTGTTTAGGTTTAGGGTTAGGGTTAGTGTTAGGGTTAGGGTTAGGGTTAGGGTTAGGGTTAGGGTTAGGGACAGGATTAGGGTTTGGGACATGGTTAGGTTTACTGTTAGGGTAATATTAAGTTTAGGTTTTGTCTGATGCTTAAGTTTAGGTTTAGGAACAGGGTTAGTGACAGGGTGAGGGTTAGAGTTAAGGTTGGAGAGACGGTAAGGGTCAGAGTTAGGTTTAGCGACAGTGTTAGGGTTAGGGATCAGGTTAGGTTAGGGTTTAGGGTTAGGGTTAGGGTTAGGGTTAGGAATAGGGGAGGGTTAGTGTTTACATTTTAGGGTTAGGGTTTAGGGATAGGGTTAGGGTTAGGTTTAGGGTTAGAGTTAGGGTTAGGGTTAGGGTTAGGGTTAGGTTTTAGGGATAGGGTTAGGGTTAGGGTTACGGTTTAGGTTTAGGGTTAGGGTTAATGTTAGGGTTTAGGGTTTAGGGTTAGGGTTAGGGTTAGAGTTAGGGTTTAGGCTTTAGGGTTAGGGTTAGTCTAGGGTTTAGGGTTTAGGGTTAGGGTTAGGGTTAGGGTTAGGTTTAGGGTTTAGTGTTTATGGTTAGGGTTAGCGTTAGGGTTAGGGTTTGGGTTAGGTTTAGGGTTAGGTTTTAGGGATAGGGTTAGGGTTAGGGTTACGGTTTAGGTTTAGGGTTAGGGTTAGTGTTAGGGTTTCGGGTTTAGTGTTAGGGTTAAGGTTAGTGTTAGGGTTAGGGTTAGGGTTAGGGTTAGGTTTAGGGTTAGGTTTTAGGGATAGGGTTAGTGTTAGGGTTACTGTTTAGGTTTAGGGTTAGTGTTAAGGTTAGGGTTTAGGGTTTAGGGTTAGGGTTAGGGTTACGGTTAGCATTAGGTTTAGGGTTAGGGACAGGATTAGGGTTTGGGACATGGTTAGGTTTACTGTTAGGGTTATATTAAGGTTAGGTTTGTCTGATGCTTAAGTTTAGGTTTAGGGACAGGGTTAGTGACAGGGTGAGGGTTAGAGTTAAGGTTGGAGAGAAGGTAAGGGTCAGAGTTAGGTTTAGCGACAGTGTTAGGGTTAGGGATCAGGTTAGGTTAGGGTTTAGGGTTAGGGTTAGGGTTAGGGTTAGGAATAGAGGAGGGTTAGTGTTTACATTTTAGGGTTAGGGTTTAGGGATAGGGTTAGGGTTAGGGTTAGGGTTAGAGTTAGGGTTAGGGTTAGGGTTAGGGTTAGGGTTAGGTTTTAGGGATAGGGTT
>JAVKSA010000055.1:192500-210000 GCA_031876335.1 Hipposideros larvatus
GTTTAGGGTTAGGATTAGGGTTAGTGTTAGGTTTAGGGTTTAGTGTTTATGGTTAGGGTTAGCGTTAGGGTTAGGCTTTGGGTTTAGGGTTTAGGTTTAGGGTTAGGGTTAGAGTTAGGGTTTCGGGTTTAGTGTTAGGGTTAAGGTTAGGGTTAGGGTTAGGTACACGTTTCGGGTTTGAGACATGTTTAGGTTTAGTTTTAGGGTTATAGTTAAGTTTAGGTTTTGGCTGATGGTTACGGTTAGGTTTAGGGACAGGGTTAGTTACAGGGTGAGGGTTAGAGTTAAAGATAGAGAGACGGTAAGGGTCAGAGTTAGGTTTAGCGACAGTGTTAGGGTTAGGGTTAGGGTTAGGTTAGGGTTAGGGTTAGGGTTAGGATTAGGGTTAGGTTTTAGGGATAGGGTTAGGGTTAGGGTTACGGTTTAGGTTTAGGGTTAGGGTTAAGGTTAGGGTTTAGGGTTTAGGGTTAGGGTTAGGGTTAGTGTTAGCATTAGTTTTAGGGTTAGGGACAGGATTAGGGTTTGGGACATGGTTAGGTTTATTGTTAGTGTCATATTAAGTTTAGGTTTTGTCTGATGCTTAAGTTTAGGTTTAGGGACAAGGTTATTGACAGGGTGAGGGTTAGAGTTAAGGTTGGAGAGACGGTAAGGGTCAGAGTTAGGTTTAGCGACAGTGTTAGGGTTAGGGATCAGGTTAGGTTAGGGTTTAGGGTTAGGGTTAGGGTTAGGGTTAGGAATAGGGGAGGGTTAGTGTTTACATTTTAGGGTTAGGGTTTAGGGATAGGGTTAGAGTTAGGGTTAGGGTTAGATTTAGGGTTAGGGTTAGGGTTAGGTTTTAGGGATAGGGTTAGGTTTAGGGTTAAGGTTAGGGTTTAGGGTTTAGGGTTAGGTATAGGGTTAGGGTTAGTGTTAGGGTTTAGGGTTAGGATTAGGGTTAGGATTAGGGTTAGGGTTTAGTGTTTATGGTTGGGGTTAGGGATAGGGTTAGGTTTTGGGTTTAGTGTTTAGGTTTAGGGTTAGGGTTAGTGTTAGGGTTAGGGTTAGGGTTAGGGACAGGATTAGGGTTTGGGACATGGTTATGTTTACTGTTAGGGTAATATTAATTTTAGGTTTTGTCTGATGCTTAAGTTTAGGTTTAGGGACAGGGTTAGTGACAGGGTGAGGGTTAGAGTTAAGGTTGGAGAGACGGTAAGGGTCAGAGTTAGATTTAGCGACAGTGTTAGGGTTAGGGATCAGGTTAGGTTAGGGTTTAGGGTTAGGGTTAGGGTTAGGGTTAGGAATAGGGGAGGTTTAGTGTTTACATTTTAGGGTTTGGGTTTAGGGATAGGGTTAGTGTTAGGGTTAGGGTTAGAGTTAGGGTTAGGGTTAGGGTTAGGGTTAGGTTTTAGGGATAGGGTTAGGGTTAGGGTTACGGTTTAGGTTTAGGGTTAGCGTTAAGGTTAGGGTTTAGGGTTTAGGGTTAGGGTTAGTGTTAGAGTTAGGGTTTAGGCTTTAGGGTTAGGGTTAGTGTTAGGGTTTAGGGTTTAGGGTTAGGGTTAGGGTTAGGGTTAGGTTTAGGGTTTAGTGTTTATGGTTAGGGTTAGCGTTAGGGTTAGGGTTTGGGTTTAGGGTTTAGGTTTAGGGTTAGGGTTAGTGTTAGGGTTTCGCGTTTAGTGTTAGGGTTAAGGTTAGGGTTAGGGTTAGGTACACGTTTCGGGTTTGAGACATGGTTAGGTTTAGTGTTAGGGTTATAGTTAAGTTTAGGATTTGGCTGATGGTTACGGTTAGGTTTAGGGACAGGGTTAGTTACAGGGTGAGGGTTAGAGTTAAAGATAGAGAGACGGTAAGGGTCAGAGTTAGGTTTAGCGACAGTGTTAGAGTTAGGGTTAGGGTTAGGTTAGGGTTAGGGTTAGAGTTAGGGTTTAGGGTTAGGGTTAGGTTTAGGGTTTAGGATTTAGGGTTAGGGTTATGGTTATGGTTAGGGTTAGGGTTAGGGGCAGGATTAGGGTTTGGGACATGGTTAGGTTTACTGTTAGGGTTATATTAAGTTTAGGTTTTGTCTGATGCTTAAGTTTAGGTTTAGGGACAGGGTTAGTGACAGGGTGAGGGTTAGAGTTAAGGTTGGAGAGACGGTAAGGGTCAGAGTTAGGTTTAGCGACAGTGTTAGGGTTAGGGATCAGGTTAGGTTAGGGTTTTGGGTTAGGGTTAGGGTTAGGGTTAGGAATAGGGGAGGGTTAGTGTTTACATTTTAGGGTTAGGGTTTAGGGATAGGGTTAGTGTTAGGGTTAGGGTTAGAGTTAGGGTTAGTGTTAGGGTTAGGGTTAGGGTTAGGGTTAGGGTTACGGTTTAGGTTTAGGGTTAGGGTTAAGGTTAGCGTTTAGGGTTTAGGGTTAGGGTTAGGGTTAGAGTTAGGGTTTAGGCTTTAGGGTTAGGGTTAGTGTTAGGGTTTAGGGTTTAGGGTTAGGGTTAGGGTTAGGGTTAGGGTTTAGTGTTTATGGTTACGGTTAGCGTTAGGGTTAGGGTTTGGGTTTAGGGTTTAGGTTTAGGGTTAGGGTTAGTGTTAGGGTTTCGGGTTTAGTGTTAGGGTTAAGGTTAGGGTTAGGGTTAGGGTTAGGGTTAGGGTTAGGTTTAGGGTTAGGTTTTAGGGATAGGGTTAGTGTTAGGGTTACGGTTTAGGTTTAGGGTTAGGGTTAAGGTTAGGGTTTAGGGTTTAGGGTTAGGGTTAGGGTTAGGGTTAGCATTAGGTTTAGGGTTAGGGACAGGATTAGGGTTTGGGACATGGTTAGGTTTACTGTTAGGGTTATATTAAGTTTAGGTTTTGTCTGATGCTTAAGTTTAGGTTTAGGGACAGGGTTAGTGACAGGATGAGGGTTAGAGTTAAGGTTGGAGAGACGGTAAGCGTCAGAGTTATGTTTAGCGACAGTGCTAGGGTTAGGGATCAGGTTAGGTTAGGGTTTAGGGTTAGGGTTAGGGTTAGGGTTAGGAATAGGGGAGGTTTAGTGTTTACATTTTAGGGTTAGGGTTTAGGGATAGGGTTAGGGTTAGGGTTAGGTTTAGAGTTAGGGTGAGGGTTAGGGTTATGGTTATTGTTAGGTTTTAGGGATAGGGTTAGTGTTAGGGTTTAGGGTTTAGGGTTAGGGTTAGGGTTAGAGTTAGGGTTTAGGCTTTAGGGTTAGGGTTAGTGTTATGGTTTAGGGTTTAGGGTTAGGGTTAGGGTTAGGGTTAGGGTTAGGGTTTAGTGTTTATGGTTAGGGTTAGCGTTAGGGTTAGGGTTTGGGTTTAGTGTTTAGGTTTAGGGTTAGGGTTAGTGTTAGGGTTTCAAGTTTAGTGTTAGGGTTAAGGTTAGGGTTAGGGTTAGGTACACGTTTCGGGTTTGAGACATGGTTAGGTTTAGTGTTAGGGTTATAGTTAAGTTTAGGTTTTGGCTGATTGTTAAGGTTAGGTTTAGGGACAGGGTAAGTTACAGGGTGAGGGTTTGAGTTAAAGATAGAGAGACGGTAAGGGTCAGAATTAGGTTTAGCGACAGTGTTAGGGTTAGGGTTAGGGTTAGAGTTAGGGTTTAGGGTTAGGGTTAGGGTTAGGATTTAGGATTTAGGTTTAGGGTTATGGTTATGGTTAGGGTTAGGGTTAGGGACAGGATTAGGGTTTGGTAAATGGTTAGGTTTAGTGTAGGGTTATAGTTAAATTTTGGTTTTGGCTGATGGTTAAGGTTAGTTTTAGGGACAGGTTTAGTGACAGGGTGAGGGTTAGAGTTAAGTTTAGAGAGACGGTAAGGGTCAGAGTTAGATTTAGCGACAGTTTTAGTGTTAGGGATCAGGTTAGGTTAGGGTTTAGGGTTAGGGTTAGGGTTAGAGTTAGGAATAGGGGAGGGTTAGTGTTTACATTTTAGGGTTAGGGTTTAGGGATAGGGTTAGGGTTAGGGTTAGGGTTAGGTTTGAGTTAGGATTAGGCTTTAGGTTTAGGGTTAGGGTTCGTGTTAGGGCTTACGGTTTAGGGTTAGGGTTAGGGTTAGGGTTAGGGTTATGGTTTCGGGTTTCGGGTTAGGGTTAAGTTTAGGGTTAGGGTTAGGTACACGATTCGGGTTTGAGACATGTTTACGTTTAGTGTTAGGGTTATGGTTAAGTTTAGGTTTTGGCTGATGGTTAAGGTTAGGTTTAGGGACAGGGTTAGTTACAGGGTGAGGGTTAGAGTTAAAGTTAGAGAGACGGTAAGGTACAGAGTTAGGTTTAGCGACAGTGTTAGGGTTAGGGTTAGGGTTTAGTGTTTATGGTTAAGGTTAGCGTTTGGGTTAGGCTTTGGGTTTAGGGTTTAGGTTTAGGGTTAGGGTTAGTGTTAGGGTTTCGGGTTTAGTGTTAGGGTTAAGTTTAGGGTTAGTTTTAGGTACACGTTTCGGGTTTGAGACATGTTTAGGTTTAGTGTTAGGGTTATAGTTAAGTTTAGGTTTTGGCTGATGTTTAAAGTTAGGTTTAGGGACAGGGTTAGTTACAGGGTGAGGGTTAGAGTTAAAGATAGAGAGACGGTAAGGGTCAGAGTTAGGTTTAGTGACAGTGTTAGGGTTAGGGTTAGGGTTAGGGTTAGGGTTAGGGTTAGGTTAGGGTTAGGGTTAGGGTTAGGGTTAGGGTTAGGTTTTAGGGATAGGGTTAGGGTTAGGTTTACGGTTTTGGTTTTGGGTTAGGGTTAAGGTTAGGGTTTAGGGTTCAGGGTTAGGGTTAGGGTTAGGGTTAGCATTAGTTTTAGGGTTAGGGAAAGGATTAGGGTTTGGGACATGGTTAGGTTTACTGTTAGTGTCATATTAAGTTTAGGTTTTGTCTGATGCTTAAGTTTAGGTTTAGGGACAGGGTTATTGACAGGGTGAGGGTTAGAGTTAAGGTTGGAGAGACGGTAAGGGTCAGAGTTAGGTTTAGCGACAGTGTTAGGGTTAGGGATCAGGTTAGGTTAGGGGTTAGGGTTAGGGTTAGGGTTAGGGTTAGGAATAGGGGAGGGTTAGTGTTTACATTTTAGGGTTAGGGTTTAGGGATAGGGTTAGAGTTAGGGTTAGGGTTAGAGTTAGGGTTAGGGTTAGGGTTAGTTTTTAGGGATAGGGTTAGGGTTAGGGTTACGGTTTAGGTTTAGGGTTAGGGTTAAGGTTAGGGTTTAGGGTTTAGGGTTAGGTATAGGGTTAGAGTTAGGGTTTAGGCTTTAGGGTTAGGGTTAGTGTTAGGGTTTAGTGTTTAGTGTTAGGGTTAGTGTTAGGGTTAGGGTTAGGGTTTAGTTTTTATGGTTGGTGTTAGCGTTAGGGTTAGGTTTTGGGTTTAGTGTTTAGGTTTAGGGTTAGGGTTAGTGTTAGGGTTAGGGTTAGGGTTAGGGTTAGGGACAGGATTAGGGTTTGGGACATGGTTAGGTTTACTGTTAGGGTAATATTAAGTTTAGGTTTTGTCTGATGCTTAAGTTTAGGTTTAGGGACAGGGTTAGTGACAGGGTGAGGGTTAGAGTTAAGGTTGGAGAGACGGTAAGGGTCAGAGTTAGGTTTAGCGACAGTGATAGGGTTAGGGATCAGGTTAGGTTAGGGTTTAGGGTTAGGGTTAGGGTTAGGGTTAGGAATAGGGAAGGGTTAGTGTTTACATTTTAGGGTTTGGGTTTAGGTTTAGGGTTAGCGTTAAGGTTAGGGTTTAGGGTTTAGGGTTAGGGTTAGGGTTAGAGTTAGGGTTTAGGCTTTAGGGTTAGGGTTAGTGTTAGGGTTTAGGGTTTAGGGTTAGGTTTAGGGTTAGGGTTAGGTTTAGGGTTTAGTGTTTATGGTTAGGGTTAGCGTTAGGGTTAGGGTTTGGGTTTAGGGTTTAGGTTTAGGGTTAGGGTTAGTGTTAGGGTTTCGGGTTTAGTGTTAGGGTTAAGGTTAGGGTTAGGGTTAGGTACACGTTTCGGGTTTGAGACATGGTTAGGTTTAGTGTTAGGGTTATAGTTAAGTTTAGGTTTTGGCTGATGGTTACGGTTAGGTTTAGGGACAGGGTTAGTTACAGGGTGAGGGTTAGAGTTAAAGATAGAGAGACGGTAAGGGTCAGAGTTAGGTTTAGCGACAGTGTTAGAGTTAGGGTTAGGGTTAGGTTAGGGTTAGGGTTAGAGTTAGGGTTTAGGGTTAGGGTTAGGCTTAGGGTTTAGGATTTAGGGTTAGGATTATGGTTATGGTTAGGGTTAGGGTTAGGGGCAGGATTAGGGTTTGGGACATGGTTAGGTTTACTGTTAGGGTTATATTAAGTTTAGGTTTTGTCTGATGCTTAAGTTTAGGTTTAGGGACAGGGTTAGTGACAGGGTGAGGGTTAGAGTTAAGGTTGGAGAGACGGTAAGGGTCAGAGTTAGGTTTAGCGACAGTGTTAGGGTTAGGGATCAGGTTAGGTTAGGGTTTTGGGTTAGGGTTAGGGTTAGGGTTAGGAATAGGGGAGGGTTAGTGTTTACATTTTAGGGTTAGGGTTTAGGGATAGGGTTAGTGTTAGGGTTAGGGTTAGAGTTAGGGTTAGTGTTAGGGTTAGGGTTAGGGTTAGGGTTACGGTTTAGGTTTAGGGTTAGGGTTAAGGTTAGCGTTTAGGGTTTAGGGTTAGGGTTAGGGTTAGAGTTAGGGTTTAGGCTTTAGGGTTAGGGTTAGTGTTAGGGTTTAGGGTTTAGGGTTAGGGTTAGGGTTAGGGTTAGGGTTTAGTGTTTATGGTTACGGTTAGCGTTAGGGTTAGGGTTTGGGTTTAGGGTTTAGGTTTAGGGTTAGGGTTAGTGTTAGGGTTTCGGGTTTAGTGTTAGGGTTAAGGTTAGGGTTAGGGATAGGGTTAGGGTTAGGGTTAGGTTTAGGGTTAGGTTTTAGGGATAGGGTTAGTGTTAGGGTTACGGTTTAGGATTAGGGTTAGGGTTAAGGTTAGGGTTTAGGGTTTAGGGTTTGGGTTAGGGTTAGGGTTAGCATTAGGTTTAGGGTTAGGGACAGGATTAGGGTTTGGGACATGGTTAGGTTTACTGTTAGGGTTATATTAAGTTTAGGTTTTGTCTGATGCTTAAGTTTAGGTTTAGGGACAGGGTTAGTGACAGGGTGAGGGTTAGAGTTAAGGTTGGAGAGACGGTAAGCGTCAGAGTTAGGTTTAGCGACAGTGCTAGGGTTAGGGATCAGGTTAGGTTAGGGTTTAGGGTTAGGGTTAGGGTTAGGGTTACAAATAGGGGAGGTTTAGTGTTTACATTTTAGGGTTAGGGTTTAGGGATAGGGTTAGGGTTAGGGTTAGGGTTAGAGTTAGGGTTAGGGTTAGGGTTATGGTTAGTGTTAGGTTTTAGGGATAGGGTTAGTGTTAGGGTTTAGGGTTTAGGGTTAGGGTTAGGGTTAGAGTTAGGGTTTAGACTTTAGGGTTAGGGTTAGTGTTATGGTTTAGGGTTTAGGGTTAGGGATAGGGTTAGGGTTAGGGTTAGGGTTTAGTGTTTATGGTTAGGGTTAGCGTTAGGGTTAGGGTTTGGGTTTAGTGTTTAGGTTTAGGGTTAGGGTTAGTGTTAGGGTTTCGAGTTTAGTGTTAGGGTTAAGGTTAGGGTTAGGGTTAGGTACACGTTTCGGGTTTGAGACATGGTTAGGTTTAGTGTTAGGGTTATAGTTAAGTTTAGGTTTTGGCTGATGGTTAAGGTTAGGTTTAGGTACAGGGTTAGTTACAGGGTGAGGGTTAGAGTTAAAGATAGAGAGACGGTAAGGGTCAGAGTTAGGTTTAGCGACAGTGTTAGGGTTAGGGTTAGGGTTAGGTTAGGGTTAGGGTTAGGGTTAGGGTTAGGGTTAGGTTTTAGGGATAGGGTTAGTGTTAGGGTTACGGTTTAGGTTTAGGGTTAGGGTTAAGATTAGGGTTTAGGGTTTAGGGTTAGGGTTAGGGTTAGGGTTAGCATTAGGTTTAGGGTTAGGGAAAGGATTAGGGTTTGGGACATGGTTAGGTTTACTGTTAGGGTTATATTAAGTTTAGGTTTTGTCTGATGCTTAAGTTTAGGTTTAGGGACAGGGTTAGTGACAGGGTGAGGGTTAGAGTTAAGGTTGGAGAGAAGGTAAGCGTCAGAGTTAGGTTTAGCGACAGTGTTAGGGTTAGGGATCAGGTTAGGTTAGGGTTTAGGGTTAGAGTTAGGGTTAGGGTTAGGAATAGGGGAGGTTTAGTGTTTACATTTTAGGGTTAGGGTTTAGGGATAGGGTTAGGGTTAGGGTTAGGGTTAGAGTTAGGGTTAGGGTTAGTGTTAGGTTTTAGGGAGAGGGTTAGTGTTAGGGTTTAGGGTTTAGGGTTAGGGTTAGGGTTAGAGTTAGGGTTTAGGCTTTAGGGTTAGGGTTAGTGTTAGGGTTTAGGGTTTAGGGTTAGGGTTAGGGTTAGGGTTAGTGTTAGGGTTTAGTGTTTATGGTTAGGGTTAGCGTTAGGGTTAGGGTTTGGGTTTAGTGTTTAGGTTTAGGGTTAGGGTTAGTGTTAGGGTTTCGAGTTTAGTGTTAGGGTTAAGGTTAGGGTTAGGGTTAGGTACACGTTTCGGGTTTGAGACATGGTTAGGTTTAGTGTTAGGGTTATAGTTAAGTTTATGGTTTGGCTGATGGTTAAGGTTAGGTTTAGGGACAGGGTTAGTTACAGGGTGAGGGTTAGAGTTAAAGATAGAGAGACGGTAAGGGTCAGAATTAGGTTTAGCGACAGTGTTAGAGTTAGGGTTAGGGTTAGAGTTAGGGTTTAGGGTTAGGGTTAGGATTAGCATTTAGGATTTAGGGTTAGGGTTATGGTTAGGGTTAGGGTTAGGGTTAGGGGCAGGATTAGGGTTTGGGAAATGGTTAGGTTTAGTGTAGGGTTATAGTTAAATTTTGGTTTTGGCTGATGGTTAAGGTTAGTTTTAGGGACAGGTTTAGTGACAGGGTGAGGGTTAGAGTTAAGTTTAGAGAGACGGTAAGGGTCAGAGTTAGGTTTATCGACAGTGTTAGTGTTAGGGATCAGGTTAGGTTAGGGTTTAGGGTTAGGGTAATGTTAGAGTTAGGAATAGGGGAGGGTTAGTGTTTACATTTTAGGGTTAGGGTTTAGGGATAGGATTAGGGTTAGGGTTAGGGTTAGGGTTAGAGTTAGGATTTAGGCTTTAGGGTTAGGGTTAGGGTTCGAGTTAGGGCTTACGGTTTAGGGTTAGGGTTAGGGTTAGGGTTTCGGGTTTCGGGTTAGGGTTAAGTTTAGGGTTAGGGTTGGGTACACGATTCGGGTTTGAGACATGTTTAGGTTTAGTGTTAGGGTTATGGTTAAGTTTAGGTTTTGGCTGATGGTTAAGATTAGGTTTAGGGACAGGGTTAGTTACAGGGTGAGGGTTAGAGTTAAAGTTAGAGAGACGGTAAGGTACAGACTTAGGTTTAGCGACAGTGTTAGGGTTAGGGTTAGGGTTAGGTTAGGGTTAGGATTAGGGTTAGGGTTAGGGTTAGGTTTTAGGGATAGGGTTAGGGTTAGGGTTACGGTTTAGGGTTAGGGTTAGGGTTAAGGTTAGGGTTTAGGGTTTAGGGTTAGGGTTAGGGTTAGGGTTAGCATTAGGTTTAGGGTTAGGGACAGGATTTGGGTTTGGGACATGGTTAGGTTTACTGTTAGGGTTATATTAAATTTAGGTTTTGTCTGATGCTTAAGTTTAGGTTTAGGGACAGGGTTAGTGACAGGTGAGGGTTAGAGTTAAGGTTGGAGAGACGGTTAGGGTCAGAGTTAGGTTTAGCGACAGTGTTAGGGTTAGGGATCAGGTTAGGTTACGGTTTAGGGTTAGGGTTAGGGTTAGGGTTAGGAATAGGGGAGGGTTAGTGTTTACATTTTAGGGTTAGGGTTTAGGGATAGGGTTAGGGTTAGGGTTAGGGTTAGAGTTAGGGTTAGGGTTAGGGTTAGAGTTAGGGTTTAGGCTTTAGGGTTAGGGTTAGTGTTAGGGTTTAGGGTTTAGGGTTAGGATTAGGGTTAGGGTTAGGTTTAGGGATTAGTGTTTATGGTTAGGGTTAGCGTTAGGGTTAGGCTTTGGGTTTAGGGTTTAGGTTTAGGGTTAGGGTTAGTGTTAGGTACACGTTTCGGGTTTGAGACATGTTTAGGTTTAGTGTTAGGGTTATAGTTAAGTTTAGGTTTTGGCTGATGGTTAAGGTTAGGTTTAGGGACAGGGTTAGTTACAGGGTGAGGGTTAGAGTTAAAGATAGAGAGACGGTAAGGGTCAGAGTTAGGTTTAGCGACAGTGTTTGGGTTAGGGTTATGGTTAGGTTAGGGTTAGGGTTAGGGTTAGGGTTAGGGTTAGGTTTTAGGGATAGGGTTAGGGTTAGGGTTACGGTTTAGGTTTAGTGTTAGGGTTAAGGTTAGGGTTTAGTGTTTAGGGTTAGGGTTAGGGTTAGGGTTAGCATTAGTTTTAGGGTTAGCGACAGGATTAGGGTTTGGGACATGGTTAGGTTTACTGTTAGTGTCATATTATGTTTAGGTTTTGTCTGATGCTTAAGTTTAGGTTTAGGGACAAGGTTATTGAAAGGGTGAGGGTTAGAGTTAAGGTTGGAGAGACGGTAAGGGTCAGAGTTAGATTTAGCGACAGTGTTAGGGTTAGGGATCAGGTTAGGTTAGGGTTTAGGGTTAGGGTTAGGGTTAGGGTTAGGAATAGGGGAGAGTTAGTGTTTACATTTTAGGGTTAGGGTTTAGGGATAGGGTTAGGGTTAGGGTTAGGGTTAGAGTTAGGGTTAGGGTTAGGGTTAGGTTTAGGGTTAGGTTTTTGGGATAGGGTTAGGGTTAGGGTTACGGTTTAGGTTTAGGGTTAGGGTTAAAGTTAGGGTTTAGGGTTTAGGGTTAGGGTTAGGTTTAGAGTTAGGGTTTAGGCTTTAGGGTTAGGGTTAGTGTTAGGGTTTAGGGTTTAGGGTTAGGATGAGGGTTAGGGTTAGGTTTAGGGATTAGTGTTTATGGTTAGGGTTAGTGTTAGGGTTAGGCTTTGGGTTTAGGGTTTAGGTTTAGGGTTAGGGTTAGTGTTAGGTACACGTTTCGGGTTTGAGACATGTTTAGGTTTAGTGTTAGGGTTATAGTTAAGTTCAGGTTTTGGCTGATGGTTAAGGTTAGGTTTAGGGACAGGGTTAGTTACAGGGTGAGGGTTAGAGTTAAAGATAGAGAGACGGTAAGGGTCAGAGTTAGGTTTAGCGACAGTGTTAGGGTTAGGGTTACGTTAGGGTTAGGGTTAGGGTTAGGGTTAGGTTTTAGGGATAGGGTTAGGGTTAGGGTTACGGTTTAGGTTTAGGGTTAGGGTTAAGGTTAGGGTTTAGGGTTTAGGGTTAGGGTTAGGGTTAGGGTTAGCATTAGTTTTAGGGTTAGGGACAGGATTAGGGTTTGGGACATGGTTAGGTTTAGTGTTAGGGTTATAGTTAAGTTTATGGTTTGGCTGATGGTTAAGGTTAGGTTTAGGGACAGGGTTAGTTACAGGGTGAGGGTTAGAGTTAAAGATAGAGAGACGGTAAGGGTCAGAATTAGGTTTAGCGACAGTGTTAGAGTTAGGGTTAGGGTTAGAGTTAGGGTTTAGGGTTAGGGTTAGGATTAGCATTTAGGATTTAGGGTTAGGGTTATGGTTAGGGTTAGGGTTAGGGTTAGGGGCAGGATTAGGGTTTGGGAAATGGTTAGGTTTAGTGTAGGGTTATAGTTAAATTTTGGTTTTGGCTGATGGTTAAGGTTAGTTTTAGGGACAGGTTTAGTGACAGGGTGAGGGTTAGAGTTAAGTTTAGAGAGACGGTAAGGGTCAGAGTTAGGTTTATCGACAG
This sequence comes from Hipposideros larvatus, assembly GCA_031876335.1. Taxonomy (NCBI): domain Eukaryota; kingdom Metazoa; phylum Chordata; class Mammalia; order Chiroptera; family Hipposideridae; genus Hipposideros; species Hipposideros larvatus. Next base: position 204,193 of record JAVKSA010000055.1, read on the forward strand.
TGTTAGTGTTAGGGATCAGGTTAGGTTAGGGTTTAGGGTTAGGATTAGGGTTAGAGTTAGGAATAGGGGAGGGTTAGTGTTTACATTTTAGGGTTAGGGTTTAGGGATAGGGTTAGGGTTAGGATTAGGGTTAGGGTTAGAGTTAGGATTTAGGCTTTAGGGTTAGGGTTAGGGTTCGAGTTAGGGCTTACGGTTTAGGGTTAGGGTTAGGGTTAGGGTTTCGGGTTTCGGGTTAGGGTTAAGTTTAGGGTTAGGGTTGGGTACACGATTCGGGTTTGAGACATGTTTAGGTTTAGTGTTAGGGTTATGGTTAAGTTTAGGTTTTGGCTGATGGTTAAGATTAGGTTTAGGGACAGGGTTAGTTACAGGGTGAGGGTTAGAGTTAAAGTTAGAGAGACGGTAAGGTACAGAGTTAGGTTTAGCGACAGTGTTAGGGTTAGGGTTAGGGTTAGGTTAGGGTTAGGGTTAGGGTTAGGGTTAGGGTTAGGTTTTAGGGATAGGGTTAGGGTTAGGGTTACGGTTTAGGTTTAGGGTTAGGGTTAAGGTTAGGGTTTAGGGTTTAGGGTTAGGGTTAGGGTTAGGGTTAGCATTAGGTTTAGGGTTAGGGACAGGATTTGGGTTTGGGACATGGTTAGGTTTACTGTTAGGGTTATATTAAGTTTAGGTTTTGTCTGACGCTTAAGTTTAGGTTTAGGGACAGGGTTAGTGACAGGTGAGGGTTAGAGTTAAGGTTGGAGAGACGGTTAGGGTCAGAGTTAGGTTTAGCGACAGTGTTAGGGTTAGGGATCAGGTTAGGTTAGGGTTTAGGGTTAGGGTTAGGGTTAGGGTTAGGAATAGGGGAGGGTTAGTGTTTACATTTCAGGGTTAGGGTTTAGGGTTAGGGTTAGGGTTAGAGTTAGGGTTAGGGTTAGGGTTAGGGTTTAGTGTTTATGGTTAGGGTTAGCGATAGGGTTAGGCTTTGGGTTTAGGGTTTAGGTTTAGGGTTAGGGTTAGTGTTAGGGTTTCGGGTTTAGTGTTAGGGTTAAGGTTAGGGTTAGGGTTAGGTACACGTTTCGGGTTTGAGACATGTTTAGGTTTAGTGTTAGGGTTATAGTTAAGTTTAGGTTTTGGCTGATGTTTAAGGTTAGGTTTAGGGACAGGGTTAGATACACGGTGAGGGTTAGAGTTAAAGATAGAGAGACGGTAAGGGTCAGAGTTAGGTTTAGTGACAGTGTTAGGGTTAGGGTTAGGGTTAGGTTAGCGTGAGGGTTAGGGTTAGGGTTAGGGTTAGGTTTTAGGGATAGGGTTAGGGTTAGGGTTACGGTTTTGGTTTAGGGTTAGGGTTAAGGTTAGGGTTTAGGGTTTAGGGTTAGGGTTAGGGTTAGGGTTAGCATTAGTTTTAGGGTTAGGGACAGGATTAGGGTTTGGGACATGGTTAGGTTTACTGTTAGTGTCATATTAAGTTTAGGTTTTGTCTGATGCTTAAGTTCAGGTTTAGGGACAGGGTTATTGACAGGGTGAGGGTTAGAGTTAAGTATAGAGAGACGGTAAGGGTCAGAGTTAGGTTTAGCGACAGTGTTAGTGTTAGGGATCAGGTTAGGTTAGGGTTTAGGGTTAGGGTTAGGGTTAGAGTTAGGAATAGTTGAGGGTTAGTGTTTACATTTTAGGGTTAAGGTTTCGGGATAGGGTTAGGGTTAGGGTTAGGGTTAGGGTTAGAGTTAGGATTTAGGCTTTAGGGTTAGTGTTAGGGTTAGAGTTAGGGCTTACGGTTTAGGGTTAGGGTTAGGGTTAGGGTTAGGGTTTCGGGTTTCGGGTTAGGGTTAAGTTTAGGGTTAGGGTTAGGTACACGATTCGGGTTTGAGACATGTTTAGGTTTAGTGTTAGGGTTATGGTTAAGTTTAGGTTTTGGCTGATGGTTAAGGTTAGGTTTAGGGACAGGGTTAGTTACAGGGTGAGGGTTAGAGTTAAAGTTAGAGAGACGGTAAGGTACAGAGTTAGGTTTAGCGACAGTGTTAGGGTTAGGGTTAGGGTTAGGTTAGGGTTAGGGTTAGGGTTAGGGTTAGGGTTAGGTTTTAGGGATAGGGTTAGGGTTAGAGTTACGGTTTAGGTTTAGGGTTAGGGTTAAGGTTAGGGTTTAGGGTTTAGGGTTAGGGTTAGGGTTAGGGTTAGCATTAGGTTTAGGGTTAGGGACAGGATTAGGGTTTGGGACATGGTTAGGTTTACTGTTAGTGTTATATTAAGTTTAGGTTTTGTCTGATGCTTAAGTTTAGGTTTAGGGACAGGGTTAGTGACAGGGTGAGGGTTAGAGTTAAGGTTGGAGAGACGGTAAGGGTCAGAGTTAGGTTTAGCGACAGTGTTAGGGTTAGGGATCAGGTTAGGTTAGGGATTAGGGTTAGGGTTAGGGTTAGGGTTAGGAATAGTGGAGGGTTAGTGTTTACATTTCAGGGTTTGGGTTTAGGGTTAGGGTTAGTGTTAGAGTTAGGGTTTAGGCTTTAGGGTTAGGGTTAGTGTTAGGGTTTAGGGTTTAGGTTTAGGGTTAGGGTTAGGGTTAGGGTTAGGGTTTAGTGTTTAAGGTTAGGGTTAGCGTTAGGGTTAGGGTTTGGGTTTAGGGTTTAGGTTTAGGGTTAGGGTTAGTGTTAGGGTTTCGGGTTTAGTGTTAGGGTTAAGGTTATGGTTAGGGTTAGGTACACGATTCGGGTTTGAGACATGGTTAGGTTTAGTGTTAGGGTTATAGTTAAATTTAGGTTTTGGCTGATGGTTAAGGAAAGGTTTAGGGACAGGTTTAGTGTACAGGGTGAGGGTTAGAGTTAAAGATAGAGAGACGGTAAGTGTCAGAGTTAGGTTTAGCGACAGTGTTTGGGTTAGGGTTAGGGTTAGGTTAGGGTTAGGGTTAGGGTTAGGGTTAGGGTTATGTTTTAGTGATAGGGTTATGGTTAGGGTTACGGTTTAGGTTTAGGGTTAGGGTTAAGGTTAGGGTTTAGGGTTTAGAGTTAGGGTTAGGGTTAGGGTTAGCATTAGTTTTAGGGTTAGGGACAGGATTAGGGTTTGGGACATGGTTAGGTTTACTGTTAGGGTTATATTAAGTTCAGCTTTTGTCTGATGCTTAAGTTTAGGTTTAGGGACAGGGTTAGTGACAGGGTGAGGGTTAGAGTTAAGGTTGGAGAGACGGTAAGGGTCAGAGTTAGGTTTAGCGACAGTGTTTGGGTTAGGGATCAGGTTAGGTTAGGGTTTAGGGTTAGGGTTAGGGTTAGGGTTAGGGTTTGGGTTTGGGGTTTAGGTTTAGGGTTAGGGTTAATTGTAGAGTCAGAGTTAAGGTAAGATTAGCGTTATGGTTAGAAGCAGATTAGGTTGAGTGATAGTGTTAGTATTAGTGACAGGCTTAGTGTTAGTGTTAGCGTTAGGGTTTGGGACAGTGTTAGGGTTAGGTTTGGAGTTGAGTTTAGTGTTAGGTTTCAGTTTAGGGCTATGGTAAGTGTTAGAGACAGGGTGGCCTTCGGATTAGGGTAGGGATAGGGTCAGGCACAGGGATAGGGATATGGTTATGCTTAGGGTTGGGATTAGAAACAGGTTTAAAGTTAGGTTCAGGGTTAGAGACAGGTATGGTTAGGGTTAGGGTCAAGGTATAGGTAAGATTTAGGTTAAGATTAGGGACAGGTTACAGTTAGGTTTAGGGTTAGGAACAAGATTCGGGCTAGGGTTGAGGTGTATGTTAGTGTCAGGGTTAGGTCTGAAGTAGGATTAGAGTTAGGGTTAGAATTAGAGTTAGGGGAACGGTTAGGATTAAGGATAGGTTTAGGGTTAACGTTACGCACAGGAATAGGGTTAGTGTTAGGGTTATGATTAGGGATAGGTACAGAGTTAGGTTGAAGAGTACGAACAGGCTTATGGATTATTAGGGTTAGGGTTTATGACACAATTAGGGTCACGGTTAGAGTTACACTTAGCTTTACCGACATGGTTAGCTTTAGGGTTACTCTGAGCGTTAAGTTTAGGGACAGGTTAAGGGTTAGTGTTAGAGTTAGGGTCAGGGCTAGGGTTAGGTTTCTGGTTCGATTTACATTTAGGGTTATGGTTAAAGACAAGCTAGTGTTCTGGTTAGGATTAGGGTTTCCGTTAAAATTAGGGACACAGTTAAGGTTACTGTAAGGTTTAGGGTTAGTGATAAAGACACGGTTTGGTTTAGGGTATGGTTTTGGGGGAGATTCAGTGTTAGGGACAGGTTAGGGTAGGATTAGTGTTAGGGGTACAGGCAGTTTTCGGGTTAGAGTTACAAAATTCGTTATGAGTAAGTGTAAAAACAGGGGTAGGGTTAGTGAAGTCGTTAGGGTTAGGGTTAGGGTTAGCTACAGGGTTAGGTTTAGGGAGATGGTTAGGTTTGGGGTTTGTGTGAAGTTTAGAAAAAGGGTTATTTTCAGAGTTCGGTTTAGGAAAAGGCTTACAATAACAGGGTTTGGATTAAGAAGAGTATGCATGGTAGGCACACGGATGGCTTAGGGTTCGCATGAGGGTGAGGAATACATTTGGGGTTTTCATTTGACATAGGGGAGGTCTTAGGGTTAGAGACAAGGTTAAGGTTAGGGACAGCATTAGGGTTAGAGACAAGATTAAGGTTAGGGACACTGTCAGGGTTAGTGTTAAGTTTAAGTTTAGGGTTACATTTAGGGTTAGGGACAAAATTAGGGTTAGGGTTATGGACAGTGTTAGGTTTAGGGTTAAAGTTAGGGTCAGCGCTCAAGTTAAGGTTAACATTAAGGTTAGGGATAGGTTTAGGGGTAGGGTTAGAAACAAGGTTAGACTTACGGTTAGGATTAGAGGCACGGTTATTTTTATATTAGGGTTCTAAACGGAGTTAAGGGTAGTGTTAGGGTTAGGAATACTTTTTAGGGTTACGGTTTGTTTTAGGGTTTGTTTTAGGGTTCGGGGCAGAGTTAGGGTTAGGGACATAGTTAGTGTTCGGTTTAGGGTTAAGCTTAGGGACAGAGTTAGGGTTAGAGTTAGGGTTAAGGACAGGGTTATGATTAGGGTCAGGGTTAGTGTTCAGGACAGTGTCAGGGCAGGCCGTAGGATCAGGGTAGGGTTTGGGTTCAGGTTAGGATATGCTAGGGTTAGGGTTAGGGGCATAGCTAGGGTTGAGGGCAGAGTCAGTGTTATGATTAGGAACATGGCTAAGGTTAGGGTTCATGTTAGGGACCGTTTCAGTGTTACGTTTAGTGTTAAGGGTTGGGTTAGAATGGAGGACACGGTTAGGGTTAGTGTTAGTGTATCACGTCTCACGTGACATCGGCTGGGGAACTACAGTTAGATGGCGAAGAGTTAAGAAACTCCAGAGCCAAAAATAGAGTTTCTGTGGGCCAGTGTTCTCATCTCTGAGGCCCAAGCCTTAATACAGTGGGCGTATAGCTTTTCTTTACAACTGCCACCAAGAAGCCAATTTGAATATCTATACACAGGGAGTTGATTCTATTTGTCTGGCAGCTGCTTCGCCAAAACTCATTGTGATCAAACACAAGTTTTGCTTTCACATGTACGTATAATCCCCAGGATGGACTCAGCATTCCGAGACCACCGGATAAGGAAGTTGTACTGAGATCATTCCCTCGGGTCTTAGCATTCGGAGACACTTCCTTATGACGTGAAAGGCTCAGTGCACAGGAGCATTCGACTCGGCAGCTCCACGGTGACATTAGGGTTAGGTTTATAAACAGGATGAAGTTAGATTTAGGGTTAGGGTTACCGACAGAGTTTGCTTTAGGGTAAGGGACAGGATTAGAACTAGGATTAGGTTTAGAGACACGGTTAGAATTAGGGTTAGTTTTAGGTTTAGTGTTG
>JAVKSA010000055.1:217500-257500 GCA_031876335.1 Hipposideros larvatus
TTTGGAGTTGATTTTAGTTTTAGGTTTCAATTTAGGGCTGGGGTTAGTGTTAGAGTTAGGGTGGCCTCGGATTAGGGAAGGGACAGGGTCAGGCACAGGGATTGGGATATGTTTATGGTTAGGGTTAGGGTTAGAAACAGGTTTAAAGTTAGAGTCTGGGTTAGAGACAGGTATGGTTAGGGTTAGGGTCAAGGTACAGGTAAGATTTAGTTTAAGATTAGGACTTTGGGAAGTTTTTGTATGAGGAAGAATTTCACAGAGAAGACACCAGTCTCTGATCTCACTTCCTCGTCATAAATCTTAAAAGAACTTGGAACCCTGGTAACCAGGCAACCACATCATAATGCAGCCCTTTCCCAGCTCACTGTGATGGAGATGCTGGAAATAGTACCATGTTTCCATGATGCGGCCTAGTGGCCTCAGGAACTGGCCTCAGGAAAGCCGAAATGGTGAAACTTCACCCATGTTTTAGACTCTGATTTAGGTCTCACACAAGATTCTTCTGGCCGTTGTTTCAGAGGTCAATAATATAACAGAGGAAGGCCTAGGGCAGACCAGGCCAGGTTAGACAACCACGCTGATCTCACACTGACTGTCGTCCGACCTCTCATTCCTTGTGTGTGTGTGTGTGTGTGTGTGTGTGTGTGTTTATGTGAGTGTTGGTGGGGAGGGGGAGGATGGTAGAGGGTTTGCTCAGTCTTCTTTTTCAAGGTCCCTCAGTTGTAAGAATAGACTGTTTATTAGAGAATTTTCTTCTTTCTGGAGGTAGGCCTCTATTGCTCTGAAATTGCTTCTTAGGACTGCTTTCGCTGTGTGCATACATTTGGGAACATTGTGTTTTCACTTACTTTAGCCTCAAGGTATTTTTTCATTTCTTCCTTGATGACATTGCTGACCCATTGAGTATCATGTTGCTTAGAACCCATGCTTTTGTGTGTTTTCCCATTATTTTCTTGCAATTGATTTCTAGGTAGATACCAGAGAAGATGCTTGGTACCATTTCAGTCTTCTTGTATCTATGGAGATATGTTTGAGGGTCTAACATGTGAACTATTGTGGAAAATGTCCCGTGTGCCCTTGAAAGGAGTGTATATTGTTCGGATAAGGGGTGAGATGGTCTACAAATATCAATTTAAGTCCTTTAACTCCATTGTTTCTTGGTTGATTTTCTGTCTGGATGATGTATTTGCATGTCATCATCCCCTACTATGACTCACAATGTCTTCATTTATGACTCACCATGTTTGCTTTCAGTGTTAGTTGGTCCTACGTGTGCCATGTATATGATTAGAAGAGTCCCATCCTCTTGTTGGATTGATGGTTTTATCAATATGACATGTACTTTTTGTCACTTGTTATAGCTTTTGTTTTAAAGTCTATGTTATCTGAGTATTGTTTCCCCAGCTTTTTATTTCCCCATTTCCATTGGTAAAACGTATCTTTTTCCATCCCTTCACTTTCAGTCTCTGTGTGTCTTTCGATATGGAGTGACATTTGTGGGAAGCATATGTATTATTTTTTTAGTTTCTTTTATCCATTCTGCGACGCCAGGTTTTATTCTAGGTGACACAACTTTCAATCATTATTTTGATGATGAAATGCTCAATGAGAGGACTTGTTGCATGGTCCTGATAACATGAGAGGCCACCAGGTGCTAAGGCTGCCTTGGAAGTAAGATGGGACACTGTCAGGGCATGAAGTTCCACAGGCCATTCTGCTGGTTGGAAGGAAAACGGCCCCCATTTCCATTTGAACAGGTCACATGCAATGTGTGACCCTGCCTGACAGACAGTAGGACCGGAAGTTTGAAAGTCAGCATACCCCAGTGTCTCCAGACTCCCTAGGCAATGGGAAAGGTATTTACGATGGTCTAGTAAACAAGGCCACAGGACCCTAGCCTCAACTGGTAGGAAAAAAAGACCCCACCTGAATGCAAATTATGGTTCCCAGACACATTGTTGGAGAGGAGGTAATCCGGCCGCCACCTGGCTTTAGTGGAACAAGGCGGCCCTAGCCCTTTCTGTCTGAGAAAGGAGAAACTGCTTGAGTGGGTTGTCAGGAAGCCAAACATCCTGACAGAGGGTGGAGACCTTGGCCACCCACCAGCAGCGTGCAAATCACAAGTTTCCCTGCCAAAGGCGGGAGACGGATGCCCCACAGCTCGTGCAAGTGGGGCAACATGGACACCAGGCCCTAATGGCAAACGGATGGTGACTTGCCACCTTCCCCCTCACTGCCAGACTGTGAGTGGCACTTGAGACTCCTGGCCCTTCTTGCAGAGGGAGTGAACCCAGGACCCTCTTTGTTGTGCACAACGCCTCAAACCGGTGGCTTTCTTGGAAGAGGAAGTATCCCGCCCATGAAAGCTATGGTCACAAGGGCCTCCTGATAGAAAAGTTTACCCAGGCCTTCAGCTCTCCCAGCAGCTCGCCAGGGACCCAAGACCCTCGTGGATGAGGAATGGTCCACCATGCCTACCAGACATACAAGGGCAAGAAGACTCCAGTTCATTTAGGGTGACCAAGTTGACCCATTCCCCACCTAATGCAGAAGTGAAGGGAGACCAAAACCAGCCCCTATGAGTGAATCAATGAAGCTCTGTGCCCCCGCAATAGCACAACACCTACAACCTCTTCTGGTACAAATAAACCTGGCCTAGGTCTCGCCACAGGAGAGGGGGCTCCAACTACCCCTGACACATCAAATCCTCTGAACAACTGAGCCAGGAGCCAATAAAAGAAGGCCACTGAAGGGGCAACAGAGAGAGACACACAGTGAGCGAGAGAGACCAAAGACAAAATGACAGAAGGAGACACAGGGAGAAGAAATGGGAGGGGGAGCATAGCATCCAAGACCCAGACCTTGAAAGCCATGGGATGGCCGCTCACCCTGGGAAACACACTGAGACTGTCACACCGAGGCTGTGTTGAGGTGGAATCTTACACATTGGAATGTGGTCGTGCCGGAGACTGATGTTCTGTGAGGAGGCAGTGCCCTGTCGGTGGCAATCACGGTGGTGACTAAGTGCATGCCGCCAGGGTCCCAGCAGTGCGATGGTGCTCGGAGCCTCACCCAGATTTCCACCTTGGGGCGACAAGTTGTAGTAGCAGGTACTCTCTCTGCGTGGGTCACGTGCCACTCAGCTTTTCCCATAGAGGTCTTCTGTCCTGCAGTCAGAGGCCTCACACGACTCACAGGGGTGTTGGTGTTTTTCTCCATAGTTGAGTCTGCTGTTTTGTTCCGGCTCTTTTCCCCTGTGTGATGGGAGTCCTAGGTAGGATGGAGGATTACCGTGCATTGGGGGAGATTGCGAACGAGGGGCACAGCAGCGAAGACAGGGGCCTTAATTATGGTGGGTCATGTGATACATCCCTTGGTCCTGGGTCGAGCGACAGACAGAGTGGGTGACTCAATGCACACTTGCAGGGAGACAGACGGTTTTCCTTGAGTCCTTGGACTGTGGTGCCAAAGGCGTGCATTGCCCTGACTGGAGAAAGCCGCTGTGAAGTGATGCAGCGAAGGTGGAGACATGCGTAGTGGAAAGCCCTGGTCCAGGGCATTTCGGATGTCGGTGATTGCCCCAAATGGCTGTGAGCTGCTAGCTTGTGGGCAGGAGCAGGGAGAGAGCTGAAGGAGCACCAGCCAGCGGGCGTCGACATGTGGTTGGGGTTGTGAGGCTGTAGGGCAGGGCGGCGAGTTCGCCGATAGCCTGGGGACCAGCAGCGGGTTGAGCGGCGGAAGAGCGGCAACAGGCAGGAGGTATTGCAATGGAGCCCATCGTGGGGTGGCGGCAACAGTAGGGGAAGGCAAAAGCCTGTAGGACGTGGTATTCCAACAGGTCCTCATGCAAGAACTAACCAGACCCGATCATGCTTACGTTCCGGGATCAGACAACATCATCTAATTCAGGGTGGGATTCCCATAGGCACAGGGACTTGACATTGTTTGCCCAAGGGGACCCCTTCCGGCCGGCCTGTTATGTGTGCGTCACCATGCTGGGTGCTCTCACTTAGCGTGTGTGCCAGAGAGCACTCTCCACCAACCTCATCATCCCATGCTGCACGTTTCGCCATTTCCCCAACCGCTGATCCGGAAGCTGCTGCCGTGAGTAGTGGCCATTCCAGGCTTGCAGTGAGCCTTCTTCATTGGCCATGTCAGGGGCACCGCCGGCCACTGATGCTCCCCTGGCGGTCACACAGTACTGCTAGTGCTGGCCTGCAGGAACTCTCCAGGCCCTGGATGGCTTGCCTCCACACACACAACTGGCTAATCTGCAGTCCCTTGTTCGGGGCAACTGAGGCTTGGGGACTGTCAGAACCCTGGGATTCCAGGCATGGGCATATCGGCCCTGGCCCCGGGACTTGCACCAACAAGTGCCTTGTCACTGGCTCTGACCCGAACTGCTTGCCAGTGTGACCGGCCATAGTCACGGGATGCCAAAAGCACCATCAGGGTTCATCGGGCCCACACCAATGCCACCCTTCTATACACTGCCGTCCACTTTTCCCACGCTATGAACAGGACCCCCACACTCACATGATATTTTCCTATACATCACCTCTCCAAACCCTTTGTGCTGAGCGTTATAATGACAGATGGCTAGAGAGAAAGCAAGACCGAGGCAGAGGGAGACAGACTGAATGAGAGAAGGACAAAGGGAAGAAATTGAAGAGATAGACATAGAAGGAGTGCGATATGAAGAGAGATGCACGACAGGTAGACAGTGCGAGAGACAAACAGATAAAGAAACACACACACCCACAAACACACACACTCAGACATGCACACACACCACACTGAAAGAGAGAACCAGAAGCATGAAAAGACCGAGTGTGAGACAGACACAGCATCGCATACAGAGACAGTGATCTAGGAATAGAAAACAAGTCACTGAGAGACACAGAGAGACAGAGAAAGAGAGAAAGAGGGAGCCAGCAGCGTCATAAACTTTCTATTACTCAGTCTGGAAATGACGCCCCAACATTTTCTTTTCTCTATTCCTTAGAAAAGGGTCCCAAACAATGCCAATTCTTAAAAGGCGGGGCTCACGCAGAGATGTGTGACATGGAAGCAGGCACACTGGGAGCCATGGAGGGGCCGCCCCACACGCAGGCCGAGATAGGTGCTTGGCCCAAAGTCTCAACATAATGGAGTCCCTCGAAAGTTCAGTGCCAGAGGGGACTGTGTTGGAAATGGATTTCATTACAGCCCTCTTGAGATAGAGGCAGGAAACCAATGTGCGTCCCTAGGTGCCAGATCAGACGCAGCCCGTAGGCTGTGTTCTGACCTCTGTTCAGCACAAACGTCATCGGTCAGGTCTGCACCCGACAACATGTGACCACAGCCCAGGGTTTCTAGGCACTACACGTGTTCATAATGTGATGACATTTTGAGGTGGAGATGCTAGAACGACCTGTACTACGCACATGGGAAAACTGCGGAGGCCCTGACAGCACATGCTGCTCAGAGTCACATCACTGGTGAGGAGCGCAAGCCAGCTCTGAACCAAGCTCTGGGTCCTCAGAGCCATGGCCGCGGCTGCACACAGGTTGTCCTGAAACTGTGGCATGGTCAGTGTTAGTGTAACTGGGCGTGGCCTTGTTTTGTGAGGTAGGGTGAGCAATCCCTAACCCAGAGGGACTTTGGGGAGTTTTTGTATGTGGAAGAAGTTCACAGAGGAGACCCCAGTCTGTGATCTCACTTCCTGGTCATAAAGCTTAAAAGAACTTGGAACCCTGGTAACCAGGCAACCACATCATAATGAAGCCCTTTCCCAGCTCACTGTGATGGAGATGCTGGAAATAGTACCATGTTTCCATGCTGCGGCCTAGCGGCCTCAGGCACTGGCCTCAGGAAAGCCGAAATGGTGAAACTTTACCCATGTTTTAGACTCTGATTTAGGTCTCACACAACATTCTTCAGGCCATTGTTTCAGAGGTCAATAATATAACACATGAAGGCCAAGGGCAGACAAGGCCAGGTTAGAGAATCACGCTGATCTCACATTGACTGTCGTCCACCCTCTCATTGTTTGTGTGTGTGTGTGTGTGCGTGCGTGTGTGTGTGTGTGCGTGTGTGTGTGTGTGTGTGTGTTTATGTGAGTGTTGGTGGAGAGGGGGAGGATGGTAGAGGGTTTGCTCAGTCTTCTTTTTCAAGGTCCCTCAGTTGTAAGAATAGACTGTTTATTAGAGAATTTTCTTCTTTCTGGAGGTAGGCCTCTATTGCTCTGAAATTGCTTCTTAGGACTGCTTTCGCTGTGTGCATACATTTGGGAACATTGTGTTTTCACTTACTTTAGCCTCCAGGTATTTTTTCATTTCTTCCTTGATGACATTGCTGATCCATTGAGTAGCATGTTGCTTAGATCCCATGCCTCTGTGTGTTTTCCCATTATTTTCTTGCATTTGATTTCTAGTTAGATACCAGAGAAGATGCTTGGTACCATTTCAGTCTTCTTGTATCTATGGAGATATGTTTCACGGTCCAACATGTGACCTATTGTGGAAAATGTCCCGTGTGCCCTTGAAGGGAAAGTATATTGTTCGGATAAGGGGTGAGATGGTCTACAAATATCAATTTAAGTTCTTTAATTCCATTGTTTCTTGGTTGATTTTCTGTCTGGATGATGTACTTGCATGTCATCATCCCCTACTATGACTCTCAATGTCTTCATTTATGACTCACCATGTTTGCTTTCAGTGTTAGTAGGTCCTACTTGTGCCATGTATATGATTAGAAGAGTCTAATCCTCTTGTTGGATTGATGGTTTTATCAATATGACATGTACTTTTTGTCACTTGTTATAGCTTTTGTTTTAAAGTCTATGTTATCTGAGTATTGTTCCCCAGCTTTTTATTTCCCCATTTCCATTGGTAAAACGTATCTTTTTCCATCCCTTCACTTTAAGTCTCTGTGTGTCTTTCGATATGGAGTGACATTTGTGGGAAGCATATGTATTATTTTTTTGGTGTCTTTTATCCATTCTGCGACACCAGTTTTTTTTCTAGGTGACGCAACTTTCAATTATTATTTTGATGATGAAACGCTCAATGAGAGGATTTGTTTCATGGTCCTGATAAAATGAGAGGCCAACAGGTGCTAAGGCTGCCTTGGAAGTAGGATGGGACACTGTCAGGGCATGAAGGTCCGCAGGCCATTCTGCTGGTTGGAAGGAACACGGCCCCCATTTCCATTTGAGCAGGTCGCATGCAATGTATGACCCTGCCTGACAGACAGTTGGACCTGAAGTTTGAAAGTCAGCATAGCCCGGTGTCCCCAGACTCTCTAGGCAATGGGAAACGTATTTATGATGGTCTAGTAAGCAAGGCCACAGGAACCTAGCCTCAACTGTTAGGAAAAAAAGACCCCACCTGAATGCAAATTATCGGTCCCAGACACATTGTTGGAGAGGAGGTAATCGGCCCGCCACCTAGCTTGAGTGGAATAATGCGGCCCTATCCCTTTCTGTGTGAGAAAGGAGAAACAGCTTGAGTGGGTTGTCAGGAAGCCAGAACATCCTGACAGAGGGTGGAGACCTTGGCCACCCATCAGCAGTGTGCATATCACAAGTTTCCCTGCCAAAGGCGGGAGACCGATGCCCCAGAGCTCATGCAAGTGGGACAACATGGACACTAGGCACTACTGGCAAAAGGATGGTGATTTGCCACCCGCTCCCTAGGTGCCAGACAGTGAGTGGCAATTGAGACTCCTGGCCCTTCTTGCAGAGGGAGTGAACCCAGGACCCTGTTTGTTGTGCACAACGCCTCAAACCGGTGGCTTTCTTGGAAGAGGAAGTATCCCGCCCATGAAAGCTATGGTCACAAGGGCCTCCTGATAGAAAAGTTTACCCAGGCCTTCAGCTTGCCCAACAGCTCGCCAGGGACCCAAGACCCTCTTGGTTGAGGAATGGTCCACCATGCCTACCAGACATAAAAGGGAAAGAAGACCCTAGTTCATTTAGGGTGACCAAGTTGTCCCATTCCCCACCTAATGCAGAAGGGAAGGGAGACCTAAACCAGCCCCTATGAATGGATCAATGAGGCTCTGTGCCCCCGCAATAGCACAACACCTACAACCTCTTCTGGTACAAATAAACCTGGCCTAGGTCTCGCCACAGGAGAGGGGGTCTCCAACTTCCCCTGACACATCAAATCCTCTGAACAATTGAGGTAAGAGCCAATAAAAGAAGGCCACTGAAGGGGCAACACAGTGAGACACACAGGGTGTGAGAGAGACCCGCAGACAAAATGACAGAAGGAGAAACAGGGAGAAGGAATGGGAGGGGGAGCATAGCATCCAAGACCCAGAGCTTGACAGCCATGGGATGGCCGCTCACCCTGGGAAACAATCTGAGACAGTCACACCGAGGCTGTGTTGAGGTGGAAGCTTACACATTGGAGTGTGGTCGTGCCGGGGACTGGTGTCCTGTGAGGAGACGGTGCCCTGTCGGTGGCAATCACGGTGGTGACTAAGTGCATGCCGCCAGGGTCCCAGCAGTGCGATGGTGCTCGGAGCCTCACCCAGATTTCCTCCTTGGGGCGACAAGTTGTAGTAGCAGGTACTCTCTGTGCGTGGGTCACTTGCCTCTGAGCTTTTCCCATAGAGTTCTTCTTTCCTGCAGTCAGAGGCCTCACACGACTCACAGGGGTGTTGGTGTTTTTCTCCATAGTTGAGTCTGCTGTTTTGTTCCAGCTCTTTTCCCCTGTGTGATGGGAGTCCTAGGTAGGATGGAGGATTACCGTGCATTGGGGGAGATTGCGAACGAGGGGCACAGCAGCGAAGACAGGGGCCTTCGTTAGGGTGGGTCATGTGATACATCCCTTGGTCCTTGGTCCAGCAACAGACAGCGTGGGTGACTCAATGCACACTTGCAGGGAGACAAAAGGTTTTCCTTGTGTCCTTGGTCTGCGGTGCCAAGGACGTGCATTGCCCTGAGTGGAGAAAGCCGCCGTGAGGTGTATTGTGATCAGTAAGAATGGGGGATTGTGATCAGGAAACTAGGGGAATTGTGATCAGGAAGCCAGAGGAATTGTGATCAGGAAGCAAAGGGCATTGTGATCAGTAGGCAAGTGGTATTGTGATCAGGTACCGTGATGTGTAAGACGGGGCATTCTGATAAGCAAACAGGGGGCAATGTGATCAGGAAGAAAGGGGCAGTGGGATCAGCAAGCAGGGAGAATTTTAATCACTAATCAGGGGGTATTGTGATCACAAACAAGGGTCATTATGATCAAGAGCAAGGGGCATTGTGATCACAAAGTATGGGGCATTGTGATCACTAAGAATGGGGATTGTGATGAGCAAGCAAGGGGAATTGTAATCATGAAGCAAAGGGCATTGTAATCATTAGGCAAGGGGTATTGTGATCAGGTAACAAGGAGTAGTTTGATGTGTAAACAGGGGGCAATGTGATCAGGAAGAAAGTGTAATTGTGATCACTCGCAGGGAGCATTTTATTCACTAATCAGGGGGTATTGTGATCAGAAACAGGGGTCATTATGATCGAGAAGAAGCGGCATTCTGACCAGTATACAAGGGGCATTGTGATCACAAAGCAGGGGTCATTGTGATCGCTAACTGGGGTATTGTGATCAGAAAAGATGGGGGATTGTGATCAGGAAGCAAGAGGTATTGTGATCAGGAAGCAAAGGGCATTGTGATCAGTAGGAAAGGGGTATTATGATCGGTGAACAAGGGGCAATGTGATCACAAAGCAGTGGGCATTGCGATCAGTAATGGGGGCATTGTGATCACTAAGGATGGGGGAATGTGATCAGGAAGCAAAGGGCATTGTTATCAGTATGCAAGAGGTATTGTTTACAGTGAAAAAGGGGTACTGTGATGTGTAAATAGGGGGTATTCTGATAAGTAAGCAGGGGCATTTTGATCAGGAAGAAAGGGGCATTGTGATCAGTAATGGGGGTATGGTGATCAGGAAGAATGGGGAATTGTGATCAGGAAGCAAGGGGAATTCTGATCAGGAAGCAAGAGTTATTGTGATCAGGATGCAAAGGGCATTGTGAGCAGTAGGCAAGGGGTATTGTGATCAAAGAACAAGGGGTACTGTGATGTGTAAACAGGGGGCATTCTGATAAGTAAGCAGGGGCATTGTGATCAGGAGAAAAAGGGCATTTTGACCATTAAGCAGGGAGCATTGTAATTACTCTTCAGGGTTCATTGTGACCACAAACAAGGGTCATTATGATCAAGAGCAAGGGGCAATGTGATAACAAAGCAGGGGGCATTGTAATCAGTAAAGATGGGGAATTGTGATCAGGAAGTAAGGGGATTTGTGATCAGGAAGCAAGGGGCATTGTGATCAGTAGGCAAGGGGTATTGTGATCAGTGAACAACGGGTACTGTGATGTGTAAACAGGGTGCATTCTGAAAAGTAAGCAGGGGGCGTTGTGATCAGGAAGAAAGGGTCATTGTGATCAGTAAGCAGGGAGCATTGTAATCACTAATCAGGGGTATTGTGATCAGAAACAGGGGTCTTCATGATCAAGAGCAAGGGGCACTGTGATCACAATGCAGTGGGCATTGTGATCAGTAAAGATGGGAGATTGTGATCAGGAAGCAAGGGGAATTGTGATCAGGAAGCAAGAGGGATTGTGATCAGGAAGCAAAGGCATTGTGATCAGTAGGCAAGGGGTATTGTGATCAGTGAACAAGGGGTACTGTGATGTGTAAACAGGGGGCATTCTGAAAAGTAAGCAGTGGGCATTGTGATCAGGAAAAAAGGGGCATTGTGATCAGTAACTGGGTTATTGTGATCAATAAGAATGTGGAGTTGTGATCAGGAAACAAAGGACATTGTAATCAGTAGGCAAGGGGTATAGTGATAGGTGAACAAGGGGTACTGTGATGTGTAAACTGGGGGCATTCTGATAAGTAAGCAGGGGTCATTGTGATCAGGAAGAAAGGGGCATTGTGATCAGTATGCAGGGAGCATTGTAATCACTAATGAGGGGGTATTGTGATCACAAACAAGGGTCATTATGATCAAGAGCAAGGGGCTTTGTGATCACAAAGCAGGGGGTATTGTGCTCAGTTAGGATGTGGAATTGTGATCAGGAAGTAGAGGAATTGTGATCAGGAAGCAAGAGGTATTGTGATCAGGAAGCAAAGGGCATTGTGATCAGTAGGCAAAGGGTTTTGTGATCGGTGAACAAGGGGTACTGTGACGTGTAAACAGGGGATATTCTGAAAACTAAGCAGGCAGCATTGTGATCAGTAAAAGGGGGCACTGTGATCAGGAACAAACTGGCATTTTGACCAGTAAGCCGGGAGCATTCTAATCACTAATCAGGGGGTATTGTGATCAGAAACAGGGGTCATTATGATCAAGTACAAGTGACATTGTGATCAGTAAAGACGGGGCATTGTGATCACAATGCAGGGGCATTGTTATCATTAACGGGGGTACTGTGATCAGTAAGGATGGGGGATTGTGATCAGGAAATAAGGGGAATTGTGATCAGGAAGCAAGAGGCATTGTGATCAGGAACCAAAGGGCATTGTGAGCTGTAAGCACGGAATATTGTAATCACTAAACATGAGGTATTGTGATCAGAAACAGGGGTCATTATGATCAAGAACAAGCGGCATTGTGATCAGTAAAGAAGGGGCATTGTGATCACAAAGCAGGGGGCATTGTGATCAGTAAAATGGGGCAGTGTGATCCGGAACAAAGGGGCATTTTGACCAGTAAGTAGGGAGCATTGTAATCACTAATCAGAGGGTATCGTGACCACAAACTAGGGTCATTATTATCAAGAGCAAGGGGCATTGCGATCAGGAAGAATGGGGGATTGTGATCAGGAACCCATGGAATTGTGATCAGGAAGCAAGATATATTGTGATCAGGAAGCAAAGGGCATTGTGATCATTAGGCAAGGGCTATCGTGATCAGTGAACAAGAGGTATGTGATGTGTAAACAGGGCGTATTCTGAAAATTAAACAGGGGGCACTGAGATCAGTATCGGGGGTATTGTGATCAGTAAGGATGGGGGATTGTGATCAGGACGCAAGTGCAATTGTGATCAGGAAGCCACAGTTATTGTGATCAGGAAACAAAGGGCATTGTGATCAGTAGGCAAGGGGTATTTTGATCAGTGAACAACGCGTACTGTGATGTGTAAACAGGGGGCAATGAGATCAGGAAGAAAGGGCCATTGTGATAAGTAAGCAGGGAGCATTTTAATCACTCATCAGGGGGTATTGTTATCAGAAACAGTGGTCATTATGATTAAGAACAAGGGGCATTGTGATCACAAAGCAGGGGGTATTGTGATCAGTAACACGGGGCATGGTGATCACTAAGATGGGGGATTGTGATCAGGAAGCAAGGGGAATTGTGATCAGGAAGCAAGAGGCATTGTGATCAGGAAGCAAAGGGCATTGTGAGAAGTAGGCAAGGGGTATTGTGATCAGTGAACAAGGGGTACTGTGATGTGTAACAGGGGGCATTCTGAAAAGGAAGCAGGGGGCATTGTGGTCAGTAAAAGGGGGCATTATGATCAAGAAGAATGGGGCATTGTGATCAGTAAGCAGGGAGCATTCTAATCACTAATCAGGGGGTATTGTGATCAGAAACAAGGGGCATTATGTCAAGAACAAGGGGCATTGTGATAAAAAAACAAGTGGCATTGTGATCACAAAGCAGGGGTCACTGTGATCAGTAACGGGGTATTGTGATCAGTAAGAATGGGGGATTTTGATCAGGAAGGAAGGGGAATTGTGATCAGGAAGCAAGAGTCATTGTGATTAGGAAGCAAAGAGCATTGTGAGCAGTAGGCAAGGGGTATTGTGATAATTGATCAAGGGTACTGTGATGTTTAAACAGGGGGCATTCTGATAAGTAAGCAGGGGCATTGTGATCAGGAAGAAAGCGGCATTGTGATCAGTAAGCACGGAATATTGTAATCACTATACAGGAGCTATTGTGATCAGAAACAGGGGTCATTATGATCAAGAACAAGCGGCAATGTGAACAGTAAAGAAGGGGTATTGTGATCACAAAGCAGGGGGCATTGTGATCAGGAAAATAGGGGCATTTTGAGCAGAAAGCAGGGAGCATTGTAATCACTAATGAAGGGGTTTGTGATCACAACAAGTGTCATTATGATCAAGAGCAAGTGGCATTGTGATCACAAAGCAGGGGGCATTGTGATCAGTAAGGATGGGGAATTGTGAACAGGAAATTGCGGAATTGTGATCACGAAGCAAGAGGTATTGGGATCAGGAAGTAAAGGGCATTGTGATCAATACGCAAGGGTATTGTGATCAACGAAGAACGCGTACTGCATGTGTAAACAGGGGGCAATGTGATCAGGAAGAAATGGACATTGTGAGTACTAAGCAGGGAGCATTGTAATCATTCATCAGGGGGTATTGTGATCAGAAACAGGGTTCATTATGATCAAGAACAAGCGGCATTGTGATCAGTAAAGAAGGGTCATTGTGATCACAAAGCAGGGGCATTGTGATCAGTAACAGGGGTATTGTGATCAGGAAGCAAGGGTAATTGTGATCAGGAAGCAATAGTTATTGTTTTCAGGAAGCAAAGGGCATTGTGATCAGTAGGCAAGGGGAATTTTGATCAGGAAGCTGAGGTAATGTGATCAGGAAGCTAAGGGCATTGTGATCACTTGGGAAGGGATATTGTGATCAGTCAACAAGGGGTACTGTGATGTGTAAACAGGGGGCATTCTGAAAAGTCACCAGGCGCATTGTGATCAGAAAGAAAGGGGCATTTTGACCAGTTACCAGGGAGCATTGTAATCACTAATTAGGTGGTATTTTAATCACAAACAGAGGTCATTATGATTAAGAACAAGGGGCATTGTAATCAGAAAGCAAGGGGCATTGTGATCAGTAACAGTGGGTGTTGTGAACAGTAAGGATGGGGGATTGTGATCAGGAAGTAAGGGGAATTGAGATCAGGAAGCAAGAGGTATTGTGCTCAGGAGCAAAAGGCATTGTGTTCAGTAGGCAAGGGGTATTGTGATGTGTAAACAGGGGACATTCTGAAAAGTAAGCAGGGGTCATTGTGATCATTAAAAGGGGGAATTTTGATCAGGAATAAAGGGGCATTTTGACCAGTAAGCAGGGAGCATTGTAATCACTAATTGGGTGGTATTGTGATCACAAACATGGGCCATTATGATTAAGAACAAGGTGCATTGTGATCACAAAGCAGGGGGCATTGTCATCAGTAACAGGGGGCATTGTGATCACTAAGGATGGGGGATTGTGATCAGGAAGCAAGGGGAATTTTGATCAGGAAGCAAAGGGCATTGTGACCAGTAGGCAAGGCGTATTGCGATCAGGGACAAGGGGTAACGTGATGTGTAAAGATGGGGCATTCTGATAAGCATGCAGGGGGCAATGTGATCAGGAATAAAGGTGAATTGTGATCAGGAAGCAAGGGGAATTTTGATCAGGAAGCAAGAGTTATCGTGATCAGGAAGCAAAGGGCATTTTGAGCAGTAGGCAAGGGGTATTGTGATCAGAGAACAAGGGGTACTGTGATGTGTAAACAGCGGGCATTCTGATAAGTAAGCAGGGGCATTGTGATCAGGAAAAAAGGGGAATTTTGACCATTAAGCAGGGAGCATTGTAATTACTATTCAGGGTGCATTGTGACTACAAACAAGGGTCATTATGATCAAGAGCAAGGGGCATTGTGATCACAAAGCAGGGAGCATTGTGATCAGCAATGATGGGGAATTGTGATCAGGAAGTAAGGGGATTTGTGATCACGAAGCAAGAGGGATTGTGATCAGGAAGCAAGGGGCATTGTGATCAGTAGGCAAGGGGTATTGTGATCAGTGAACAACGGGTACTGTGATGTGTAAACAGGGTGCATTCTGAAAAGTAAGCAGGGGGTGTTGTGATCAGGAAGATAGGGTCATTGTGATCAGTAAGCAGGGAGCATTGTAATCACCAATCAGGGGTATTGTGATCAGAAACAGGGGTCTTCGTGATCAAGAGCAAGGGGCACTGTGATCACAATGCAGTGGGCATTGTGATCAGTAAAGATGGGAGATTGTGATCAGGAAGCAAGGGGAATTGTGATCAGGAAGCAAGAGGGATTGCGATCAGGAAGAAAAGGCATTGTGACCAGTAGGCAAGGGGTATTGTGATCAGTGAACAAGGGGTAATGTGATGTGTAAACAGGGGGCATTCTGAAAAGTAAGCAGTGGGCATTGTGATCAGGAAAAAAGGGGCATTGTGATCAGTAACTGGGTTATTGTGATCAATAAGAATGTGGAGTTGTGATCAGGAAACAAAGGACATTGTGATCAGTAGGCAAGGGGTATAGTGATAGGTGAACAAGGGGTACTGTGATGTGTAAACTGGGGGCATTCTGATAAGTAAGCAGGGGTCATTGTGATCAGGAAGAAAGGGGCATTGTGATCAGTATGCAGGGAGCATTGTAATCACTAATCGGGGTATTGTGATCACAAACAAGGGTCATTATGATCAAGAGCAAGGGGCTTCATGATCACAAAGCAGGGGGCATTGTGCTCAGTTAGGATGTGGAATTGTGATCAGGAAGTAGGGGAATTGTGATCAGGAAGCAAGAGGTATTGTGATATGGAAGCAAAGGGCATTGTGATCAGTAGGCATGGGGTATTGTAATCCGTGAACAACGGGTACTGTGATGTGTAAACAGGGGGCATTGTGACCAGGAAGAAATGCCATCGTGATCAATTAGCAGGGATCACTTTAATCACTCATAAGGTGGTATTATGATCAGAAACAGTGGTCATTATGATTAAGAACAAGGGGCATTGTGATCACAAAGCAGGGGGCATTTTCATCAGTAACAGGGGGCATTGTGATCACTAAGCATGAGGGATTGTGATCAGTAAGCCAGGGTAATTGTGATCAGGAAGCAAAGGGCATTGTGATTAGTAGGCAAGGGGTATTGTGATCAGTGAACAACGGGTACTGTGATGTGTAAACAGGGGGCATTGTGACCAGGAAGAAATGCCATCGTGATCAATTAGCAGGGATCACTTTAATCACTCATAAGGTGGTATTATGATCAGAAACAGTGGTCATTATGGTTAAGAACAAGGGGCATTGTGATCACAAAGCAGGGGGCATTTTCATCAGTAACAGGGGGCATTGTGATCACTAAGCATGAGGGATTGTGATCAGTAAGCCAGGGTAATTGTGATCAGGAAGCAAAGGGCATTGTGATTAGTAGGCAAGGGGTATTGTGATCAGTGAACAACGGGTACTGTGATGTGTAAACAGGGGGCATTCTGATAACTAAGAAGGGGGCATTGTGGTAAGGAAGAAAAGGGCATTGTGATCAGTATGCAGGGAGCATAGTAATCACTAACGGTGAGGGAATGTGATTAGGAAGCAAGGAGAATTGTGATCATGAAGCAAAGGGCATTGTGATCAATAGGCAAAGGGTATTGTGATCGGTGAAGAAGGGGTAATGTGACGTGTAAACAGGGGATATTCTGAAAAATTAGCAGGCAGCATTGTGATCAGTAAAAGGGGGCACTGTGATCAGGAACAAACTGGCATTTTGACCAGTAAGCCGGGAGCATTGTAATCACTAATCAGGGGGTATTGTGATCAGGAAGGAAGGGGAATTGTGATCTGAAAGCCAGAGGTATTGTGATCAGGAAGCAAAGGGCATTGTGCTCAGTTGGCAAGGGGTATTGTGATCAGTGAACAAGGGGTACTGTGATGTGTAAACAGGGGGCATTCTGAAAAGTAAGCAGTGGGCATTGTGATCAGTAAAAAGGGGCATTGTGATCAGGAACAAAGGGGCATTTTGACCAGTAAGCAGGGAGCATTATAATCACTAATTTGGGGGGATTGTGATCAAAAACAGGGGTCATTATGATTAAGAACAAGGGGCATTGTGATCACAAAGCAGGGGCATTGTGATCAGTAACACGGGGCATAGTGATCCTTAAGGATCGGGGATTTTGATGAGGAAGCAAAGGGCATTGGCATCAGTAGGCAAGGGGTATTGTGATCGGTGAATAAGGGGTACTGTGGTCTGTAAACAGGGGATATTCTGAAAAGTATGCAGGATGCAGTGTGATCAGAAAATGGGGCATTGTGATCAGGAACAAATGGGCATTTTGACCAGTAAGCACGGAGCATTGTAATCACTAATCAGGGGGAATTGTGATCAGAAACAGGGGTCATTATGATCAAGTACAAGCGACATTGTGATCAGTAAAGACGGGGCATTGTGATCACAATGCAGGGGCATTGTTATCATTAACGTGGGTATTGTGATCAGTAAGGTTGGGGGATTGTGATCAGGAAATAAGGGAATTGTGATCAGGAAGCAAAAGGCATTGTGATCAGGAACCAAAGGGCATTGTGAGCAGTAAGCACGGAATATTGTAATCACTAAACATGAGGTATTGTGATCAGAAACAGGGGTCATTATGATCAAGAACAAGCGGCATTGTGATCAGTAAAGAAGGGGCATTGTGATCACAAAGCAGGGGGCATTGTGATCAGTAAAAGGGGGCAGTGTGATCGGGAAGAAAGGGGCATTTTGACCTGTAAGCAGGGAGCATTGTAATCACTAATCAGAGGGTATCGTGACCACAAACAAGGGTCATTATTATCAAGAGCAAGGGGCATTACGATCAGGAAGAATGGGGGATTGTGATCAGGAACCCAGGGAATTGTGATCAGGAAGCAAGATATATTCTGATCAGGAAGCAAAGTGCATTGTGATCATTAGGCAAGGGCTATCGTGATCAGTGAACAAGAGGTATGTGATGTGTAAACAGGGCATATTCTGAAAATTAAGCAGGGGACACTGAGATCAGTATCGGGGGTATTGTGATCAGTAAGGATGGGGGATTGTGATCAGGACGCAAGGGCAATTGTGATCAGGAAGCCACAGTTATTGTGATCAGGAAACAAAGGGCATTGTGATCAGTAGGCAAGGGGTATTTTGATCAGTGAACAATGCGTACTGTGATGAGTAAACAGGGGGCAATGTGATCAGGAAGAAATGGCCATTGTGATCAGTAAACAGGGAGCATTTTAATCACTCATCAGGGGGTATTGTTATCAGAAACAGTGGTCATTATGATTAAGAACAAGGGGCATTGTGATCACAAGCAGGGGGTATTGTGATCAGTAACACGGGGCATTGTGATCACAAAAGATGGCGGATTGTGATCAGGAAGCAAGGGGAATTGTTATCAGGAAGCAAGAGGCATTGTGATCAGGAAGCAAAGGGCATTGTGAGAAGTAGGCAATGGGTATTGTGATCAGCGAACAAGGGGTACTGTGATGTGTAAACAGGGGGCATTCTGAAAAGTCACCCGGCGCATTGTGATCAGAAAGAAAGGGGCATTTTGACCAGTTACCAGGGAACATTGTAATCACTAATTAGGTGGTATTTTGATCACAAACAGGGGTCATTATGATTAAGAACAAGGGGCATTGTAATCACAAAGCAAGGGGCATTGTGATCAGTAACCGGGGGTATTGTGAACAGTAAGGATGTTGAATTGTGATCAGGAAGTAACGGGAATGGAGATCAGGAAGCAAGAGGTATTGTGCTCAGGAGCAAAAGGCATTGTGTTCAGTAGGCAAGGGGTATTGTGATCAGAGAATAAGGGGTACTGTGATGGGTAAACAGGGGGCATTCTGATAAGAAAGCAGGGGCATTGTGATCAGGAGAAAAGGGGCATTTTGACCATTAAGCAGGGAGCATTGTAATTACTATTCAGGGTGCATTGTGACCACAAACAAGGGTCATTATGATCAAGAGCAAGGGGCTTTGATATCACAAAGCAGGGGGCATTGTGATCAGTAAAGATGGGGAATTTTGATCAGGAAGTAAGGGGATTTGTGATCAGGAAGCAAGAGGGATTGTGATCAGGAAGCAAGGGGCATTGTGATCAGTAGGCAAGGGGTATTGTGATCAGTGAACAACGGGTACTGTGATGTGTAAACAGGGTGCATTCTGAAAAGTAAGCAGGGGGCGTTGTGATCAGGAAGAAAGGGTCATTGTGATCAGTAAGCAGGCAGCATTGTAATCACTAATCAGGGGTATTGTGATCAGAAACAGGGGTCTTCATGATCAAGAGCAATGGGCACTGTGATCACAATGCAGTGGGCATTGTGATCAGTAAAGATGGGAGATTGTGATCAGGAAGCAAGGGGAATTGTGATCAGGAAGCAAGAGGGATTGCGATCAGAAAGCAAAGGCATTGTGATCAGTAGGCAAGGGGTATTGTGATCAGTGAACAAGGGGTACTGTGATGTGTAAACAGGGGGCATTCTGAAAAGTAAGCAGTGGGCATTGTGATCAGGAAAAAAGGGGCATTGTGATCAGTAACTGGGTTATTGTGATCAATAAGAATGTGGAGTTGTGATCAGGAAACAAAGGACATTGTGATCAGTAGGCAAGGGGTATAGTGATAGGTGAACAAGGGGTACTGTGATGTGTAAACTGGGGGCATTCTGATAAGTAAGCAGGGGTCATTGTGATCAGGAAGAAAGGGGCATTGTGATCAGTATGCAGGGAGCATTGTAATCACTAATCGGGGTATTGTGATCACAAACAAGGGTCATTATGATCAAGAGCAAGGGGCTTCATGATCACAAAGCAGGGGGCATTGTGCTCAGTTAGGATGTGGAATTGTGATCAGGAAGTAGGGGAATTGTGATCAGGAAGCAAGAGGTATTGTGATATGGAAGCAAAGGGCATTGTGTTCAGTAGGCATGGGGTATTGTAATCAGTGAACAACGGGTACTGTGATGTGTAAACAGGGGGCATTGTGACCAGGAAGAAATGCCATCGTGATCAATTAGCAGGGATCACTTTAATCACTCATAAGGTGGTATTATGATCAGAAACAGTGGTCATTATGATTAAGAACAAGGGGCATTGTGATCACAAAGCAGGGGGCATTTTCATCAGTAACAGGGGGCATTGTGATCACTAAGCATGAGGGATTGTGATCAGTAAGCCAGGGTAATTGTGATCAGGAAGCAAAGGGCATTGTGATCAGTAGGCAAGGGGTATTGTGATCAGTGAACAACGGGTACTGTGATGTGTAAACAGGGGGCATTCTGATAACTAAGAAGGGGGCATTGTGGTAAGGAAGAAAAGGGCATTGTGATCAGTATGCAGGGAGCATAGTAATCACTAAGTGTGAGGGAATATGATTAGGAAGCAAGGAGAATTGTGATCATGAAGCAAAGGGCATTGTGATCAATAGGCAAAGGGTATTTTGATCGGTGAAGAAGGGGTACTGTGACGTGTAAACAGGGGATATTCTGAAAAATTAGCAGGCAGCATTGTGATCAGTAAAAGGGGGCACTGTGATCAGGAACAAACTGGCATTTTGACCAGTAAGCCGGGAGCATTGTAATCACTAATCAGGGGGTATTGTGATCAGGAAGGAAGGGGAATTGTGATCAGAAAGCCAGAGGTATTGTGATCAGGAAGCAAAGGGCATTGTGATCAGTTGGCAAGGGGTATTGTGATCAGTGAACAAGGGGTACTGTGATGTGTAAACAGGGGACATTCTGAAAAGTAAGCAGTGGGCATTGTGATCAGTAAAAGGGGGCATTGTGATCAGGAACAAAGGGGCATTTTGACCAGTAAGCAGGGAGCATTATAATCACTAATTTGGGGGGATTGTGATAAAAAACAGGGGTCATTATGATTAAGAATAAGGGGCATTGTGATCACAAAGCAGGGGCATTGTGATCAGTAACACGGGGCATAGTGATTCTTAAGGATCGGGGATTGTGATGAGGAAGCAAAGGGCATTGGCATCAGTAGGCAAGGGGTATTGTGATTGGTGAATAAGGGGTACTGTGGTCTGTAAACAGGGGATATTCTGAAAAGTATGCAGGATGCAGTGTGATCAGAAAAGGGGGCATTGTGATCAGGAACAAATGGGCATTTTGACCAGTAAGCAGGGAGCATTGTAATCACTAATCGGGGTATTGTGATCACAAACAAGGGTCATTATGATCAAGAGCAAGGGGCTTTGTGATCACAAAGCAGGGGGCATTGTGCTCAGTTAGGATGTGGAATTGTGATCAGTAAGAATGGGGGATTGTGATCAGGAACCCAGGGGAATTGTGATCATGAAGCAAGAGATATTGTGATCAGGAAGCAAAGGGCATTGTGATCAGTAGGCAAGGAGTATCGTGATCAGTGAATAAGGGGTACTGTGATGTGTAAACAGGGGGCAAATTGATCAGGAAGAAACGGCCATTGTGATCAGTAAGCAGGGAGCATTTTAATCACTCATCAGGGGGTATTGTTATCAGAAACAAAGGTCATTATGATTAATAACAAGGGGCATTGCGATCACAAACCAGGGGATATTTTGAGTTAGGTTTAGCGACAGTGTTAGGGTTAGGGTTAGGTTAGGGTTAGAGAGACAGTAAGGGTCAGAGTTAGGTTTAGCGACAGTGTTAGGTTTAGGATTAATATTAGAGTCAGAGTTCGGGTTAAGGTTAGCCTTATTGTTTGAAACAGATTAGGTTGTGTGACAGTGTTAGTATTAGTGACAGGCTTAC
Organism: Hipposideros larvatus; assembly: GCA_031876335.1. Classification (NCBI taxonomy): domain Eukaryota; kingdom Metazoa; phylum Chordata; class Mammalia; order Chiroptera; family Hipposideridae; genus Hipposideros; species Hipposideros larvatus. The sequence continues at coordinate 239,060 of JAVKSA010000055.1, forward strand.
TGTTAGGGTTAAGGTTAGGTTTAGAGACAGTGTTAGGGTTAGCTTTGGAGTTGAGTTTAGTGTTAGGATTCAGTTTAGGGCTAGGGTTAGTGTTAGAGACAGGGTGGCCTTCGGATTAGGGTAGGGTTAGGGTCAGTCACAGGGATAGGGATATAGTTATGGTTAGGTTTGGGATTAGAGACTGGTTTAAGGTTAGGGTCAGGGTTAGAGACAGGTATGGTAAGGGTTAGGGTCAAGGTATAGGTTAAGATTAGGGACAGGTTACAGGTAGGTATAGGGTTAGGAACAAGATTAGGGCTAGGTTTGAGGTGTATGTTAGTGTCAGGGTTAGGTCTGAAGTAGGATTAGAGTTAGGGTTAGAATTAGAGTTAGGGGAACGTTAAGGATTAAGGATAGGTTTAGGGTTAACGTTAGGGACAGGAGTAGGGTCAGTGTTAGGGTTATGATTAGGGATAGGTACAGAGTTAGGTTTAAGGGTAGGAACAGGCTTGTGGGATCGGATTAGAGTTAGGGTTTATGACACAATTAGGGTCACGGTTAGAGACACGCTTAGCTTTCCCGACATGGTTAGATTTAGGGTTACTCTTAGCGTTAAGTTTAGGGACAGGTTAACGGTTATTGTTAGAGTTAGGGTCAGGGCTAAGGTTAGGTTTACGGTTCCATTTACATTTAGGGTTATGGTTAAAGACAGGCTAGGGTTCTGGTTAGGATTAGGGTTTCCGTTAAAATTAGGGACACAGTTAAGCTTAGTGTAAGGTTTAGGGTTAGTGATAAAGACACGGTTTGGTTTAGGTTATGGGTTCGGGTGAGATTCAGTGTTAGGGACAGGTTAGGGTAGGATTAGTGTTAGGGATAGAGACAGGTTTCGGGTTAGAGTTACAAAATTGGTTATGAGTAAGTGTAAAAACAGGGTTAGGGTTAGTGAAGTTGTTAGGGTTAGGGTTAGGGTTAGCTACAGGGTTAAGTTTAAGGAGAAGGTTAGTTTTGGGGTTTGTGTGAAGTTTAGAAAAAGGGTTATTTTCAGATTTCGGTTTAGGAAAAGGGTTACGATAACAGGGTTTGTATTAAGAACAGTATGCATGGTATGCACACGGATGGCTTAGGGTTCGCATGAGGGTGAGGAATACAATAGGGGTTTTCATTTGACATAGGGAAGGTCTTAGATTTAGAGACAAGGTTAAGGTTAGGGACAGGATTATGGTTAGAGACAAGATGAAGTTTAGGGACACTGTCAGGGTTAGTGTTAAGTTTAAGTTTAGGGTTACCGTTAGGGTTAGGGACAAAATTAGGGTTAGGGTTATGGACAGTGTTAGGTTTAGGGTTAAAGTTAGGGTCAGCGCTCAAGTTAAGGTTAGGGTTTAGGGATAGGGTTAGGGTTGGGGTTAAGGTTAGGGTTAGGGTTAGGGAAACGATTCGGGTTTGGAACATGGTTAAGTTTAGTGTTCAGTTTATAGTTAAGTTTTGGTTTTGGCTGATGGTTAAGGTTAGGTTTAGAGACAGGTTTAGTGACAGGGTGAGTGTTAGAGTTAAGTTTAGAGAGACGTTAAGGGTCAGAGTTAGTTTTAGCGACAGTGTTATGTTTAGGGTTAGGGTTAGGGTTAGGGTTAGGGTTTAGCGTTAGGGTTAGGTACAGGATTAGGGTTTGAGACATGGTTAGGTTTTGTGTTAGGGTTAGTTTTAGGGTTAGGGTTAGGGTTTAGGGTTAGGTTTAGGGTTACGGTTAGGGACTGGATTAGGGTTTGGGACATGGTTAGGTTTAGTGTTAGGTTTATAGTTAAGTTTTGGTTCTGGCTGATGGTTAAGGTTAGGTTAGGGTTAGGGTTAGGGTTAGGGTTAGGGTTAGGTTTTAGGGATAGGGTTAGGGTTAGAGTTAGGGTTTAGGTTTAGGGTTATGGTTAAGTTTAGGGTTTAGGGTTTAGGGTTAGGGTTAGGGTTAGCGTTAGGTTTAGGGTTAGGGACAGGATTAGGGTTGGGGACATGGTTAGGTTTAGTGTTAGGGTTATAGTTAAGTTTAGGTTTTGTCTGATGCTTAAGTTTAGGTTTAGGGACAGGGTTAGTGACAGGGTGAGGGTTAGAGTTAAGGTTGGAGAGACGGTAAGGGTCAGAGTTAGGTTTAGCGACAGTGTTAGGGGTAGGGTTAATATTAGAGGCAGAGTTAGGGTTAAGGTTAGCGTTATGGTTAGGGTTCGTGTTAGAATTAGGGTTAGGTACAGAGTTGGGAAGAGTGTTAGGGCTCCATTTAGACTTAGGTCTAGGGATACGTTTAGATTTAGGTTTTGGGTTAGGAAAAGGGTTAGCTACAGGGGCAGGAATAGGGTAGGGACACAGTGAGTGTTATAGTTAGGATTAGGGTTAGGGTTAGGGTTAGGGTTTGGGTTAGGGTTAGGGTTAGGGTTTAGGGTTACAGTTAGGGTTAGGATTAAGGTTTAGGGTTTAGGGTTTAGTGTTTAGGGTTAGGGTTAGCCTTAGGGTTGGGTTAGGTTTAGGGTTAGGGTTATGGTTAGGGTTAGGGACAGGATTAGGGTTTGGGACATGGTTAGGTTTAGTGTTAGGGTTATAGTTAAGTTTAGGTTTTGTCTGATGCTTAAGTTTAGGTTTAGGGACAGGGTTACTGACAGGGTTTGGGTTAGAGTTAAGGGTGGAGAGACGGTAAGGGTCAGAGTTAGGTTTAGCGACAGTGTTAGGGTTAGGGTTAATATTAGAGTCAGAGTTAAGGTTAAGTTTAGCGTTATGGTTAGAAGCAGATTAGGTTGAGTGATAGTGTTAGTATTAGTGACAGGCTTAGTGTTAGTGTTAGCGTTAGGGTTTGGGACAGTGTTAGGGTTAGGTTTGGAGTTGAGTTTAGTGTTAGGTTTCAATTTAGGGCTATGGTAAGTGTTACAGACAGGGTGGCCTTCGGATTAGGGTAGGGATAGGGTCAGGCACAGGGATAGGGATATGGTTATGCTTAGGGTTGGGATTAGAAACAGGTTTAAAGTTAGGGTCAGGGTTAGAGACAGGTATGGTTAGGGTTAGGGTCAAAGTATAGGTAAGATTTAGGTTAAGATTAGGGACAGGTTACAGTTAGGTTTAAGGTTAGGCACAAGATTAGGGCTAGGGTTGAGGTGTGTGTTAGTGTCAGGGTTAGGTCTGAAGTAGGATTAGAGTTAGGGTTAGAATTAGAGTTAGGGGAACGGTTAGGATTAAGGATAGGTTTAGGGTTAACGTTACGCACAGGAATAGGGTTAGTGTTACGGTTATGATTAGGGATAGGTACAGAGTTAGGTTGAAGAGTACGAACAGGCTTATGGATTATTAGGGTTAGGGTTTATGACACAATTAGGGTCACGGTTAGAGTTACACTTAGCTTTACCGACATGGTTAGCTTTAGGGTTACTCTGAGCGTTAAGTTTAGGGACAGGTTAAGGGTTAGTGTTAGAGTTAGGGTCAGGGCTAGGGTTAGGTTTCTGGTTCGATTTACATTTAGGGTTATGGTTAAAGACAAGCTAGTGTTCTGGTTAGGATTAGGGTTTCCGTTAAAATTAGGGACACAGTTAAGGTTACTGTAAGGTTTAGGGTTAGTGATAAAGACACGGTTTGGTTTAGGGTATGGGTTTGGGGGAGATTCAGTGTTAGGGACAGGTTAGGGTAGGATTAGTGTTAGGGGTACAGGCAGTTTTCGGGTTAGAGTTACAAAATTCGTTATGAGTAAGTGTAAAAACAGGGGTAGGGTTAGTGAAGTCATTAGGGTTAGGGTTAGGGTTAGCTACAGGGTTAGGTTTAGGGAGATGGTTAGGTTTGGGGTTTGTGTGAAGTTTAGAAAAAGGGTTATTTTCAGAGTTCGGTTTAGGAAAAGGCTTACAATAACAGGGTTTGGATTAAGAAGAGTATGCATGGTAGGCACACGGATGGCTTAGGGTTCGCATGAGGGTGAGGAATACAATTGGGGTTTTCATTTGACATAGGGGAGGTCTTAGGGTTAGAGACAAGGTTAAGGTTAGGGACAGCATTAGGGTTAGAGAGAAGATTAAGGTTAGGGACACTGTCAGGGTTAGTGTTAAGTTTAAGTTTAGGGTTACACTTAGGGTTAGGGACAAAATTAGGGTTAGGGTTATGGACAGTGTTAGGTTTAGGGTTAAAGTTAGGGTCAGCGCTCAAGTTAAGGTTAACATTAAGGTTAGGGATAGGTTTAGGGGTAGGGTTAGAAACAAGGTTAGACTTACGGTTAGGATTAGAGGCACGGTTATTTTTATATTAGGGTTCTAAACAGAGTTAAGTGTAGTGTTAGGGTTAGGAATACTTTTTAGGGTTAGGGTTTGGTTTAGGGTTTGTTTTAGGGTTCGGGGCAGAGTTAGGGTTAGGGACATAGTTAGTGTTCGGTTTAGGGTTAAGCTTAGGGACAGAGTTAGGGTTAGAGTTAGGGTTAAGGACAGGGTTATGATTAGGGTCAGGGTTAGTGTTCAGGACAGTGTCAGGGCAGGCCGTAGGATAAGGGTAGGGTTTGGGTTCAGGTTAGGATATGCTAGGGTTAGGGTTAGGGGCATAGCTAGGGTTGAGGGCAGAGTCAGTGTTATGATTAGGAACATGGCTAAGGTTAGGGTTCATGTTAGGGACCGTTTCAGTGTTACGTTTAGTGTTAAGGATTGGGTTAGAATGGAGGACACGGTTAGGGATAGTGTTAGTGTATCACGTCTCACGTGACATCGGCTGGGGAACTACAGTTAGATGGCGAAGAGTTAAGAAACTCCAGAGCCAAAAATAGAGTTTCTGTGGGCCAGTGTTCTCATCTCTGAGGCCCAAGCCTTAATACTGTGGGCGCATAGCTTTTCTTTACAACTGCCACCAAGAAGCCAATTTGAATATCTATACACAGGGAGTTGATTCTATTTGTCTGGCAGCTGCTTCGCCAAAACTCATTGTGATCAAACACAAGTTTTGCTTTCACATGTACGTATGATCCCCCGGAACGACTGAGCATTCCGAGACCACCGGATAAGGAAGTTGTACTGAGATCATTCCCTCGGGTCTTAGCATTCGGAGACACTTCCTTATGACGTGAAAGGCTCAGTGCACAGGAGCATTCGACTCGGCAGCTCCACGGTGACATTAGGGTTAGGTTTATAAACAGGATGAAGTTAGGTTTAGGGTTAGGGTTACCGACAGAGTTTGCTTTAGGGTAAGGGACAGGATTAGAACTAGGATTAGGTTTAGAGACACGGTTAGAATTAGGGTTAGTTTTAGGTTTAGTGTTGAAGGACAGAGTTAGGGTTTGGGTTAGCATTAGGGTTAGGGTTCGTGTTAGGATTAGGGTTAGGGACAGAGTTGGGAAGAGTGTTAGGGCTCCATTTAGAGTTAGGGCTAGGGATACGTTTAGATTTAGGTTTTGGGTTAGGAAAAGGGTTAGCTACAGGGGCAGGAATAGGGTAGGGACACAGTGAGTGTTATAGTTAGGATTAGGGTTAGGGTTAGGGTTAGGGTTTGGGTTAGGGTTAGGGTTAGGGTTTAGGGTTACAGTTAGGGTTAGGATTAAGGTTTAGGGTTTAGGGTTTAGTGTTTAGGGTTAGGGTTAGCCTTAGGGTTGGGTTAGGTTTAGGGTTAGGGTTATGGTTAGGGTTAGGGACAGGATTAGGGTTTGGGACATGGTTAGGTTTAGTGTTAGGGTTATAGTTAAGTTTAGGTTTTGTCTGATGCTTAAGTTTAGGTTTAGGGACAGGGTTACTGACAGGGTTTGGGTTAGAGTTAAGGGTGGAGAGACGGTAAGGGTCAGAGTTAGGTTTAGCGACAGTGTTAGGGTTAGGGTTAATATTAGAGTCAGAGTTAAGGTTAAGTTTAGCGTTATGGTTAGAAGCAGATTAGGTTGAGTGATAGTGTTAGTATTAGTGACAGGCTTAGTGTTAGTGTTAGCGTTAGGGTTTGGGACAGTGTTAGGGTTAGGTTTGGAGTTGAGTTTAGTGTTAGGTTTCAATTTAGGGCTATGGTAAGTGTTACAGACAGGGTGGCCTTCGGATTAGGGTAGGGATAGGGTCAGGCACAGGGATAGGGATATGGTTATGCTTAGGGTTGGGATTAGAAACAGGTTTAAAGTTAGGGTCAGGGTTAGAGACAGGTATGGTTAGGGTTAGGGTCAAAGTATAGGTAAGATTTAGGTTAAGATTAGGGACAGGTTACAGTTAGGTTTAAGGTTAGGCACAAGATTAGGGCTAGGGTTGAGGTGTGTGTTAGTGTCAGGGTTAGGTCTGAAGTAGGATTAGAGTTAGGGTTAGAATTAGAGTTAGGGGAACGGTTAGGATTAAGGATAGGTTTAGGGTTAACGTTACGCACAGGAATAGGGTTAGTGTTACGGTTATGATTAGGGATAGGTACAGAGTTAGGTTGAAGAGTACGAACAGGCTTATGGATTATTAGGGTTAGGGTTTATGACACAATTAGGGTCACGGTTAGAGTTACACTTAGCTTTACCGACATGGTTAGCTTTAGGGTTACTCTGAGCGTTAAGTTTAGGGACAGGTTAAGGGTTAGTGTTAGAGTTAGGGTCAGGGCTAGGGTTAGGTTTCTGGTTCGATTTACATTTAGGGTTATGGTTAAAGACAAGCTAGTGTTCTGGTTAGGATTAGGGTTTCCGTTAAAATTAGGGACACAGTTAAGGTTACTGTAAGGTTTAGGGTTAGTGATAAAGACACGGTTTGGTTTAGGGTATGGGTTTGGGGGAGATTCAGTGTTAGGGACAGGTTAGGGTAGGATTAGTGTTAGGGGTACAGGCAGTTTTCGGGTTAGAGTTACAAAATTCGTTATGAGTAAGTGTAAAAACAGGGGTAGGGTTAGTGAAGTCATTAGGGTTAGGGTTAGGGTTAGCTACAGGGTTAGGTTTAGGGAGATGGTTAGGTTTGGGGTTTGTGTGAAGTTTAGAAAAAGGGTTATTTTCAGAGTTCGGTTTAGGAAAAGGCTTACAATAACAGGGTTTGGATTAAGAAGAGTATGCATGGTAGGCACACGGATGGCTTAGGGTTCGCATGAGGGTGAGGAATACAATTGGGGTTTTCATTTGACATAGGGGAGGTCTTAGGGTTAGAGACAAGGTTAAGGTTAGGGACAGCATTAGGGTTAGAGAGAAGATTAAGGTTAGGGACACTGTCAGGGTTAGTGTTAAGTTTAAGTTTAGGGTTACACTTAGGGTTAGGGACAAAATTAGGGTTAGGGTTATGGACAGTGTTAGGTTTAGGGTTAAAGTTAGGGTCAGCGCTCAAGTTAAGGTTAACATTAAGGTTAGGGATAGGTTTAGGGGTAGGGTTAGAAACAAGGTTAGACTTACGGTTAGGATTAGAGGCACGGTTATTTTTATATTAGGGTTCTAAACAGAGTTAAGTGTAGTGTTAGGGTTAGGAATACTTTTTAGGGTTAGGGTTTGGTTTAGGGTTTGTTTTAGGGTTCGGGGCAGAGTTAGGGTTAGGGACATAGTTAGTGTTCGGTTTAGGGTTAAGCTTAGGGACAGAGTTAGGGTTAGAGTTAGGGTTAAGGACAGGGTTATGATTAGGGTCAGGGTTAGTGTTCAGGACAGTGTCAGGGCAGGCCGTAGGATAAGGGTAGGGTTTGGGTTCAGGTTAGGATATGCTAGGGTTAGGGTTAGGGGCATAGCTAGGGTTGAGGGCAGAGTCAGTGTTATGATTAGGAACATGGCTAAGGTTAGGGTTCATGTTAGGGACCGTTTCAGTGTTACGTTTAGTGTTAAGGATTGGGTTAGAATGGAGGACACGGTTAGGGATAGTGTTAGTGTATCACGTCTCACGTGACATCGGCTGGGGAACTACAGTTAGATGGCGAAGAGTTAAGAAACTCCAGAGCCAAAAATAGAGTTTCTGTGGGCCAGTGTTCTCATCTCTGAGGCCCAAGCCTTAATACTGTGGGCGCATAGCTTTTCTTTACAACTGCCACCAAGAAGCCAATTTGAATATCTATACACAGGGAGTTGATTCTATTTGTCTGGCAGCTGCTTCGCCAAAACTCATTGTGATCAAACACAAGTTTTGCTTTCACATGTACGTATGATCCCCCGGAACGACTGAGCATTCCGAGACCACCGGATAAGGAAGTTGTACTGAGATCATTCCCTCGGGTCTTAGCATTCGGAGACACTTCCTTATGACGTGAAAGGCTCAGTGCACAGGAGCATTCGACTCGGCAGCTCCACGGTGACATTAGGGTTAGGTTTATAAACAGGATGAAGTTAGGTTTAGGGTTAGGGTTACCGACAGAGTTTGCTTTAGGGTAAGGGACAGGATTAGAACTAGGATTAGGTTTAGAGACACGGTTAGAATTAGGGTTAGTTTTAGGTTTAGTGTTGAAGGACAGAGTTAGGGTTTGGGTTAGCATTAGGGTTAGGGTTCGTGTTAGGATTAGGGTTAGGGACAGAGTTGGGAAGAGTGTTAGGGCTCCATTTAGAGTTAGGGCTAGGGATACGTTTAGATTTAGGTTTTGGGTTAGGAAAAGGGTTAGCTACAGGGGCAGGAATAGGGTAGGGACACAGTGAGTGTTATAGTTAGGATTAGGGTTAGGGTTAGGGTTAGGGTTTGGGTTAGGGTTAGGGTTAGGGTTTAGGGTTACAGTTAGGGTTAGGATTAAGGTTTAGGGTTTAGGGTTTAGTGTTTAGGGTTAGGGTTAGCCTTAGGGTTGGGTTAGGTTTAGGGTTAGGGTTATGGTTAGGGTTAGGGACAGGATTAGGGTTTGGGACATGGTTAGGTTTAGTGTTAGGGTTATAGTTAAGTTTAGGTTTTGTCTGATGCTTAAGTTTAGGTTTAGGGACAGGGTTACTGACAGGGTTTGGGTTAGAGTTAAGGGTGGAGAGACGGTAAGGGTCAGAGTTAGGTTTAGCGACAGTGTTAGGGTTAGGGTTAATATTAGAGTCAGAGTTAAGGTTAAGTTTAGCGTTATGGTTAGAAGCAGATTAGGTTGAGTGATAGTGTTAGTATTAGTGACAGGCTTAGTGTTAGTGTTAGCGTTAGGGTTTGGGACAGTGTTAGGGTTAGGTTTGGAGTTGAGTTTAGTGTTAGGTTTCAATTTAGGGCTATGGTAAGTGTTACAGACAGGGTGGCCTTCGGATTAGGGTAGGGATAGGGTCAGGCACAGGGATAGGGATATGGTTATGCTTAGGGTTGGGATTAGAAACAGGTTTAAAGTTAGGGTCAGGGTTAGAGACAGGTATGGTTAGGGTTAGGGTCAAAGTATAGGTAAGATTTAGGTTAAGATTAGGGACAGGTTACAGTTAGGTTTAAGGTTAGGCACAAGATTAGGGCTAGGGTTGAGGTGTGTGTTAGTGTCAGGGTTAGGTCTGAAGTAGGATTAGAGTTAGGGTTAGAATTAGAGTTAGGGGAACGGTTAGGATTAAGGATAGGTTTAGGGTTAACGTTACGCACAGGAATAGGGTTAGTGTTACGGTTATGATTAGGGATAGGTACAGAGTTAGGTTGAAGAGTACGAACAGGCTTATGGATTATTAGGGTTAGGGTTTATGACACAATTAGGGTCACGGTAAGAGTTACACTTAGCTTTACCGACATGGTTAGCTTTAGGGTTACTCTGAGCGTTAAGTTTAGGGACAGGTTAAGGGTTAGTGTTAGAGTTAGGGTCAGGGCTAGGGTTAGGTTTCTGGTTCGATTTACATTTAGGGTTATGGTTAAAGACAAGCTAGTGTTCTGGTTAGGATTAGGGTTTCCGTTAAAATTAGGGACACAGTTAAGGTTACTGTAAGGTTTAGGGTTAGTGATAAAGACACGGTTTGGTTTAGGGTATGGGTTTGGGGGAGATTCAGTGTTAGGGACAGGTTAGGGTAGGATTAGTGTTAGGGGTACAGGCAGTTTTCGGGTTAGAGTTACAAAATTCGTTATGAGTAAGTGTAAAAACAGGGGTAGGGTTAGTGAAGTCATTAGGGTTAGGGTTAGGGTTAGCTACAGGGTTAGGTTTAGGGAGATGGTTAGGTTTGGGGTTTGTGTGAAGTTTAGAAAAAGGGTTATTTTCAGAGTTCGGTTTAGGAAAAGGCTTACAATAACAGGGTTTGGATTAAGAAGAGTATGCATGGTAGGCACACGGATGGCTTAGGGTTCGCATGAGGGTGAGGAATACAATTGGGGTTTTCATTTGACATAGGGGAGGTCTTAGGGTTAGAGACAAGGTTAAGGTTAGGGACAGCATTAGGGTTAGAGAGAAGATTAAGGTTAGGGACACTGTCAGGGTTAGTGTTAAGTTTAAGTTTAGGGTTACACTTAGGGTTAGGGACAAAATTAGGGTTAGGGTTATGGACAGTGTTAGGTTTAGGGTTAAAGTTAGGGTCAGCGCTCAAGTTAAGGTTAACATTAAGGTTAGGGATAGGTTTAGGGGTAGGGTTAGAAACAAGGTTAGACTTACGGTTAGGATTAGAGGCACGGTTATTTTTATATTAGGGTTCTAAACAGAGTTAAGTGTAGTGTTAGGGTTAGGAATACTTTTTAGGGTTAGGGTTTGGTTTAGGGTTTGTTTTAGGGTTCGGGGCAGAGTTAGGGTTAGGGACATAGTTAGTGTTCGGTTTAGGGTTAAGCTTAGGGACAGAGTTAGGGTTAGAGTTTGGGTTAAGGACAGGGTTATGATTAGGGTCAGGGTTAGTGTTCAGGACAGTGTCAGGGCAGGCCGTAGGATAAGGGTAGGGTTTGGGTTCAGGTTAGGATATGCTAGGGTTAGGGTTAGGGGCATAGCTAGGGTTGAGGGCAGAGTCAGTGTTATGATTAGGAACATGGCTAAGGTTAGGGTTCATGTTAGGGACCGTTTCAGTGTTACGTTTAGTGTTAAGGATTGGGTTAGAATGGAGGACACGGTTAGGGATAGTGTTAGTGTATCACGTCTCACGTGACATCGGCTGGGGAACTACAGTTAGATGGCGAAGAGTTAAGAAACTCCAGAGCCAAAAATAGAGTTTCTGTGGGCCAGTGTTCTCATCTCTGAGGCCCAAGCCTTAATACTGTGGGCGCATAGCTTTTCTTTACAACTGCCACCAAGAAGCCAATTTGAATATCTATACACAGGGAGTTGATTCTATTTGTCTGGCAGCTGCTTCGCCAAAACTCATTGTGATCAAACACAAGTTTTGCTTTCACATGTACGTATGATCCCCCGGAACGACTCAGCATTCCGAGACCACCGGATAAGGAAGTTGTACTGAGATCATTCCCTCGGGTCTTAGCATTCGGAGACACTTCCTTATGACGTGAAAGGCTCAGTGCACAGGAGCATTCGACTCGGCAGCTCCACGGTGACATTAGGGTTAGGTTTATAAACAGGATGAAGTTAGGTTTAGGGTTAGGGTTACCGACAGAGTTTGCTTTAGGGTAAGGGACAGGATTAGAACTAGGATTAGGTTTAGAGACACGGTTAGAATTAGGGTTAGTTTTAGGTTTAGTGTTGAAGGACAGAGTTAGGGTTTGGGTTAGCATTAGGGTTAGGGTTCGTGTTAGGATTAGGGTTAGGGACAGAGTTGGGAAGAGTGTTAGGGCTCCATTTAGAGTTAGGGCTAGGGATACGTTTAGGTTTAGGTTTTGGGTTAGGAAAAGGGTTAGCTACAGGGGCAGGTATAGTTTAGGGACACAGTGAGTGTTAGAGTTAGGATTAGGGTTAGGGTTAAGGTTAGGGTTTGGGTTAGGTTTAAGGTTACGGTTAGGTTTAGGGTTTAGGGTTAGGGTTAGGGTTAGGGTTTAGGGTTTAGGGTTTAGGGTTTAGGATTAGGGTTAGCGTTAGGGTTAGGGTTAGGGTTAGGGTTAGGGTTTAGTGTTTACGGTTTGGGTTAGGGTTAGGGTTAGGTTTAGGGTTAGGGTTATGGTTTAGGGTTAGGGTTAGGGTTAGGGTTACGGTTAGGGTTAGTGTTAGGGACAGGATTAGGGTTTGGGACATGGTTAGGTTTAGTGTTAGGGTTATAGTTAAGTTTAGGTTTTGTCTGATGCTTAAGTTTAGGTTTAGGGACAGGGTTATTGACATGGTGAGGGTTAGAGTTAAGGGTGGAGCGACGGTAAGGGTCAGAGTTAGGTTTAGCGACAGTGTTAGGGGTAGGGTTAATATTAGAGGCAGAGTTAGGGTTAAGGTTAGCGTTATGGTTAGAAACAGATTAGGTTGAGTGATAGTGTTAGTATTAGTGACAGGCTTAGTGTTAGGGTTAGGGTTAGGGTTTGGGTTTCGGGTTTCGGGTTAGGGTTACGGTTAGGGTTAGGGACACGATTCGGGTTTGGGACATGGTTAGGTTTAGTGTTAGGGTTATAGTGAAGTTTAGGTTTTGGCTGATGGTTAAGATAAGGTTTAGTGACAGGGTTAATGACAGGGTGAGGGTTAGAATTAAGGTTAGAGAGATGGTAAGGGTCAGAGTTAGGTTTAGTGACAGTGTTAGGGTTAGGTTAGGGTTAGGTTAGGGTTAGGGTTTAGGGATAGGGTTAGGGTTAGGGTTAGGGTTTAAGGTAAGGTTAGGGTTAGGGTTAGGGTTAGGGACACGATTCGGGTTTGGGACATGGTTAAGTTCAGTGTTATGGTTGTATTAAGTTGAGGTTTTGGCTGATGGTTAAGGTTAGGGTTAGGGACAGGATTAGTGACAGGGTGATGGTTAGAATTAAGGTTAGAGAGATGGTAAGGGTCAGAGTTAGGTTTAGCGACAGTGTTAGGGTTAGGTTTACGGTTAGGTTAGGGTTAGGGTTAGAGTTAGGGTTTAGGGTTAGGGTTAGGGTTAGGGTTTAGGATTTAGGGTTAGGGTTATGGTTAGGGTTAGGGTTAGGTTTAGGGGCAGGATTAGGGTTTGGGACATGGTTAGGTTTACTGTTAGGGTTATATTAAGTTTAGGTTTTGTCTGATGCTTAAGTTTAGGTTTAGGGACAGGGTTAGTGACAGGGTGAGGGTTAGAGTTAAGGTTGGAGAGACGGTAAGGGTCAGAGTTAGGTTTAGCGACAGTGTTAGGGTTAGGGATCAGGTTAGGTTAGGGTTTAGGGTTAGCGTTAGGGTTAGGGTTAGGAATAGGGAGGGTTAGTGTTTACATTTTAGGGTTACGGTTTAGGGATAGGGTTAGGGTTAGGGTTAGGGTTAGAGTTAGGGTTAGGGTTAGGGTTAGGTTTAGGTTTTAGGGATAGGGTTAGGGTTAGGGTTACGGTTTAGGTTTAGGGTTAGGGTTAAGGTTAGGGTTTAGGGTTTAGGGTTAGGGTTAGGGTTAGAGTTAGGGTTTAGGCTTTAGGGTTAGGGTTAGTGTTAGGGTTTAGGGTTTAGGGTTAGGGTTAGGGTTAGGGTTAGGGTTAGGGTTAGGGTTAGGGTTAGGGTTAGGAATAGGGGAGGGTTAGTGTTTACATTTTAGGGTTAGGGTTTAGGGATAGGGTTAGGATTAGGGTTAGGGTTAGGGTTTAGTGTTTCAGGTTAGGGTTAGCGTTAGGGTTAGGGTTTGGGTTTAGGGTTTAGGTTTAGGGTTAGGGTTAGTGTTAGGGTTTCGGGTTTAGTGTTAGGGTTAAGGTTATGGTTAGGGTTAGGTACACGATTCGGGTTTGAGACATGGTTAGGTTTAGTGTTAGGGTTATAGTTAAGTTTAGGTTTTGGCTGATGGTTAAGGTTATGTTTAGGGACAGGGTTAGTTACAGGGTGAGGGTTAGAGTTAAAGATAGAGAGACGGTAAGTGTCAGAGTTAGGTTTAGCGACAGTGTTAGGGTTAGGGTTAGGGTTAGGTTAGGGTTAGGGTTAGGGTTAGGGTTAGGGTTAGGTTTTAGAGATAGGGTCAGGTTTAGGGTTACGGTTTAGGTTTAGGGTTAGGGACAGGATTAGGGTTTGGGACATGGTTAGGTTTACTGTTAGGGTTATATTAAGTTTAGGTTTTGTCTGATGCTTAAGTTTAGGTTTAGGGACAGGGTTAGTGACAGGGTGAGGGTTAGAGTTAAGGTTTGAGAGACGGTAAGGGTCAGAGTTAGGTTTAGCGACAGTGTTAGGGTTAGGGATCAGGTTAGGTTAGGGTTTAGGGTTAGGGTTACGGTTAGGGTTAGGAATAGGGGAGGGTTAGTGTTTACATTTTAGGGTTAGGGTTTAGGGATAGGGTTAGTGTTAGGGTTAGGTTTAGAGTTAGGGTTAGGGTTAGGGTTAGGTTTTAGGGATAGGGTTAGGGTTAGGGTTAGGTTTAGAGTTAGGGTTAGGGTTAGGGTTAGGTTTTAGGGATAGGGTTAGGGTTAGGGTTACGGTTTAGGTTTAGGGTTAGGGTTAAGGTTAGGGTTTAGGGTTTAGGGTTAGGGTTAGTGTTAGAGTTAGGGTTTAGGCTTTAGTGTTAAGGTTAGTGTTAGGGTTTAGGGTTTAGGATTAGGGTTCGGGTTAGGGTTAGGGTTAGGGTTAGGGTTAGGGTTAGGGACAGGATTAGGGTTTGGGACATGGTTAGGTTTACTGTTAGGGTAATATTAAGTTTAGGTTTTGTCTGATGCTTAAGTTTAGGTTTAGGTACAGGGTTAGTGACAGGGTGAGGGTTAGAGTTAAGGTTGGAGAGACGGTAAGGGTCAGAGTTAGGTTTAGCGACAGTGTTAGGGTTAGGGATCAGGTTAGGTTAGGGTTTAGGGTTAGGGTTAGGGTTAGGGTTAGAAATAGGGGAGGGTTAGTGTTTACATTTTAGGGTTAGGGTTTAGGGATAGAGTTAGGTTTAGGTTTAGGGTTAGAGTTAGGGTTAGGGTTAGGGTTAGGGTTATGGTTAGGGTTAGGGTTAGGTTTAGGGGCAGGATTAGCGTTTGGGACATGGTTAGGTTTACTGTTAGGGTTATATTAAGTTTAGGTTTTGTCTGATGCTTAAGTTTAGGTTTAGGGACAGGGTTAGTGACAGGGTGAGGGTTAGAGTTAAGGTTGGAGAGACGGTAAGGGTCAGATTTAGGTTTAGCGACAGTGTTAGGGTTAGGGAACAGGTTAGGTTAGGGTTTAGGGTTAGGGTTAGGGTTAGGGTTAGAAATAGGGGAGGGTTAGTGTTTACATTTTAGGGTTAGGGTTTAGGGATAGGGTTAGGTTTAGGGTTAGGGTTAGAGTTAGGGTTAGGGTTAGGGTTAGGGTTAGGTTTTAGGGATAGGGTTAGGGTTAGGGTTACGGTTTAGGTTTAGGGTTAGGGTTAAGGTTAGGGTTTAGGGTTTAGGGTTAGGGTTAGGGTTATGGTTAGAGTTAGGCTTTAGGCTTTAGGGTTAGGGTTAGTGTTAGGGTTTAGGGTTTAGGGTTTGGTTTAGGGTTAGGGTTAGGTTTAGGGTTTAGTGTTTATGGTTAGGGTTAGCGTTATGGTTAGGGTTTGGGTTTAGGGTTTAGGGTTAGGGTTAGGGTTAGTGTTAGGGTTTCGGGTTTAGTGTTAGGGTTAAGGTTAGGGTTAGGGTTAGGTACACGTTTCGGGTTTGAGACATGGTTAGGTTTAGTGTTAGGGTTATAGTTAAGTTTAGGTTTTGGCTGATGGTTAAGGTTAGGTTTAGGGACAGGGTTAGTTACAGGGTGATGGTTAGAGATAAAGATAGACGGTAAGGGTCAGAGTTAGGTTTAGCGACAGTGTTAGGGTTAGGGTTAGGGTTAGGTTAGGGTTAGGGTTAGGGTTAGTGTTAGGGTTAGGTTTTAGGGATAGGGTTAGGGTTAGGGTTACGGTTTAGGTTTAGGGTTAGGGTTAAGGTTAGGGTTTAGGGTTTAGGGTTAGGGTTAGGGTTAGGGTTAGCATTAGTTTTAGGGTTAGGGACAGGATTAGGGTTTGGGACATGGTTAGGTTTACTGTTAGGGTTATATTAAGTTTAGGTTTTGTCTGATGCTTAAGTTTAGCTTTAGGGACAGGGTTAGTGACAGGGTGAGTGTTAGAGTTAAGGTTGGAGAGACGGTAAGGGTCAGAGTTAGGTTTAGCGACAGTGTTAGGGTTAGGGATCAGGTTAGGTTAGGGTTTAGGGTTAGGGTTAGGGTTAGGGTTAGGAATAGGGGAGGGTTAGTGTTTACATTTTAGGGTTAGGTTTAGGGATAGGGTTAGGGTTAGGGTTAGGGTTAGAGTTAGGTGTAGGGTTAGGGTTAGGTTTTAGGGATAGGGTTAGGGTTAGGGTTACGGTTTAGGTTTAGGGTTAGGGTTAAGGTTAGGGTTTAGGGTTTAGGGTTAGGGTTAGGGTTAGAGTTAGGGTTTAGGCTTTAGAGTTAGGGTTAGTGTTAGGGTTTAGGGTTTAGGGTTAGGGTTAGGATTAGGGTTAGGGTTAGGGTTTAGTGTTTATGGTTAGGGTTAGCGTTAGGGTTAGGTTTTGGGTTTAGTGTTTAGGTTTAGGGTTAGGGTTAGTGTTAGGTTTAGGGTTAGGGTTAGGGTTAGGGTTAGGGACAGGATTAGGGTTTGGGACATGGTTAGGTTTACTGTTAGGGTAATATTAAGTTTAGGTTTTGTCTGATGCTTAAGTTTAGGTTTAGGGACAGGGTTAGAGACTGGGTGAGGGTTAGAGTTAAGGTTGGAGAGACGGTAAGGGTCAGAGTTAGGTTTAGCGACAGTGTTAGGGTTAGGGATCAGGTTACGTTAGGGTTTAGGGTTAGGGTTAGGGTTAGGGTTAGGGTTAGAGTTAGGGTTAGGGTTAGGGTTAGGGTTAGGGTTAGGGTTAGGGTTAGGTTTAGGTTTAGGGTTAGGGTTAGAGTTAGGGTTAAGGTTAGTGTTAGGTTTTAGGGATAGGGTTAGGGTTAGGGTTACGGTTTAGGTTTAGGGTTAGGGTTAAGGTTAGGGTTTAGGGTTTAGGGTTAGGGTTAGGGTTAGAGTTAGGGTTTAGGCTTTAGGGTTAGGGTTAGTGTTAGGGTTTAGGGTTTAGCGTTAGGATTAGGGTTAGGGTTAGGTTTAGGGTTTAGTGTTTATGGTTAGGGTTAGCGTTAGGGTTAGGCTTTGGGTTTAGGGTTTAGGTTTAGGGTTAGGGTTAGTGTTAGGGTTTCGGGTTTAGTGTTAGGGTTAAGGTTAGGGTTAGGGTTAGGTACACGTTTCGGGTTTGAGAGATGTTTAGGTTTAGTGTTAGGGTTATAGTTAAGTTTAGGTTTTGGCTGATGGTTAAGGTTAGGTTTAGGGACAGGGTTAGTTACAGGGTGAGGGTTAGAGTGAAAGATAGAGAGACGGTACGGGTCAGAGTTAGGTTTAGCGACAGTGTTAGGGTTAGGGTTAGTGTTAGGTTAGGGTTAGGGTTAGGGTTAGGGTTAGGGTTAGGTTTTAGGGATAGGGTTAGGGTTAGGGTTACGGTTTAGGTTTAGGGTTAGGGTTAAGGTTAGGGCTTAGGGTTTAGGGTTAGGGTTAGGGTTAGGGTTAACATTAGTTTTAGGGTTAGGGACAGGATTAGGGTTTGGTACATGGTTAGGTTTACTGTTAGTGTCATATTAAGTTTAGGTTTTGTCTGATGCTTAAGTTTAGGTTTAGGGACAAGGTTATTGACAGGGTGAGGGTTAGAGTTAAGGTTGGAGAGACGGTAAGGGTCAGAGTTAGGTTTAGCGACAGTGTTAGGGTTAGGGATCAGGTTAGGTTAGGGTTTAGGGTTAGGGTTAGGGTTAGGGTTAGGAATAGGGGAGGGTTAGTGTTTACATTTTAGGGTTAGGGTTTAGGGATAGGGTTAGGGTTAGGGTTAGGGTTAGAGTTAGGGTTAGGGTTAGGGTTAGGTTTTAGGGATAGGGTTAGTGTTAGGGTTACGGTTTAGGTTTAGGGTTAGGGTTAAGGTTAGGGTTTAGGGTTTAGGGTTAGGTATAGGGTTAGAGTTAGGATTTAGGCTTTAGGGTTAGGGTTAGTGTTAGGGTTTAGGGTTTAGTGTTAGGGTTAGTGTTAGAGTTAGGGTTAGGGTTTAGTGTTTATGGTTGGGGTTAGCGTTAGGGTTAGGTTTTGGGTTTAGTGTTTAGGTTTAGGGTTAGGGTTAGTGTTAGGGTTAGGGTTAGGGTTAGGGTTAGGGTTAGGGACAGGATTAGGGTTTGGGACATGGTTAGGTTTACTGTTAGGGTAATATTAAGTTTAGGTTTTGTCTGATGCTTAAGTTTAGGTTTAGGGACAGGGTTAGTGACAGGGTGAGGGTTAGAGTTAGGGTTGGAGAGACGGTAAGGGTCAGAGTTAGGTTTAGCGACAGTGTTAGGGTTAGGGTTAGGGTTAGAGTTAGGGTTTAGGGTTAGGGTTAGGGTTAGGATTTAGGGTTTAGGGTTAGGGTTATGGTTAGGGTTAGGGTTAGGGTTAGGGGCAGGATTAGGGTTTGGGAAATGTTTAGGTTTAGTGTAGGGTTATAGTTAAATTTTGGTTTTGGCTGATGGTTAAGGTTAGTTTTAGGGACAGGTTTAGTGACAGGGTGAGGGTCAGAGTTAAGTTTAGAGAGACGGTAAGGGTCAGAGTTAGGTTTAGCGACAGTGTTAGTGTTAGGGATCAGGTTAGGTTAGGGTTTAGGGTTAGGGTAAGGGTTAGAGTTAGGAATAGGGGAGGGTTAGTGTTTACATTTTAGAGTTAGGGTTTAGGGATAGGGTTAGGGTTAG
>JAVKSA010000055.1:265000-395000 GCA_031876335.1 Hipposideros larvatus
AGTTAAGGGTGGAGAGACGGTAAGGGTCAGAGTTAGGTTTAGCGACAGTGTTAGGGTTAGGGATCAGGTTAGGTTAGGTTTAGGGTTAGGGTTAGGGTTAGGGTTAGGAATAGGGGAGGGTTAGTGTTTACATTTCAGGGTTAGGGTTTAGGGTTAGGGTTAGGGTTAGAGTTAGGGTTTAAGCTTTAGGGTTAGGGTTAGTGTTAGGGTTTAGGGTTAGGGTTAGGGTTAGGGTTAGGGTAAGGGTTTAGTGTTTAAGGTTAGGGTTAGCGTTAGGGTTAGGGTTTGGGTTTAGGGTTTAGGTTTAGGGTTAGGGTTAGTGTTAGGGTTTCGGGTTTAGTGTTAGGGTTAAGGTTATGGTTAGGGTTAGGTACACTATTCGGGTTTGAGACATGGTTAGGTTTAGTGTTAGGGTTATAGTTAAGTCTAGGTTTTGGCTGATGATCAAGGTTAGGTTTAGGGACAGGTTTAGTTACAGGGTGAGGGTTAGAGTTAAAGATAGAGAGACGGTAAGTGTCAGAGTTAGGTTTAGCGACAGAGTTAGGGTTAGGGTTAGGGTTAGGTTAGGGTTAGGGTTAGGGTTAGGGTTAGGTTTCCGGGATAGGGTTAGGGTTAGGGTTACGGTTTAGGTTTAGGGTTAGGGTTAAGGTTAGGGTTTAGGGTTTAGGGTTAGGGTTAGGGTTTTGGTTAGCATTAGTTTTAGGGTTAGGGACAGGATTAGGGTTTGGGACATGGTTAGGTTTACTGTTAGGGTTATATTAAGTTCAGGTTTTGTCTGATGCTTAAGTTTATGTTTAGGGACAGGTTAGTGACAGGGTGAGGGTTACAGTTAAGGTTGGAGAGACGGTAAGGGTCAGAGTTAGGTTTAGCGACAGTGTTAGGTTAGGGATCAGGTTAGGTTAGGGTTTAGGGTTTGGGTTAGGGTTAGGGTTAGGAATAGGGGAGGGTTAGGGTTAGGGTTAGGGTTAGAATTAGGGTTAGGGTTAGTGTTAGTGTTAGGGTTAGGGTTAGTGTTAGGTTTTAGGGATAGGGTTAGGGTTAGGGTTACGGTTTAGGTTTAAGGTTAGGGTTAAGGTTAGGGTTTAGTGTTTAGGGTTAAGGTTAGGGTTAGAGTTAGGGTTTAGGCTTTAGGGTTAGGGTTAGTGTTAGGGTTTAGGGTTTAGGGTTAGGGTTAGAGTTTAGGATTTAGGGTTATGGTTATGGTTAGGGTTAGGGTTAGGGTTAGGGGCAGGATTAGGGTTTGGGAAATGGTTACGTTTAGTGTAGTGTTATAGTTAAGTTTTGGTTTTGGCTGATGGTAAAGGTTAGTTTTAGGGACAGGTTTAGTGAGAGGGTGAGGGTTAGAGTTAAGTTTAGAGAGACGGTAAGGGTCAGAGTTAGGTTTAGCGACAGTGTTAGTGTTAAGGATCAGGTTAGGTTAGGGTTTAGGGTGAGGGTTAGGGTTAGGGTTAGGAATAGGGGAGGGTTAGTGCTTACATTTTAGGGTTAGGGTTTAGGTATAGGGTTAGGGTTAGGGTTAGGGTTAGGGTTAGAGTTAGGATATAGGCTTTAGGGTTAAGGTTAGGGTTAGAGTTAGGGCTTACGGTTTAGGGTTAGGGTTAGGGTTAGGGTTTCGGGTTTAGGGTTAGGGTTAAGTTTAGGGTTAGGGTTAGGTACACGATTCGGGTTTGAGACATGTTTAGGTTTAGTGTTAGGGTTATGGTTAAGTTTAGGTTTTGGCTGATGGTTAAGGTTAGGTTTAGGGACAGGGTTAGTTACAGGGTGAGGGTTAGAGTTAAAGTTAGAGAGACGGTAAGGTACAGAGTTAGGTTTAGCTACAGTGTTAGGGTTAGGGTTAGGGTTAGGTTAGGGTTAGGGTTAGGGTTAGGGTTAGGGTTAGGTTTTAGGGATAGGGTTAGGGTTAGGGTTACGGTTTAGGTTTAGGGTTAGGGTTAAGGTTACGGTTTAGGGTTTAGGGTTAGGGTTAGGGTTAGGGTTAGCATTAGGTTTAGGGTTCGGGACAGGATTAGGGTTTGGGACATGGTTAGGTTTACTGTTAGTGTTATATTAAGTTTAGGTTTTGTCTGATGCTTAAGTTTAGGTTTAGGGACAGGGTTAGTGACAGGGTGAGGGTTAGGTTAAGGTTGGAGAGACGGTAAGGGTCAGAGTTAGGTTTAGCGACAGTGTTAGGGTTAGGGATCAGGTTAGGTTAGGGTTTAGGGTTAGGGTTAGGGTTAGGGTTAGGAATAGGGGAGGGTAGGGGTTTACATTTTAGGGTTAGGGTTTAGGGATAGGGTTAGGATTAGGGTTAGGGTTAGAGTTAGGGTTAGGTTTAGGGTTAGGGTTAGGTTTTAGGGATAGGGTTAGGGTTAGGGTTACGGTTTAGGTTTAGGGTTAGCGTTAAGGTTAGGGTTTAGGGTTTAGGGTTAGGGTTAGGGTTAGAGTTAGGGTTTAGGCTTTAGGGTTAGGGTTAGTGTTAGGGTTTAGGGTTTAGGGTTAGGTTTAGGGTTAGGGTTAGAGTTAGGGTTTAGTGTTTATGGTTAGGGTTAGCGTTAGGGTTAGGGTTTAGGTTTAGGGTTTAGGTTAGGGTTAGGGTTTCGGGTTTAGGGCTAGGGTTAGGGTTAGGGTTAGGGTTTAGTGTTTATGGTTAGGGTTAGGGTTAGGGTTAGGTACACGATTCGGGTTTGAGACATGTTTCGGTTTAGTGTTAGGGTTATAGTTAAGTTTAGGTTTTGGCTGAATGTTAAGGTTAGGTTTAGGGACAGGGTTAGTTACATGGTGAGGGTTAGAGTTAAAATTAGAGAGACGGTAAGGGTCAGAGTTAGGTTTAGCGACAGTGTTAGGGTTAGGGTTAGGTTTAGGTTAGGGTTAGGGTTAGGGTTAGGTTTAGGGTTAGGGTTTAGGGTTAGGGTTAGGGTTCGGGTTAGGGTTGAGGGTTTCGGGTTAGGGTTAGGGTTAGGGTTAGCATTAGGGTTAAGTTTAGGTACAGGATTAAGGTTAGGGTTAGGGTTAGGGTTACGGTTAGTATTAGGGTTAGGGTTTCATGTTTAGGGTTAGTGTTAGGTTAGGGTTAAGGTTAGGGTTATGGACAAGCTTCGGTTTTGGGACATGTTAAGTTTAGTTTTAGGTTATAGTTAAATTTAGGTTTTGGTCGATGTTTAAGGATAAGTTTACGGACAGGTTTAGTGAAAGGGTGAGGGTTAGAGTTAAGGTTAGAGAGACAGTAAGGATCAGAGTTAGGTTTAGCGACAGTGTTAGGGTTAGGTTTAGGGTTAGGGTTTAGGGTTAGGGTTAGGGTTTAGGATTAGGGTTAGGGTTAGCGTTAGCGTTAGGCATAGGGTTAGGGTTAGTGTTTAGGGTTTAGGGTTAGGGTTAGGTACAGGATTAGGGTTTGAGACATGGTTAGGTTTTGTGTTAGGGTTAGGGTTATGGTTAGGGTTAGGGTTAGTGTTTAGGGGTAGGGTTAGGGTTAGGGTTAGGGTTACGGTTAGGGTTAGGGTTATGTTTTAGAGATAAGGTTAGTGTTAGGGTTACGGTTTAGGGTTAGGGTTAGGGTTAAGGTTAGGGTTTAGGGATTAGAGTTAGGGTTAGGGTTAGGGTTACCATTAGGTTTAGGGTTAGGGACAGGATTAGGGTTTGGGACATGTTTAGGTTTAGAGTTAGGGTTATATTAAGTTTAGGTTTTGTCTGATGCTTAAGTTTAGGTTTAGGGACATGGTTAGTGACAGGGTGAAGGTTAGAGTTAAGGTTGGAGAGACGGTAAGGGTCAGAGTTAGGTTTAGCGACAGTGTTAGGGTTAGGGTTAATATTAGAGGCAGTGTTAGGGTTAAGGTTAGCGTTAGGGGTAGGGTTCGTTTTAGGATTAGGGTTAGGTACAGAGTTGGGAATAGTGTTAGGGCCCCAATTAGAGTTAGGTCTAGGGATACATTTAGATTTAGCTTTTGGGTTAGTAAAAGGGTTAGCTACAGGGGCAGGGATAGGTTAGGGACACAGTGAGTGTTAGAGTCAGGATTAGGTTTAGGGTTAGGTTTAGGGTTTGGGTTAGGGTTAGGGTTATGGTTAGGGTTTAGGTATAAAGTTAGGGTTAGGGTTAGGGTTTAGGGTTTAGGTTTTAGGGTTTAGGGTTAGGGTTAGCGTTAGGTTTAGGGTTAGGTTTATGGTTAGGGTATAGGGTTAGGATTAGGATTAGGTTTAGGGACAGGATTAGGGTTTGGGACATGGTTAGGTTTAGTGTTAGGGTTATAGTTAAGTTTAGGTTTTGTCTGATGCTTAAGTTTAGATTTAGGGACAGGGTTACTGACAGGGTGAGGGTTAGACTTAAGGGTGGAGAGATGGTAAGGGTCAGACTTAGGTTTAGCGACAGTGTTAGGGTTAGGGTTAATATTAGAGTCAGAGTTAAGGTAAGATTAGCGGTATGGTTACAAGCAGATTAGGTTGAGTGATACTGTTAGTGTTAGTGACAGGCTTAGTGTTAGGGTTAGGGTTAGGGTTAGGGACAGTGTTAGGGTTAGGTTTGGAGTTGAGTTTAGTTTTAGGTTTCAATTTAGGGCTGGGGTTAGTGTTAGTGTTAGGGTGGCCTCGGAAAAGGGAAGGGACAGGGTCAGGCACAGGGATTGGGATATGTTTATGGTTAGGGTTAGGGTTAGAAACAGGTTTAAAGTTAGAGTCAGGGTTAGAGACAGGTATGGTTAGGGTTAGGGTCAAGATACAGGTAAAATTTAGTTTAAGATTAGGACTTTGGGAAGTTTTTGTATGAGGAAGAATTTCACAGAGAAGACACCAGTCTCTGATCTCACTTCCTGGTCATAAAGCTTAAAAGAACTTGGAACCCTGGTAACCAGGCAACCACATCATAATGAAGCCCTTTCCCAGCTCACTGTGATGGAGATGCTGGAAATAGTACCATGTTTCCATGCTTTGGCCTAGCGGCCTCAGGCACTGGCCTCAGGAAAGCCGAAATGGTGAAACTTTACCCATGTTTTAGACTCTGATTTAGGTCTCACACAAGATTCTTCAGGCCGTTGTTTCAGAGGTCAATAATATAACACAGGAAGGCAAAGAGCATACCAGGCCAGGTTAGACAACCACGCTGATCTCACACTGACTGTCGTTTGCCCTCTCATTGCTTTGTGTGTGTGTGCATGCGTGTGTGTGTGTGTGTGTGTGTGTTTATGTGAGTGTTGGTGGGGAGGGGGAGGATGGTAGAGGGTTTGCTCAGTCTTCTTTTTCAAGGTCCCTCAGTTGTAAGAATAGAATGTTTCTTAGACAATTTTCTTCTTTCTGGAGGTAGGCCTCTATTGCTCTGAAATTGCTTCTTAGGACTGCTTTCGCTGTGTGCATACATTTGGGAACATTGTGTTTTCACTTACTTTAGCCTCAAGGTATTTTTTCATTTCTTCCTTGATGACATTGCTGACCCATTGAGTAGCATGTTGCTTAGATCCCATGCCTCTGTGTGTTTTCCCATTATTTTCTTACAATTGATTTCTAGGTAGATACCAGAGAAGATGCTTGGTACCATTTCAGTCTTCTTGTATCTATGGAGATATGTTTGAGGGTCTAACATGTGACCTATTGTGGAAAATGTCCCGTGTGCCCTTGAAAGGAATGTATATTGTTCGGATAAGGGGTGAGATGGTCTACAAATATCAATTTAAGTCCTTTAATTCCATTGTTTCTTGGTTGATTTTCTGTCTGGATCATGTATTTGCATGTCATCATCCCTTACTATGACTCACAATGTCTTCATTTATGACTCACCATGTTTGCTTTCAGTGTTAGTTGGTCCTACGTGTGCCATGTATATGATTAGAAGAGTGCCATCCTCTTGTTGGATTGATGGTTTTATCAATATGACATGTACGTTTTGTCACTTGTTATAGCTTTTGTTTTAAAGTCTATGTTATCTGAGTATTGTTTCCCCAGCTTTTTATTTCCCCATTTCCATTGGTAAAACGTATTTTTTCCATCCCTTCACTTTCAGTCTCTGTGTGTCTTTCGATATGGAGTGACATTTGTGGGAAGCATATGTACTATTTTTTTAGTTTGTTTTATCCATTCTGCGACGCCAGGTTTTTTTCTAGGTAACACAACTTTCAATCATTATTTTGATGATGAAATGCTCAATGAGAGGACTTGTTGCATGGTCCTGATAACATGAGAGGCCACCAGGTGCTAAGGCTGCCTTGGAAGTAGGATGGGACACTGTCAGGGCATGAAGTTCCACAGGCCATTCTGCTGGTTGGAAGGAACACGGCCCCCATTTCAATTTGAGCAGGTCGCATGCAATGTATGACCCTGCCTGACAGACAGTGGCACCTGAAGTTTGAAAGTCAGCATAGCCCAGGCTCTCCAGACTCTCTAGCCAATGGGAAAGGTATTTATGCTGGTCTGGTTAGCAAGGCCAGAGGACCCTAGCCTCAACTGGTAGGATAAAAAGACCCCACCTGAATGCAAATTATGGTTCCCAGACACATTGTTGGAGAGGAGGTAATCCGGCCGCCACCTGGCTTTAGTGGAACAATGCGGCCCTAGCCCTTTCTGTCTGAGAAAGGAGAAACTGCTTGAGTGGGTTGTCAGGAAGCCAGAACATCCTGACAGAGGGTGGAGACCTTGGCCACCCACCAGCAGCATGCAAATCACAAGTTTCCCTGCCAAAGGCGGGAGACGGATGCCCCACAGCTCGTGCAAGTGGGGCAACATGGACACCAGGCCCTAATGGCAAACGGATGGTGACTTGCCACCTTCCCCCTCGCTGGCAGACTGTGAGTGTCACTTGAGACACCTGGCCCTTCTTGCAGAGGGAGTAAACCCAGGACCCTGTTTGTTGTGCACAACGCCTCAAACCGGTGGCTTTCTTGGAAGAGGAAGTATCCCACCCATGAAAGCTATGGTCACAAGGGCCTCCTGATAGAAAAGTTTACCCAGGCCTTCAGCTCGCCCAGCAGCTCGCCAGGGAACCAAGACCCTCATGCATGAGGAATGGTCCACCATGCCTACAGACATACAAGGGCAAGAAGACTCCAGTTCATTTAGGGTGACCAAGTTGACCCATTCCCCACCTAATGCAGAAGTGAAGGGAGACCAAAACCAGCCCCTATGAGTGAATCAATGAAGCTCTGTGCCCCCGCAGTAGCACACCTACAACCTCTTCTGGTACAAATAAACCTGGCCTAGGTCTCGCCACAGGAGAGGAGGCTCCAACTACCCCTGACACATCAAATCCTCTGAACAACTGAGCTAAGAGCCAATAAAAGAAGGCCACTGAAGGGGCAACAGAGAGAGACACACAGGGAGCGAGAGAGACCCGCAGACTAAATGACAGAAGGAGACACAGGGAGAAGGAATGGGAGGGGGAGCATAGCATCCAAGACCCAGAGCTTGACAGCCATGGGATGGCCACTCACCCTGGGAAACACACTGAGACAGTCACACCGAGGCTGTGTTGAGGTGGAAACTTACACATTGGAGTGTGGTCGTGCCGGGGACTGGGGTCCTGTGAGGAGGCGGTGCCCTGTCGGTGGCAATCACGGTGGTGACTAAATGCATGCCGTCAGGGTCCCAGCAGTGCGATGGTGCTCGGAGCCTCACCCAGATTTCCATCTTGGGGCGACAAGTTGTAGTAGCAGGAACTCTCTGTGCGTGGGTCACGTGCCTCTGAGCTTTTCCCATAGAGTTCTTCTTTCCTGCAGTCAGAGGCCTCACACGACTCACAGGGGTGTTGGTGTTTTTCTCCATAGTTGAGTCTGCTGTTTTGTTCCGGCTCTTTTCTCCTGTGTGATGGGAGTCCTAGGTAGGATGGAGGATTACTGTGCATTGGGGGAGATTGCGAACGAGGGGCACAGCAGCGAAGACAGGGGCCTTCATTATGGTGGGTCATGTGATACATCCCTTGGTCCTGGGTCGAGGGACAGACAGAGTGGGTGACTCAATGCACACTTGCAGGGAGACAGACGGTTTTCCTTGAGTCCTTGGTCTGCGGTGACAAGGACTTGCATTGCCCTGACTGGAGAAAGCCGCCGTGAGGTGAGGCATCGAAGGTAGAGACATGTGTAGTGGAAAGCCCTGGGCCTGGGCATTGCGGGTGTCGATGGTTGCCGCAAATGGCTGGGAGCTGCTGGTTTGTGGGCAGGAGCAGGGCGAGAGCAGAAGGAGCACCAGCCAGCGGGCGTCAACATGTGGTTGGGGTTGTGAGGCTGTACGGCAGGGCGGCGAGTTCGCCGATAGCCTGGGGAACAGCAGCGGGTTGAGCAGCGGCAGAGCGGCAATAGGCAGGAAGTATTGCAACGGAGCCCATCGTGGGGTGGCGGCAACATTAGGGGAAGGTAAAAGCCTGTAGGACGTGGTATTCCAACAGGTCCTCATGCAAGTACTAACCAGACCCGATCATGCTTACGTTCTGGGATCAGACGACATCATCTAATTCAGGGTGGGATTCCCATAGGCACAGGGACTTGACATTGTTTGCCCAAGGGGACCCGGTCCGGCCGGCCTGTTATGTGTGCGTCATCATGCTGGGTGCTCTCACTTAGCGTGTGTGCCAGAGAGCACTCTCCGCCAACCTCATCAGTCCATGCTGCACGTTTCGCCGTTTCCCCAACCGCTCATCCGGAAGTTGCTGGCGTGAGCAGTGCCCATTCCAGGCTTGCAGTGAGTCTTCTTCATTCGCCATGTCAGGGGCACCGCCGGCCACTGATGCTCCCCTGGCGGTCACACAGTACTGCTAGTGCTGGCCTGCAGGAACTCTCCAGGCCCTGGATGGCTTGCCGCCGCACACACAACTGGCTAATCTGCAGTCCCTTGTTCGGGGCAACTGAGGCTTGGGGACTGTCAGAACACTGGGATTCCAGGCATGGGCATATGGGCCCTGGCCCGGGGACCGGCACCAACAGGTGCCTTGTCACTGGCTCTGACCCGAACTGCTGGCCTGTTTGACCGGCCATTGTCACGGGATGCCAAAAGCACCATCAGGGTTCATCAGGCCCACACCAATGCCACCCTTCTATACACTGCCGTCCACTTTTCCCACGCTATGAACAGCACCCCCCACACACATGATATTTTCTTATACATCCCCTCTCCAAACCCATTGTGCTGAGCGTGATAATCACAGATGGCTAGAGAGAAAGCAAGACCGAGGCGGAGGGAGACAGACTGAATGAGAGAAGGATAAAGGGAAGAAATTGAAGAGATAGAGAGAGAAGGAGTGCGATATGAAGAGAGATGCACGACAGGGAGACAGTGCGAGAGACATACAGATAAAGAAACACACACACACACACAGGCACACACACTCAGACACGCACACACACCACACTGAAAGAGAGAACCAGAAGCATGAAGAGACAGAGAGTGAGACAGACACAGCATCGCATACAGAGACAGTGATCTAGGAATAGAAAACAAGTCCCTGAGAGACACAGAGAGACAGAGAAAGAGAGAAAGAGGGAGACGGCAGCATCATAAACTTTCCATTACTCAGTCTGGAAGTGACGCCCCATCATTTTCTTTTCTCTATTCCTTAGAAAAGGGTCCCAAACAATGCGAATTCTTAAAAGGCGGGGCTCACGCAGAGATGTGTGACATGGAGGCAGGCACACTGGGAGCCATGGAGGGGCCGCCCCACACGCAGGCCGAGATAGGTGCTTGGCCCCAAGTCTCAACATAATGGAGTCCCTCGAAAGTTCAGTGCCAGAGGGGACTGTGTTGGAAATGGATTTCATTACAGCCCTCTTGAGATAGAGGTAGGAAACCAATGTGCATCCCTAGGTGCCAGATCAGACGCAGCCCGTAGGCTGTGTTCTGACCTCTGTTCAGCACAAACGTCATCGGTCAGGTCTGCACCCGACAACATGTGACCACAGCCCAGGGTTTCTAGGAACTACACGTGTTTATAATGTGATGATATTTTGAGGTGGAGATGCTAGAACGACCTGTACTATGCACATGGGAAAACTGCGGAGGCCCTGACAGCACATGCTGCTCAGAGTCACATCACTGGTGAGGAGCGCAAGCCAGCTCTGAACCAAGCTCTGGGTCCTCAAAGCCATGGCCGCGGCTGCACACAGGTTGTCCTGAAACTGTGACATGGTCAGTGTTAGTGTAACTGGGCGTGGACTTGTTTAGTGAGGTAGGGTGAGCAATCCCTAACCCAGAGGGAATTTGGGAAGTTTTTGTATGAGGAAGAAGTTCACAGAGGAGACCCCAGTCTGTGATCTCACTTCCTGGTCATAAAGCTTAAAAGAACTTGGAACCCTGGTAACCAGGCAACCACATCATAATGAAGCCCTTTCCCAGCTCACTGTGATGGAGATGCTGGAAATAGTACCATGTTTCCATGCTTTGGCCTAGCGGCCTCAGGCACTGGCCTCAGGAAAGCCGAAATGGTGAAACTTTACCCATGTTTTAGACTCTGATTTACGTCTCACACAACATTCTTCTGGCCGTTGTTTCAGAGGTCAATAATATAACACAGGAAGGCAAAGGGCACACAGGCCAGGTTAGACAACCACGCTGATCTCACACTGACTGTCGTCTGCCCTCTCATTGCTTTGTGTGTGTGTGCATGCGTGTGTGTGTGTGTGTGTGTGTGTTTATGTGAGTGTTGGTGGGGAGGGTGAGGATGGTAGAGGGTTTGCTCAGTCTTCTTTTTCAAGGTCCCTCAGTTGTAAGAATAGACTGTTTATTAGAGTATTTTCTTCTTCCTGGAGGTAGGCCTCTATTGCTCTGAAATTGCTTCTTAGGACTGCTTTCGCTGTGTGCATACATTTGGGAACATTGTGTTTTCACTTACTTTAGCCTCAAGGTATTTTTTCATTTCTTCCTTGATGACATTGCTGACCCATTGAGTAGCATGTTGCTTAGATCTCATGCCTCTGTGTGTTTTCCCATTATTTTCTTGCAATTGATTTCTAGGTAGATAGCAGAGAAGATGCTTGGTACCATTTCAATCTTCTTGTATCTATGGAGACATGTTTGATGGTCGAACATGTGACCTATTGTGGAAAATGTCCCGTGTCCCCTTGAAAGGAATGTATATTGTTCGGATAAGGGGTGAGATGGTCTACAAATATCAATTTAAGTCCTTTAATTCCATTGTTTCTTGGTTGATTTTCTGTCTGGATGATTATTTGCATGTCATCATCCCCTACTATGACTCACAATGTCTTCATTTATGACTCACCATGTTTGCTTTCAGTTATAGTAGGTCCTACGTGTGCCATGTATATGATTAGAAGAGTGCCATCCTCTTGTTGGATTGATGGTTTTATCAATATGACATGTACTTTTTGTCACTTGTTATAGCTTTTGTTTTAAAGTCTATGTTATCTGAGTATTGTTTCCCCAGCTTTTTCTTTCCCCAATTCCATTGGTAAAACGTATTTTTTCCGTCCCTTCACTTTCAGTCTCTGTGTGTCTTTCGATATGGAGTGACTGTTGTGGGAAGCATATGTATTATTTTTTGGGTTTCTTTTATCCATTCTGCGATGCCAGGTGTTTTTCTAGGTAACACAACTTTCAATCGTTATTTTGATGATGAAATGCTCAATGAGAGGACTTGTTGCATGGTCCTGATAACATGAGAGGCCACCAGGGGCTAAGGCTGCCTTGGAAGTAGGATGGGACACTGTCAGGGCATGAAGTTCCGCAGGCCATTCTGCTGGTTGGAAGGAACACGGCCCCCATTTCCATTTGAGCAGGTTGCATGCAATATATGACCCTGCCTGACAGACAGTAGGACCTGAAGTTTGAAAGTCAGCATAGCCCAGTGTCTCCAGACACTCTAGGCAATGGGAAAGGTATTTATGATGGTCTAGTAAACAGGGCCACAGGACCCTAGCCTCAACTGGTAGGAAAAAAAGACCCCACCTGAATGCAAATTATGGTTCCCAGACACATTGTTGGAGACGAGGTAATCGGGCCGCCACCTGGCTTGAGTGGAACAATGCGGCCCTAGCCCTTTCTGTCTGAGAAAGGAGAAACTGCTTGAGTGGGTTGTCAGGAAGCCAGAACATCCTGACAGAGGGTGGAGACCTTGGCCACCCACCAGCAGCGTGCAAATCACAAGTTTCCCTGCCAAAGGCGGGAGACGGATGCCCCACAGCTCGTGCAAGTGGGGCAACATGGACACCAGGCCCTAATGGCAAACGGATGGTGACTTGCCACCTTCCCCCTCGCTGGCAGACTGTGAGTGGCACTTGAGACTCCTGGCCCTTCTTGCAGAGGGAGTGAACCCAGGACCCTGTTTGTTGTGCACAACGCCTCAAACCGGTGGCTTTCTTGGAAGAGGAAGTATCCCACCCATGAAAGCTATGGTCACAAGGGCCTACTGATAGAAAAGTTTACCCAGGCCTTCAGCTCGCCCAGCAGCTCGCCAGGGACCCAAGACCCTCATGGATGAGGAATGGTCCACCATGCCTACCAGACATACAAGGGCAAGAAGACTCCAGTTCATTTAGGGTGACCAAGTTGACCCATTCCCCACCTAATGCAGAAGTGAAGGGAGACCAAAACCAGCCCCTATGAGTGAATCAATGAAGCTCTGTGCCCCCGCAGTAGCACACCTACAACCTCTTCTGGTACAAGTAAACCTGGCCTAGGTCTCGCCACAGGAGAGGAGGCTCCAACTACCCCTGACACATCAAATCCTCTGAACAACTGAGCTAAGAGCCAATAAAAGAAGGCCACTGAAGGGGCAACAGAGAGAGACACACAGGGAGCGAGAGAGACCCGCAGACTAAATGACAGAAGGAGACACAGGTAGAAGGAATGGGAGGGGGAGCATAGCATCCAAGACCCAGAGCTTGACAGCCATGGGATGGCCACTCAACCTGGGAAACACACTGAGACAGTCACACCGAGGCTGTGTTGAGGTGGAAACTTACACATTGGAGTGTGGTCGTGCCGGGGACTGGGGTCCTGTGAGGAGGCGGTGCCCTGTCGGTGGCAATCACGGTGGTGACTAAATGCATGCCGTCAGGGTCCCAGCAGTGCGATGGTGCTCGGAGCCTCACCCAGATTTCCATCTTGGGGCGACAAGTTGTAGTAGCAGGAACTCTCTGTGCGTGGGTCACGTGCCTCTGAGCTTTTCCCATAGAGTTCTTCTTTCCTGCAGTCAGAGGCCTCACACGACTCACAGGGGTGTTGGTGTTTTTCTCCATAGTTGAGTCTGCTGTTTTGTTCCAGCTCTTTTCCCCTGTGTGATGGGAGTCCTAGGTAGGATGGAGGATTACCGTGCATTGTGGGAGATTGCGAACGAGGGGCACAGCAGCGAAGACAGGGGCCTTCGTTACGGTGGGTCATGTGATACATCCCTTGGTCCTGGGTCGAGGGACAGACAGAGGGGATGACTCAATGCACACTTGCAGGGAGACAGACGGTTTTCCTTGAGTCCTTGGTCTGCGGTGACAAGGACGTGCATTGCCCTGACTGGAGAAAGCCGCTGTGAGGTGATGCATCGAAGGTAGAGACATGCGTAGTGGAAAGCCCTGGGCCTGGGCATTGCGGGTGTCGATGGTTTCTGCAAATGGCTGGGAGCTGCTGGCTTGTGGGCAGGAGCAGGGCGAGAGCCGAAGGAGCACCAGCCAGCGGGCGTCAACATGTGGTTGGGGTTGTGAGGCTTTACGGCAGAGCGGCGAGTTCGCCGATAGCCTGGGGACCAGCAGCGGGTTGAGCGGCGGTAGAGCGGCAATAGGCAGGAGGTATTGCAACGGAGCCCATCGTGGGGTGGCGGCAACATTAGGGGAAGGTAAAAGCCTGTAGGACGTGGTATTCCAACAGGTCCTCATGCAAGTACTAACCAGACCCGATCATGCTTATGTTCTGGGATCAGACGACATCATCTAATTCAGGGTGGGATTCCCATAGGCACAGGGACTTGACATTGTTTGCCCAAGGGGACCCGGTCCGGCCGGCCTGTTATGTGTGCGTCACCATGCTGGGTGCTCTCACTTAGCGTGTGTGCCAGAGAGCACTCTCCGCCAACCTCATCAGTCCATGCTGCACGTTTCGCCGTTTCCCCAACCGCTCATCCGGAAGTTGCTGGCGTGAGCAGTGGCCATTCCAGGCCTGCAGTGAGTCTTCTTCATTCGCCATGTCAGGGGCACCGCCGGCCACTGATGCACCCCTGGCGGTCACACAGTACTGCTAGTGCTGGCCTGCAGGAACTCTCCAGGCCCTGGATGGCTTGCCTCCGCACACACAACTGGCTAATCTGCAGTCCCTTGTTTGGGGCAACTGAGGCTTGGGGACTGTCAGAACCCTGGGATTCCAGGCATGGGCATATGGGCCCTGGCCCCGGGACCTGCACCAACAGGTGCCTTGTCACTGGCTCTGACCCGAACTGCTGGCCAGTTTGACCGGCCATTGTCACGGGATGCCAAAAGCACCATCAGGGTTCATCAGGCCCACACCAATGCCACCCTTCTATACACTGCCGTCCACTTTTCCCACGCTATGAACAGCACCCCACACACTCACATGATATTTTCCTATACATCCCCTCTCCAAACCCATTGTGCTGAGCGTGATAATCACAGATGGCTAGAGAGAAAGCAAGACCGAGGCAGAGGGAGACAGACTGAATGAGAGAAGGACAAAGGGAAGAAATTGAAGAGATAGAGAGAGAAGGAGTGCGATATGAAGAGAGATGCACGACAGGGAGACAGTGCGAGAGACATACAGATAAAGAAACACACACACACACACAGGCACACACACTCAGACACGCACACACACCACACTGAAAGAGAGAACCAGAAGCATGAAGAGACAGAGAGTGAGACAGACACAGCATCGCATACAGAGACAGTGATCTAGGAATAGAAAACAAGTCCCTGAGAGACACAGAGAGACAGAGAAAGAGAGAAAGAGGGAGACGGCAGCATCATAAACTTTCCATTACTCAGTCTGGAAGTGACGCCCCATCATTTTCTTTTCTCTATTCCTTAGAAAAGGGTCCCAAACAATGCGAATTCTTAAAAGGCGGGGCTCACGCAGAGATGTGTGACATGGAGGCAGGCACACTGGGAGCCATGGAGGGGCCGCCCCACACGCAGGCCGAGATAGGTGCTTGGCCCCAAGTCTCAACATAATGGAGTCCCTCGAAAGTTCAGTGCCAGAGGGGACTGTGTTGGAAATGGATTTCATTACAGCCCTCTTGAGATAGAGGTAGGAAACCAATGTGCATCCCTAGGTGCCAGATCAGACGCAGCCCGTAGGCTGTGTTCTGACCTCTGTTCAGCACAAACGTCATCGGTCAGGTCTGCACCCGACAACATGTGACCACAGCCCAGGGTTTCTAGGAACTACACGTGTTTATAATGTGATGATATTTTGAGGTGGAGATGCTAGAACGACCTGTACTATGCACATGGGAAAACTGCGGAGGCCCTGACAGCACATGCTGCTCAGAGTCACATCACTGGTGAGGAGCGCAAGCCAGCTCTGAACCAAGCTCTGGGTCCTCAAAGCCATGGCCGCGGCTGCACACAGGTTGTCCTGAAACTGTGACATGGTCAGTGTTAGTGTAACTGGGCGTGGACTTGTTTAGTGAGGTAGGGTGAGCAATCCCTAACCCAGAGGGAATTTGGGAAGTTTTTGTATGAGGAAGAAGTTCACAGAGGAGACCCCAGTCTGTGATCTCACTTCCTGGTCATAAAGCTTAAAAGAACTTGGAACCCTGGTAACCAGGCAACCACATCATAATGAAGCCCTTTCCCAGCTCACTGTGATGGAGATGCTGGAAATAGTACCATGTTTCCATGCTTTGGCCTAGCGGCCTCAGGCACTGGCCTCAGGAAAGCCGAAATGGTGAAACTTTACCCATGTTTTAGACTCTGATTTACGTCTCACACAACATTCTTCTGGCCGTTGTTTCAGAGGTCAATAATATAACACAGGAAGGCAAAGGGCACACAGGCCAGGTTAGACAACCACGCTGATCTCACACTGACTGTCGTCTGCCCTCTCATTGCTTTGTGTGTGTGTGCATGCGTGTGTGTGTGTGTGTGTGTGTGTTTATGTGAGTGTTGGTGGGGAGGGTGAGGATGGTAGAGGGTTTGCTCAGTCTTCTTTTTCAAGGTCCCTCAGTTGTAAGAATAGACTGTTTATTAGAGTATTTTCTTCTTCCTGGAGGTAGGCCTCTATTGCTCTGAAATTGCTTCTTAGGACTGCTTTCGCTGTGTGCATACATTTGGGAACATTGTGTTTTCACTTACTTTAGCCTCAAGGTATTTTTTCATTTCTTCCTTGATGACATTGCTGACCCATTGAGTAGCATGTTGCTTAGATCTCATGCCTCTGTGTGTTTTCCCATTATTTTCTTGCAATTGATTTCTAGGTAGATAGCAGAGAAGATGCTTGGTACCATTTCAATCTTCTTGTATCTATGGAGACATGTTTGATGGTCGAACATGTGACCTATTGTGGAAAATGTCCCGTGTCCCCTTGAAAGGAATGTATATTGTTCGGATAAGGGGTGAGATGGTCTACAAATATCAATTTAAGTCCTTTAATTCCATTGTTTCTTGGTTGATTTTCTGTCTGGATGATTATTTGCATGTCATCATCCCCTACTATGACTCACAATGTCTTCATTTATGACTCACCATGTTTGCTTTCAGTTATAGTAGGTCCTACGTGTGCCATGTATATGATTAGAAGAGTGCCATCCTCTTGTTGGATTGATGGTTTTATCAATATGACATGTACTTTTTGTCACTTGTTATAGCTTTTGTTTTAAAGTCTATGTTATCTGAGTATTGTTTCCCCAGCTTTTTCTTTCCCCAATTCCATTGGTAAAACGTATTTTTTCCGTCCCTTCACTTTCAGTCTCTGTGTGTCTTTCGATATGGAGTGACTGTTGTGGGAAGCATATGTATTATTTTTTGGGTTTCTTTTATCCATTCTGCGATGCCAGGTGTTTTTCTAGGTAACACAACTTTCAATCGTTATTTTGATGATGAAATGCTCAATGAGAGGACTTGTTGCATGGTCCTGATAACATGAGAGGCCACCAGGGGCTAAGGCTGCCTTGGAAGTAGGATGGGACACTGTCAGGGCATGAAGTTCCGCAGGCCATTCTGCTGGTTGGAAGGAACACGGCCCCCATTTCCATTTGAGCAGGTTGCATGCAATATATGACCCTGCCTGACAGACAGTAGGACCTGAAGTTTGAAAGTCAGCATAGCCCAGTGTCTCCAGACACTCTAGGCAATGGGAAAGGTATTTATGATGGTCTAGTAAACAGGGCCACAGGACCCTAGCCTCAACTGGTAGGAAAAAAAGACCCCACCTGAATGCAAATTATGGTTCCCAGACACATTGTTGGAGACGAGGTAATCGGGCCGCCACCTGGCTTGAGTGGAACAATGCGGCCCTAGCCCTTTCTGTCTGAGAAAGGAGAAACTGCTTGAGTGGGTTGTCAGGAAGCCAGAACATCCTGACAGAGGGTGGAGACCTTGGCCACCCACCAGCAGCGTGCAAATCACAAGTTTCCCTGCCAAAGGCGGGAGACGGATGCCCCACAGCTCGTGCAAGTGGGGCAACATGGACACCAGGCCCTAATGGCAAACGGATGGTGACTTGCCACCTTCCCCCTCGCTGGCAGACTGTGAGTGGCACTTGAGACTCCTGGCCCTTCTTGCAGAGGGAGTGAACCCAGGACCCTGTTTGTTGTGCACAACGCCTCAAACCGGTGGCTTTCTTGGAAGAGGAAGTATCCCACCCATGAAAGCTATGGTCACAAGGGCCTACTGATAGAAAAGTTTACCCAGGCCTTCAGCTCGCCCAGCAGCTCGCCAGGGACCCAAGACCCTCATGGATGAGGAATGGTCCACCATGCCTACCAGACATACAAGGGCAAGAAGACTCCAGTTCATTTAGGGTGACCAAGTTGACCCATTCCCCACCTAATGCAGAAGTGAAGGGAGACCAAAACCAGCCCCTATGAGTGAATCAATGAAGCTCTGTGCCCCCGCAGTAGCACACCTACAACCTCTTCTGGTACAAGTAAACCTGGCCTAGGTCTCGCCACAGGAGAGGAGGCTCCAACTACCCCTGACACATCAAATCCTCTGAACAACTGAGCTAAGAGCCAATAAAAGAAGGCCACTGAAGGGGCAACAGAGAGAGACACACAGGGAGCGAGAGAGACCCGCAGACTAAATGACAGAAGGAGACACAGGTAGAAGGAATGGGAGGGGGAGCATAGCATCCAAGACCCAGAGCTTGACAGCCATGGGATGGCCACTCAACCTGGGAAACACACTGAGACAGTCACACCGAGGCTGTGTTGAGGTGGAAACTTACACATTGGAGTGTGGTCGTGCCGGGGACTGGGGTCCTGTGAGGAGGCGGTGCCCTGTCGGTGGCAATCACGGTGGTGACTAAATGCATGCCGTCAGGGTCCCAGCAGTGCGATGGTGCTCGGAGCCTCACCCAGATTTCCATCTTGGGGCGACAAGTTGTAGTAGCAGGAACTCTCTGTGCGTGGGTCACGTGCCTCTGAGCTTTTCCCATAGAGTTCTTCTTTCCTGCAGTCAGAGGCCTCACACGACTCACAGGGGTGTTGGTGTTTTTCTCCATAGTTGAGTCTGCTGTTTTGTTCCAGCTCTTTTCCCCTGTGTGATGGGAGTCCTAGGTAGGATGGAGGATTACCGTGCATTGGGGGAGATTGCGAACGAGGGGCACAGCAGCGAAGACAGGGGCCTTCATTATGGTGGGTCATGTGATACATCCCTTGGTCCTGGGTCGAGGGACAGACAGAGTGGGTGACTCAATGCACACTTGCAGGGAGACAGACGGTTTTCCTTGAGTCCTTGGTCTGCGGTGACAAGGACGTGCATTGCCCTGACTGGAGAAAGCCGCTGTGAGGTGATGCATCGAAGGTAGAGACATGCGTAGTGGAAAGCCCTGGGCCTGGGCATTGCGGGTGTCGATGGTTGCCGCAAATGGCTGGGAGCTGCTGGCTTGTGGGCAGGAGCAGGGCGAGAGTCGAAGGAGCACCAGCCAGCGGGCGTCAACATGTGGTTGGGGTTGTGAGGCTGTACGGCAGGGCGGCGAGTTCGCCGATAGCCTGGGGACCAGCAGCGGGTTGAGCGGCGGTAGAGCGGCAATAGGCAGGAGGTAATGCAACGGAGCCCATCGTGGGGTGGCGGCAACATTAGGGGAAGGTAAAAGCCTGTAGGACGTGGTATTCCAACAGGTCCTCATGCAAGTACTAACCAGACCCGATCATGCTGACGTTCTGGGATCAGACGACATCATCTAATTCAGGGTGGGATTCCCATAGGCACAGGGACTTGAAATTGTTTGCCCAAGGGGACCCGGTCCGGCCGGCCTGTTATGTGTGCGTCACCATGCTGGGTGCTCTCACTTAGCGTGTGTGCCAGAGAGCACTCTCCGCCAACCTCATCAGTCCATGCTGCACGTTTCGCCGTTTCCCCAACCGCTCATCCGGAAGTTGCTGGCGTGAGCAGTGGCCATTCCAGGCCTGCAGTGAGTCTTCTTCATTCGCCATGTCAGGGGCACCGCCGGCCACTGATGCACCCCTGGCGGTCACACAGTACTGCTAGTGCTGGCCTGCAGGAACTCTCCAGGCCCTGGATGGCTTGCCTCCGCACACACAACTGGCTAATCTACAGTCCCTTGTTCGGGGCAACTGAGGCTTGGGGACTGTCAGAACCCTGGGATTCCAGGCATGGGCATATGGGCCCTGGCCCCGGGACCTGCACCAACAGGTGCCTTGTCACTGGCTCTGACCCGAACTGCTGGCCAGTTTGACCGGCCATTGTCACGGGATGCCAAAAGCACCATCAGGGTTCATCAGGCCCACACCAATGCCACCCTTCTATACACTGCCGTCCACTTTTCCCACGCTATGAACAGCACCCCACACACTCACATGATATTTTCCTATACATCCCCTCTCCAAACCCATTGTGCTGAGCGTGATAATCACAGATGGCTAGAGAGAAAGCAAGACCGAGGCAGAGGGAGACAAACTGAATGAGAGAAGGACAAAGGGAAGAAATTGAAGAGATAGAGAGAGAAGGAGTGCGATATGAAGAGAGATGCACGACAGGGAGACAGTGCGAGAGACATACAGATAAAGAAACACACACACACACACACAGGCACACACACTCAGACACGCACACACACCACACTGAAAGAGAGAACCAGAAGCATGAAGAGACAGAGAGTGAGACAGACACAGCATCGCATACAGAGACAGTGATCTAGGAATAGAAAACAAGTCCCTGAGAGACACAGAGAGACAGAGAAAGAGAGAAAGAGGGAGACGGCAGCATCATAAACTTTCCATTACTCAGTCTGGAAGTGACGCCCCATCATTTTCTTTTCTCTATTCCTTAGAAAAGGGTCCCAAACAATGCGAATTCTTAAAAGGCGGGGCTCACGCAGAGATGTGTGACATGGAGGCAGGCACACTGGGAGCCATGGAGGGGCCGCCCCACACGCAGGCCGAGATAGGTGCTTGGCCCCAAGTCTCAACATAATGGAGTCCCTCGAAAGTTCAGTGCCAGAGGGGACTGTGTTGGAAATGGATTTCATTACAGCCCTCTTGAGATAGAGGTAGGAAACCAATGTGCATCCCTAGGTGCCAGATCAGACGCAGCCCGTAGGCTGTGTTCTGACCTCTGTTCAGCACAAACGTCATCGGTCAGGTCTGCACCCGACAACATGTGACCACAGCCCAGGGTTTCTAGGAACTACACGTGTTTATAATGTGATGATATTTTGAGGTGGAGATGCTAGAACGACCTGTACTATGCACATGGGAAAACTGCGGAGGCCCTGACAGCACATGCTGCTCAGAGTCACATCACTGGTGAGGAGCGCAAGCCAGCTCTGAACCAAGCTCTGGGTCCTCAAAGCCATGGCCGCGGCTGCACACAGGTTGTCCTGAAACTGTGACATGGTCAGTGTTAGTGTAACTGGGCGTGGACTTGTTTAGTGAGGTAGGGTGAGCAATCCCTAACCCAGAGGGAATTTGGGAAGTTTTTGTATGAGGAAGAAGTTCACAGAGGAGACCCCAGTCTGTGATCTCACTTCCTGGTCATAAAGCTTAAAAGAACTTGGAACCCTGGTAACCAGGCAACCACATCATAATGAAGCCCTTTCCCAGCTCACTGTGATGGAGATGCTGGAAATAGTACCATGTTTCCATGCTTTGGCCTAGCGGCCTCAGGCACTGGCCTCAGGAAAGCCGAAATGGTGAAACTTTACCCATGTTTTAGACTCTGATTTACGTCTCACACAACATTCTTCTGGCCGTTGTTTCAGAGGTCAATAATATAACACAGGAAGGCAAAGGGCACACAGGCCAGGTTAGACAACCACGCTGATCTCACACTGACTGTCGTCTGCCCTCTCATTGCTTTGTGTGTGTGTGCGTGCGTGTGTGTGTGTGTGTGTGTGTGTTTATGTGAGTGTTGGTGGGGAGGGTGAGGATGGTAGAGGGTTTGCTCAGTCTTCTTTTTCAAGGTCCCTCAGTTGTAAGAATAGACTGTTTATTAGAGTATTTTCTTCTTCCTGGAGGTAGGCCTCTATTGCTCTGAAATTGCTTCTTAGGACTGCTTTCGCTGTGTGCATACATTTGGGAACATTGTGTTTTCACTTACTTTAGCCTCAAGGTATTTTTTCATTTCTTCCTTGATGACATTGCTGACCCATTGAGTAGCATGTTGCTTAGATCCCATGCCTCTGTGTGTTTTCCCATTATTTTCTTGCAATTGATTTCTAGGTAGATAGCAGAGAAGATGCTTGGTACCATTTCAATCTTCTTGTATCTATGGAGACATGTTTGATGGTCGAACATGTGACCTATTGTGGAAAATGTCCCGTGTCCCCTTGAAAGGAATGTATATTGTTCGGATAAGGGGTGAGATGGTCTACAAATATCAATTTAAGTCCTTTAATTCCATTGTTTCTTGGTTGATTTTCTGTCTGGATCATGTATTTGCATGTCATCATCCCTTACTATGACTCACAATGTCTTCATTTATGACTCACCATGTTTGCTTTCAGTGTTAGTTGGTCCTACGTGTGCCATGTATATGATTAGAAGAGTGCCATCCTCTTGTTGGATTGATGGTTTTATCAATATGACATGTACTTTTTGTCACTTGTTATAGCTTTTGTTTTAAAGTCTATGTTATCTGAGTATTGTTTCCCCAGCTTTTTCTTTCCCCAATTCCATTGGTAAAACGTATTTTTTCCGTCCCTTCACTTTCAGTCTCTGTGTGTCTTTCGATATGGAGTGACTGTTGTGGGAAGCATATGTATTATTTTTTGGGTTTCTTTTATCCATTCTGCGATGCCAGGTGTTTTTCTAGGTAACACAACTTTCAATCGTTATTTTGATGATGAAATGCTCAATGAGAGGACTTGTTGCATGGTCCTGATAACATGAGAGGCCACCAGGGGCTAAGGCTGCCTTGGAAGTAGGATGGGACACTGTCAGGGCATGAAGTTCCGCAGGCCATTCTGCTGGTTGGAAGGAACACGGCCCCCATTTCCATTTGAGCAGGTTGCATGCAATATATGACCCTGCCTGACAGACAGTAGGACCTGAAGTTTGAAAGTCAGCATAGCCCAGTGTCTCCAGACACTCTAGGCAATGGGAAAGGTATTTATGATGGTCTAGTAAACAGGGCCACAGGACCCTAGCCTCAACTGGTAGGAAAAAAAGACCCCACCTGAATGCAAATTATGGTTCCCAGACACATTGTTGGAGACGAGGTAATCGGGCCGCCACCTGGCTTGAGTGGAACAATGCGGCCCTAGCCCTTTCTGTCTGAGAAAGGAGAAACTGCTTGAGTGGGTTGTCAGGAAGCCAGAACATCCTGACAGAGGGTGGAGACCTTGGCCACCCACCAGCAGCGTGCAAATCACAAGTTTCCCTGCCAAAGGCGGGAGACGGATGCCCCACAGCTCGTGCAAGTGGGGCAACATGGACACCAGGCCCTAATGGCAAACGGATGGTGACTTGCCACCTTCCCCCTCGCTGGCAGACTGTGAGTGGCACTTGAGACTCCTGGCCCTTCTTGCAGAGGGAGTGAACCCAGGACCCTGTTTGTTGTGCACAACGCCTCAAACCGGTGGCTTTCTTGGAAGAGGAAGTATCCCACCCATGAAAGCTATGGTCACAAGGGCCTACTGATAGAAAAGTTTACCCAGGCCTTCAGCTCGCCCAGCAGCTCGCCAGGGACCCAAGACCCTCATGGATGAGGAATGGTCCACCATGCCTACCAGACATACAAGGGCAAGAAGACTCCAGTTCATTTAGGGTGACCAAGTTGACCCATTCCCCACCTAATGCAGAAGTGAAGGGAGACCAAAACCAGCCCCTATGAGTGAATCAATGAAGCTCTGTGCCCCCGCAGTAGCACACCTACAACCTCTTCTGGTACAAATAAACCTGGCCTAGGTCTCGCCACAGGAGAGGAGGCTCCAACTACCCCTGACACATCAAATCCTCTGAACAACTGAGCTAAGAGCCAATAAAAGAAGGCCACTGAAGGGGCAACAGAGAGAGACACACAGGGAGCGAGAGAGACCCGCAGACTAAATGACAGAAGGAGACACAGGGAGAAGGAATGGGAGGGGGAGCATAGCATCCAAGACCCAGAGCTTGACAGCCATGGGATGGCCACTCACCCTGGGAAACACACTGAGACAGTCACACCGAGGCTGTGTTGAGGTGGAAACTTACACATTGGAGTGTGGTCGTGCCGGGGACTGGGGTCCTGTGAGGAGGCGGTGCCCTGTCGGTGGCAATCACGGTGGTGACTAAATGCATGCCGTCAGGGTCCCAGCAGTGCGATGGTGCTCGGAGCCTCACCCAGATTTCCATCTTGGGGCGACAAGTTGTAGTAGCAGGAACTCTCTGTGCGTGGGTCACGTGCCTCTGAGCTTTTCCCATAGAGTTCTTCTTTCCTGCAGTCAGAGGCCTCACACGACTCACAGGGGTGTTGGTGTTTTTCTCCATAGTTGAGTCTGCTGTTTTGTTCCAGCTCTTTTCCCCTGTGTGATGGGAGTCCTAGGTAGGATGGAGGATTACCGTGCATTGGGGGAGATTGCGAACGAGGGGCACAGCAGCGAAGACAGGGGCCTTCATTATGGTGGGTCATGTGATACATCCCTTGGTCCTGGGTCGAGGGACAGACAGAGTGGGTGACTCAATGCACACTTGCAGGGAGACAGACGGTTTTCCTTGAGTCCTTGGTCTGCGGTGACAAGGACGTGCATTGCCCTGACTGGAGAAAGCCGCTGTGAGGTGATGCATCGAAGGTAGAGACATGCGTAGTGGAAAGCCCTGGGCCTGGGCATTGCGGGTGTCGATGGTTGCCGCAAATGGCTGGGAGCTGCTGGCTTGTGGGCAGGAGCAGGGCGAGAGTCGAAGGAGCACCAGCCAGCGGGCGTCAACATGTGGTTGGGGTTGTGAGGCTGTACGGCAGGGCGGCGAGTTCGCCGATAGCCTGGGGACCAGCAGCGGGTTGAGCGGCGGTAGAGCGGCAATAGGCAGGAGGTAATGCAACGGAGCCCATCGTGGGGTGGCGGCAACATTAGGGGAAGGTAAAAGCCTGTAGGACGTGGTATTCCAACAGGTCCTCATGCAAGTACTAACCAGACCCGATCATGCTGACGTTCTGGGATCAGACGACATCATCTAATTCAGGGTGGGATTCCCATAGGCACAGGGACTTGAAATTGTTTGCCCAAGGGGACCCGGTCCGGCCGGCCTGTTATGTGTGCGTCACCATGCTGGGTGCTCTCACTTAGCGTGTGTGCCAGAGAGCACTCTCCGCCAACCTCATCAGTCCATGCTGCACGTTTCGCCGTTTCCCCAACCGCTCATCCGGAAGTTGCTGGCGTGAGCAGTGGCCATTCCAGGCCTGCAGTGAGTCTTCTTCATTCGCCATGTCAGGGGCACCGCCGGCCACTGATGCACCCCTGGCGGTCACACAGTACTGCTAGTGCTGGCCTGCAGGAACTCTCCAGGCCCTGGATGGCTTGCCTCCGCACACACAACTGGCTAATCTACAGTCCCTTGTTCGGGGCAACTGAGGCTTGGGGACTGTCAGAACCCTGGGATTCCAGGCATGGGCATATTGGCCCTGGCCCCGGGACCTGCACCAACAGGTGCCTTGTCACTGGCTCTGACCCGAACTGCTGGCCAGTTTGACCGGCCATTGTCACGGGATGCCAAAAGCACCATCAGGGTTCATCAGGCCCACACCAATGCCACCCTTCTATACACTGCCGTCCACTTTTCCCACGCTATGAACAGCACCCCACACACTCACATGATATTTTCCTATACATCCCCTCTCCAAACCCATTGTGCTGAGCGTGATAATCACAGATGGCTAGAGAGAAAGCAAGACCGAGGCAGAGGGAGACAGACTGAATGAGAGAAGGACAAAGGGAAGAAATTGAAGAGATAGAGAGAGAAGGAGTGCGATATGAAGAGAGATGCACGACAGGGAGACAGTGCGAGAGACATACAGATAAAGAAACACACACACACACACACAGGCACACACACTCAGACACGCACACACACCACACTGAAAGAGAGAACCAGAAGCATGAAGAGACAGAGAGTG
This sequence comes from Hipposideros larvatus, assembly GCA_031876335.1. Taxonomy (NCBI): domain Eukaryota; kingdom Metazoa; phylum Chordata; class Mammalia; order Chiroptera; family Hipposideridae; genus Hipposideros; species Hipposideros larvatus. Next base: position 290,614 of record JAVKSA010000055.1, read on the forward strand.
AGACAGACACAGCATCGCATACAGAGACAGTGATCTAGGAATAGAAAACAAGTCCCTGAGAGACACAGAGAGACAGAGAAAGAGAGAAAGAGGGAGACGGCAGCATCATAAACTTTCCATTACTCAGTCTGGAAGTGACGCCCCATCATTTTCTTTTCTCTATTCCTTAGAAAAGGGTCCCAAACAATGCGAATTCTTAAAAGGCGGGGCTCACGCAGAGATGTGTGACATGGAGGCAGGCACACTGGGAGCCATGGAGGGGCCGCCCCACACGGAGGCCGAGATAGGTGCTTGGCCCCAAGTCTCAACATAATGGAGTCCCTCGAAAGTTCAGTGCCAGAGGGGACTGTGTTGGAAATGGATTTCATTACAGCCCTCTTGAGATAGAGGTAGGAAACCAATGTGCATCCCTAGGTGCCAGATCAGACGCAGCCCGTAGGCTGTGTTCTGACCTCTGTTCAGCACAAACGTCATCGGTCAGGTCTGCACCCGACAACATGTGACCACAGCCCAGGGTTTCTAGGAACTACACGTGTTTATAATGTGATGATATTTTGAGGTGGAGATGCTAGAACGACCTGTACTATGCACATGGGAAAACTGCGGAGGCCCTGACAGCACATGCTGCTCAGAGTCACATCACTGGTGAGGAGCGCAAGCCAGCTCTGAACCAAGCTCTGGGTCCTCAAAGCCATGGCCGCGGCTGCACACAGGTTGTCCTGAAACTGTGACATGGTCAGTGTTAGTGTAACTGGGCGTGGACTTGTTTAGTGAGGTAGGGTGAGCAATCCCTAACCCAGAGGGAATTTGGGAAGTTTTTGTATGAGGAAGAAGTTCACAGAGGAGACCCCAGTCTGTGATCTCACTTCCTGGTCATAAAGCTTAAAAGAACTTGGAACCCTGGTAACCAGGCAACCACATCATAATGAAGCCCTTTCCCAGCTCACTGTGATGGAGATGCTGGAAATAGTACCATGTTTCCATGCTTTGGCCTAGCGGCCTCAGGCACTGGCCTCAGGAAAGCCGAAATGGTGAAACTTTACCCATGTTTTAGACTCTGATTTACGTCTCACACAACATTCTTCTGGCCGTTGTTTCAGAGGTCAATAATATAACACAGGAAGGCAAAGGGCACACAGGCCAGGTTAGACAACCACGCTGATCTCACACTGACTGTCGTCTGCCCTCTCATTGCTTTGTGTGTGTGTGCGTGCGTGTGTGTGTGTGTGTGTGTGTGTTTATGTGAGTGTTGGTGGGGAGGGTGAGGATGGTAGAGGGTTTGCTCAGTCTTCTTTTTCAAGGTCCCTCAGTTGTAAGAATAGACTGTTTATTAGAGTATTTTCTTCTTCCTGGAGGTAGGCCTCTATTGCTCTGAAATTGCTTCTTAGGACTGCTTTCGCTGTGTGCATACATTTGGGAACATTGTGTTTTCACTTACTTTAGCCTCAAGGTATTTTTTCATTTCTTCCTTGATGACATTGCTGACCCATTGAGTAGCATGTTGCTTAGATCCCATGCCTCTGTGTGTTTTCCCATTATTTTCTTGCAATTGATTTCTAGGTAGATAGCAGAGAAGATGCTTGGTACCATTTCAATCTTCTTGTATCTATGGAGACATGTTTGATGGTCGAACATGTGACCTATTGTGGAAAATGTCCCGTGTCCCCTTGAAAGGAATGTATATTGTTCGGATAAGGGGTGAGATGGTCTACAAATATCAATTTAAGTCCTTTAATTCCATTGTTTCTTGGTTGATTTTCTGTCTGGATGATTATTTGCATGTCATCATCCCCTACTATGACTCACAATGTCTTCATTTATGACTCACCATGTTTGCTTTCAGTTATAGTAGGTCCTACGTATGCCATGTATATGATTAGAAGAGTGCCATCCTCTTGTTGGATTGATGGTTTTATCAATATGACATGTACTTTTTGTCACTTGTTATAGCTTTTGTTTTAAAGTCTATGTTATCTGAGTATTGTTTCCCCAGCTTTTTCTTTCCCCAATTCCATTGGTAAAACGTATTTTTTCCGTCCCTTCACTTTCAGTCTCTGTGTGTCTTTCGATATGGAGTGACTGTTGTGGGAAGCATATGTATTATTTTTTGGGTTTCTTTTATCCATTCTGCGATGCCAGGTGTTTTTCTAGGTAACACAACTTTCAATCGTTATTTTGATGATGAAATGCTCAATGAGAGGACTTGTTGCATGGTCCTGATAACATGAGAGGCCACCAGGGGCTAAGGCTGCCTTGGAAGTAGGATGGGACACTGTCAGGGCATGAAGTTCCGCAGGCCATTCTGCTGGTTGGAAGGAACACGGCCCCCATTTCCATTTGAGCAGGTTGCATGCAATATATGACCCTGCCTGACAGACAGTAGGACCTGAAGTTTGAAAGTCAGCATAGCCCAGTGTCTCCAGACACTCTAGGCAATGGGAAAGGTATTTATGATGGTCTAGTAAACAGGGCCACAGGACCCTAGCCTCAACTGGTAGGAAAAAAAGACCCCACCTGAATGCAAATTATGGTTCCCAGACACATTGTTGGAGACGAGGTAATCGGGCCGCCACCTGGCTTGAGTGGAACAATGCGGCCCTAGCCCTTTCTGTCTGAGAAAGGAGAAACTGCTTGAGTGGGTTGTCAGGAAGCCAGAACATCCTGACAGAGGGTGGAGACCTTGGCCACCCACCAGCAGCGTGCAAATCACAAGTTTCCCTGCCAAAGGCGGGAGACGGATGCCCCACAGCTCGTGCAAGTGGGGCAACATGGACACCAGGCCCTAATGGCAAACGGATGGTGACTTGCCACCTTCCCCCTCGCTGGCAGACTGTGAGTGGCACTTGAGACTCCTGGCCCTTCTTGCAGAGGGAGTGAACCCAGGACCCTGTTTGTTGTGCACAACGCCTCAAACCGGTGGCTTTCTTGGAAGAGGAAGTATCCCACCCATGAAAGCTATGGTCACAAGGGCCTACTGATAGAAAAGTTTACCCAGGCCTTCAGCTCGCCCAGCAGCTCGCCAGGGACCCAAGACCCTCATGGATGAGGAATGGTCCACCATGCCTACCAGACATACAAGGGCAAGAAGACTCCAGTTCATTTAGGGTGACCAAGTTGACCCATTCCCCACCTAATGCAGAAGTGAAGGGAGACCAAAACCAGCCCCTATGAGTGAATCAATGAAGCTCTGTGCCCCCGCAGTAGCACACCTACAACCTCTTCTGGTACAAATAAACCTGGCCTAGGTCTCGCCACAGGAGAGGAGGCTCCAACTACCCCTGACACATCAAATCCTCTGAACAACTGAGCTAAGAGCCAATAAAAGAAGGCCACTGAAGGGGCAACAGAGAGAGACACACAGGGAGCGAGAGAGACCCGCAGACTAAATGACAGAAGGAGACACAGGGAGAAGGAATGGGAGGGGGAGCATAGCATCCAAGACCCAGAGCTTGACAGCCATGGGATGGCCACTCACCCTGGGAAACACACTGAGACAGTCACACCGAGGCTGTGTTGAGGTGGAAACTTACACATTGGAGTGTGGTCGTGCCGGGGACTGGGGTCCTGTGAGGAGGCGGTGCCCTGTCGGTGGCAATCACGGTGGTGACTAAATGCATGCCGTCAGGGTCCCAGCAGTGCGATGGTGCTCGGAGCCTCACCCAGATTTCCATCTTGGGGCGACAAGTTGTAGTAGCAGGAACTCTCTGTGCGTGGGTCACGTGCCTCTGAGCTTTTCCCATAGAGTTCTTCTTTCCTGCAGTCAGAGGCCTCACACGACTCACAGGGGTGTTGGTGTTTTTCTCCATAGTTGAGTCTGCTGTTTTGTTCCAGCTCTTTTCCCCTGTGTGATGGGAGTCCTAGGTAGGATGGAGGATTACCGTGCATTGGGGGAGATTGCGAACGAGGGGCACAGCAGCGAAGACAGGGGCCTTCATTATGGTGGGTCATGTGATACATCCCTTGGTCCTGGGTCGAGGGACAGACAGAGTGGGTGACTCAATGCACACTTGCAGGGAGACAGACGGTTTTCCTTGAGTCCTTGGTCTGCGGTGACAAGGACGTGCATTGCCCTGACTGGAGAAAGCCGCTGTGAGGTGATGCATCGAAGGTAGAGACATGCGTAGTGGAAAGCCCTGGGCCTGGGCATTGCGGGTGTCGATGGTTGCCGCAAATGGCTGGGAGCTGCTGGCTTGTGGGCAGGAGCAGGGCGAGAGTCGAAGGAGCACCAGCCAGCGGGCGTCAACATGTGGTTGGGGTTGTGAGGCTGTACGGCAGGGCGGCGAGTTCGCCGATAGCCTGGGGACCAGCAGCGGGTTGAGCGGCGGTAGAGCGGCAATAGGCAGGAGGTAATGCAACGGAGCCCATCGTGGGGTGGCGGCAACATTAGGGGAAGGTAAAAGCCTGTAGGACGTGGTATTCCAACAGGTCCTCATGCAAGTACTAACCAGACCCGATCATGCTGACGTTCTGGGATCAGACGACATCATCTAATTCAGGGTGGGATTCCCATAGGCACAGGGACTTGAAATTGTTTGCCCAAGGGGACCCGGTCCGGCCGGCCTGTTATGTGTGCGTCACCATGCTGGGTGCTCTCACTTAGCGTGTGTGCCAGAGAGCACTCTCCGCCAACCTCATCAGTCCATGCTGCACGTTTCGCCGTTTCCCCAACCGCTCATCCGGAAGTTGCTGGCGTGAGCAGTGGCCATTCCAGGCCTGCAGTGAGTCTTCTTCATTCGCCATGTCAGGGGCACCGCCGGCCACTGATGCACCCCTGGCGGTCACACAGTACTGCTAGTGCTGGCCTGCAGGAACTCTCCAGGCCCTGGATGGCTTGCCTCCGCACACACAACTGGCTAATCTACAGTCCCTTGTTCGGGGCAACTGAGGCTTGGGGACTGTCAGAACCCTGGGATTCCAGGCATGGGCATATTGGCCCTGGCCCCGGGACCTGCACCAACAGGTGCCTTGTCACTGGCTCTGACCCGAACTGCTGGCCAGTTTGACCGGCCATTGTCACGGGATGCCAAAAGCACCATCAGGGTTCATCAGGCCCACACCAATGCCACCCTTCTATACACTGCCGTCCACTTTTCCCACGCTATGAACAGCACCCCACACACTCACATGATATTTTCCTATACATCCCCTCTCCAAACCCATTGTGCTGAGCGTGATAATCACAGATGGCTAGAGAGAAAGCAAGACCGAGGCAGAGGGAGACAGACTGAATGAGAGAAGGACAAAGGGAAGAAATTGAAGAGATAGAGAGAGAAGGAGTGCGATATGAAGAGAGATGCACGACAGGGAGACAGTGCGAGAGACATACAGATAAAGAAACACACACACACACACACAGGCACACACACTCAGACACGCACACACACCACACTGAAAGAGAGAACCAGAAAAATGAAGAGACAGAGAGTGAGACAGACACAGCATCGCATACAGAGACAGTGATCTAGGAATAGAAAACAAGTCCCTGAGAGACACAGAGAGACAGAGAAAGAGAGAAAGAGGGAGACGGCAGCATCATAAACTTTCCATTACTCAGTCTGGAAGTGACGCCCCATCATTTTCTTTTCTCTATTCCTTAGAAAAGGGTCCCAAACAATGCGAATTCTTAAAAGGCGGGGCTCACGCAGAGATGTGTGACATGGAGGCAGGCACACTGGGAGCCATGGAGGGGCCGCCCCACACGCAGGCCGAGATAGGTGCTTGGCCCCAAGTCTCAACATAATGGAGTCCCTCGAAAGTTCAGTGCCAGAGGGGACTGTGTTGGAAATGGATTTCATTACAGCCCTCTTGAGATAGAGTTAGGAAACCAATGTGCATCCCTAGGTGCCAGATCAGACGCAGCCCGTAGGCTGTGTTCTGACCTCTGTTCAGCACAAACGTCATCGGTCAGGTCTGCACCCGACAACATGTGACCACAGCCCAGGGTTTCTAGGAACTACACGTGTTTATAATGTGATGATATTTTGAGGTGGAGATGCTAGAACGACCTGTACTATGCACATGGGAAAACTGCGGAGGCCCTGACAGCACATGCTGCTCAGAGTCACATCACTGGTGAGGAGCGCAAGCCAGCTCTGAACCAAGCTCTGGGTCCTCAAAGCCATGGCCGCGGCTGCACACAGGTTGTCCTGAAACTGTGATATGGTCAGTGTTAGTGTAACTGGGCGTGGACTTGTTTAGTGAGGTAGGGTGAGCAATCCCTAACCCAGAGGGAATTTGGGAAGTTTTTGTATGTGGAAGAAGTTCACAGAGGAGACCCCAGTCTGTGATCTCACTTCCTGGTCATAAAGCTTAAAAGAACTTGGAACCCTGGTAACCAGGCAACCACATCATAATGAAGCCCTTTCCCAGCTCACTGTGATGGAGATGCTGGAAATAGTACCATGTTTCCATGCTGCGGCCTAGCGGCCTCAGGCACTGGCCTCAGGAAAGCCGAAATGGTGAAACTTTACCCATGTTTTAGACTCTGATTTAGGTCTCACACAACATTCTTCTGGCCGTTGTTTCAGAGGTCAATAATATAACACAGGAAAGCCAAGGGCAGACCAGGCCAGGTTAGAGAATCACGCTGATCTCACACTGACTGTCGTCCACCCTCTCATTGTTTGTGTGTGTGTGTGTGCGTGCGTGTGTGTGTGTGTGCGTGTGTGTGTGTGTGTGTGTGTGTGTGTGTGTGTGTGTGTGTGTGTGTGTTTATGTGAGTGTTGGTGGAGAGGGGGAGGATGGTAGAGGGTTTGCTCAGTCTTCTTTTTCAAGGTCCCTCAGTTGTAAGAATAGACTGTTTATTAGAGAATTTTCTTCTTTCTGGGGGTAGGCCTCTATTGCTCTGAAATTGCTTCTTAGGACTGCTTTCGCTGTGTGCATACATTTGGGAACATTGTGTTGTCACTTACTTTAGCCTCAAGGTATTTTTTCATTTCTTCCTTGATGACTTTGCTGATCCATTGAGTAGCATGTTGCTTAGATCCCATGCCTCTGTGTGTTTTCCCATTATTTTCTTGCATTTGATTTCTAGTTAGATACCAGAGAAGATGCTTGGTACCATTTCAGTCTTCTTGTATCTATGGAGATATGTTTCACGGTCAAACATGTGACCTATTGTGGAAAATGTCCCGTGTGCCCTTGAAGGGAAAGTATATTGTTCGGATAAGGGGTGAGATGGTCTACAAATATCAATTTAAGTTCTTTAATTCCATTGTTTCTTGGTTGATTTTCTGTCTGGATGATGTACTTGCATGTCATCATCCCCTACTATGACTCTCAATGTCTTCATTTATGACTCACCATGTTTGCTTTCAGTGTTAGTAGGTCCTACTTGTGCCATGTATATGATTAGAAGAGTCTAATCCTCTTGTTGGATTGATGGTTTTATCAATATGACATGTACTTTTTGTCACTTGTTATAGCTTTTGTTTTAAAGTCTATGTTATCTGAGTATTGTTCCCCAGCTTTTTATTTCCCCATTTCCATTGGTAAAACGTATCTTTTTCCATCCCTTCACTTTAAGTCTCTGTGTGTCTTTCGATATGGAGTGACATTTGTGGGAAGCATATGTATTATTTTTTTGGTGTCTTTTATCCATTCTGCGACACCAGTTTTTTTTCTAGGTGACGCAACTTTCAATTATTATTTTGATGATGAAACGCTCAATGAGAGGATTTGTTTCATGGTCCTGATAAAATGAGAGGCCAACAGGTGCTAAGGCTGCCTTGGAAGTAGGATGGGACACTGTCAGGGCATGAAGGTCCGCAGGCCATTCTGCTGGTTGGAAGGAACACGGCCCCCATTTCCATTTGAGCAGGTCGCATGCAATGTATGACCCTGCCTGACAGACAGTTGGACCTGAAGTTTGAAAGTCAGCATAGCCTGGTGTCCCCAGACTCTCTAGGCAATGGGAAACATATTTATGATGGTCTAGTAAGCAAGGCCACAGGACCCTAGCCTCAACTGTTAGGAAAAAAAGACCCCACCTGAATGCAAATTATTGGTCCCAGACACATTGTTGGAGAGGAGGTAATCGGCCCGCCACCTAGCTTGAGTGGAATAATGCGGCCCTAGCCCTTTCTGTGTGAGAAAGGAGAAACAGCTTGAGTGGGTTGTCAGGAAGCCAGAACATCCTGACAGAGGGTGGAGACCTTGGCCACCCATCAGCAGTGTGCATATCACAAGTTTCCCTGCCAAAGGCGGGAGACCGATGCCCCAGAGCTCATGCAAGTGGGACAACATGGACACTAGGCACTACTGGCAAAAGGATGGTGATTTGCCACCCGCTCCCTAGGTGCCAAACAGTGAGTGGCACTTGAGACTCCTGGCCCTTCTTGCAGAGGGAGTGAACCCAGGACCCTGTTTGTTGTGCACAACGCCTCAAACCGGTGGCTTTCTTGGAAGAGGAAGTATCCCGCCCATGAAAGCTATGGTTACAAGGGCCTCCTGATAGAAAAGTTTACCCAGGCCTTCAGCTTGCCCAGCAGCTCGCCAGGGACCCAAGACCCTCTTGGTTGAGGAATGGTCCACCATGCCTACCAGACATAAAAGGGAAAGAAGATCCTAGTTCATTTAGGGTGACCAAGTTGTCCCATTCCCCACCTAATGCAGAAAGGAAGGGAGACCTAAACCAGCCCCTATGAATGGATCAATGAGGCTCTGTGCCCCCGCTATAGCACAACACCTACAACCTCTTCTGGTACAAATAAACCTGGCCTAGGTCTCGCCACAGGAGAGGGGGTCTCCAACTTCCCCTGACACATCAAATCCTCTGAACAATTGAGGTAAGAGCCAATAAAAGAAGGCCACTGAAGGGGCAACAGAGAGAGACACACAGGGAGTGAGAGAGACCCGCAGACAAAATGACAGAAGGAGACACAGGGAGAAGGAATGGGAGGGGGAGCATAGCATCCAAGACCCAGAGCTTGACAGCCATGGGATGGCCGCTCACCCTGGGAAACATTCTGAGACAGTCACACCGAGGCTGTGTTGAGGTGGAAGCTTACACATTGGAGTGTGGTCGTGCCGGGGACTGGTGTCCTGTGAGGAGACGGTGCCCTGTCGGTGGTAATCACGGTGGTGACTAAGTGCATGCCGCCAGGGTCCCAGCAGTGCGATGGTGCTCGGAGCCTCACCCAGATTTCCTCCTTGGGGCGACAAGTTGTAGTAGCAGGTACTCTCTGTGCGTGGGTCACTTGCCTCTGAGCTTTTCCCATAGAGGTCTTCTTTCCTGCAGTCAGAGGCCTCACACGACTCACAGGGGTGTTGGTGTTTTTCTCCATAGTTGAGTCTGCTGTTTTGGTCCGGCTCTTTTCCCCTGTGTGATGGGAGTCCTAGGTAGGATGGAGGATTACCGTGCATTGGGGGAGATTGCGAACGAGGGGCACAGCAGCGAAGACAGGGGCCTTCGTTAGGGTGGGTCATGTGATACATCACTTGGTCCTTGGTCCAGCAACAGACAGCGTGGGTGACTCAATGCACACTTGCAGGGAGACAGACGGTTTTCCTTGAGTCCTTGGTCTGCGGTGCCAAGGACGTGCATTGCCCTGAGTGGAGAAAGCCGCCGTGAGGTGTATTGTGATCAGTAAGAATGGGGGATTGTGATCAGGAAACTAGGGGAATTGTGATCAGGAAGCCAGAGGAATTGTGATCAGGAAGCAAAGGGCATTGTGATCAGTAGGCAAGGGGTATTGTGATCAGGTACCGTGATGTGTAAGACGGGGCATTCTGATAAGCAAACAGAGGGCAATGTGATCAGGAAGAAAGGGGCAGTGGGATCAGCAAGCAGGGAGAATTTTAATCACTAATCAGGGGGTATTGTGATCACAAACAATGGTCATTATGATCAAGAGCAAGGGGCATTGTGATCACAAAGTATGGGGCATTGTGATCACTAAGAATGGGGATTGTGATGAGCAAGCAAGGGGAATTGTAATCATGAAGCAAAGGGCATTGTAATCATTAGGCAAGGGGTATTGTGATCAGGTAACAAGGAGTAGTTTGATGTGTAAACAGGGGGCAATGTGAAAAAGAAAAAAGGGGCATTTTGACCAGTTACCAGGGAGCATTGTATCAGTAATTAGGTGGTATTGTGATCACTAACAGCGGTCATTATGATTAAGAACAAAGGGCATTGAAATCACAGAGCAATGGGCATTGTGATCAGTAACAGGGAGCATTGTGATCACTAAGGATGGGGGATAGTGATCAGGAAGCAAGGGGAATGGTGATCAAGAAGCAAAGGGCCATGTGATCAGTAGGCAAGGGGTATTGTGATCAGGTACCGTGATGTGAAAAGACGGGGAATTCTGATAAGCAAGCAGGGGGCAATGTGATCAGGAAGAAAGTGTAATTCTGATCACTCGCAGGGAGCATTTTATTCACTAATCAGGGGGTATTGTGATCAGAAACAGGGGTCATTATGATCGAGAAGAAGCGGCATTCTGACCAGTATACAAGGGGCATTGTGATCACAAAGCAGGGGTCATTGTGATCGCTAACTGGGGTATTGTGATCAGAAAAGATGGGGGATTGTGATCAGGAAGCAAGGGGAATTGTGATCAGGAAGCAAGAGGTATTGTGATCAGGAAGCAAAGGGCATTGTGATCAGTAGGAAAGGGGTATTATGATCAGTGAACAAGGGGCAATGTGATCACAAAGCAGTGGGCATTGCGATCAGTAATGGGGGCATTGTGATCACTAAGGATGGGGGAATGTGATCAGGAAGCAAAGGGCATTTTTATCAGTATGCAAGAGGTATTGTTTACAGTGAAAAAGGGGTACTGTGATGTGTAAATAGGGGGTATTCTGATAAGTAAGCAGGGGCATTTTGATCAGGAAGAAAGGGGCATTGTGATCAGTAATGGGGGTATGGTGATCAGGAAGAATGGGGAATTGTGATCAGGAAGCAAGGGGAATTGTGATCAGCACGCAAAAGTTATTGTGATCAGGAAGCAAAGGGCATTGTGAGCAGTAGGCAAGGGGTATTGTGATCAAAGAACAAGGGGTACTGTGATGTGTAAACAGGGGGCATTCTGATAAGTAAGCAGGGGCATTGTGATCAGGAGAAAAGGGGCATTTTGACCATTAAGCAGGGAGCATTGTAATTACTCTTCAGGGTTCATTGTGACCACAAACAAGGGTCATTATGATCAAGAGCAAGGGGCATTGTGATAACAAAGCAGGGGGCATTTTAATCAGTAAAGATGGGGAATTGTGATCAGGAAGTAAGGGGATTTGTGATCAGGAAGCAAGGGGCATTGTGATCAGTAGGCAAGGGGTATTTTGATCAGTGAACAATGCGTACTGTGATGTGTAAACAGGGGGCAATGTGATCAGGAAGAAAGGGCCATTGTGATCAGTAAGCAGGGAGCATTTTAATCACTCATCAGGGGGTATTGTTATCAGAAACAGTGGTCATTATGATTAAGAACAAGGGGCATTGTGATCACAGAGCAGGGGGTATTGTGATCAGTAACACGGGGCATTGTGATCACTAAAGATGGGGGATTGTGATCAGGAAGCAAGGGGAATTGTGATCAGGAAGCAAGAGGCATTGTGATCAGGAATCAAGAGGCATTGTGATCAGGAAGCAAAGGGCATTGTGAGAAGTAGGCAAGGGGTATTGTGATCAGTGAACAAGGGGTACTGTGATGTGTAACAGGGGGCATTCTGAAAAGTAAGCAGGGGGCATTGTGGTGAGTAAAAGGGGGCATTTTGATCAGGAAGAATGGGGCATTGTGATCAGTAAGCAGGGAGCATTCTAATCACTAATCAGGGGGTATTGTGATCAGAAACAAGGGGCATTATGTCAAGAACAAGGGGCATTGTGATCAAAAGACAAGGGGCATGGTGATCACAAAGCAGGGGTCACTGTGATCAGTAACGGGGTATTGTGATCAGTAAGAATGGGGGATTTTGATCAGGAAGTAAGGGGAATTGTGATCAGGAAGCAAGAGTCATTGTGATTAGGAAGCAAAGAGCATTGTGAGCAGTAGGCAAGGGGTATTGTGATAATTGATCAAGGGTACTGTGATGTGTAAACAGGGGGGCATTCTGATAAGTAAGCAGGGGCATTGTGATCAGGAAGAAAGTGTAATTGTGATCACTCGCAGGGAGCATTTTATTCACTAATCAGGGGGTATTGTGATCAGAAACAGGGGTCATTGTGATCGAGAAGAAGCGGCATTCTGACCAGTATACAAGGGGCATTGTGATCACAAAGCAGGGGTCATTGTGATCGCTAACTGGGGTATTGTGATCAGAAAAGATGGGGGATTGTGATCAGGAAGCAAGGGGAATTGTGATCAGGAAGCAAGAGGTATTGTGATCAGGACGCAAGAGTTATTGTGATCAGGAAGCAAAGGGCATTGTGAGCAGTAGGCAAGGGGTATTGTGATCAAAGAACAAGGGGTACTGTGATGTGTAAACAGGGAGCATTCTGATAAGTAAGCAGGGGCATTGTGATCAGGAGAAAAGGGGCATTTTGACCATTAAGCAGGGAGCATTGTAATTACTCTTCAGGGTTCATTGTGACCACAAACAAGGGTCATTATGATCAAGAGCAAGGGGCATTGTGATAACAAAGCAGGGGGCATTGTAATCAGTAAAGATGGGGAATTGTGATCAGGAAGTAAGGGGATTTGTGATCAGGAAGCAAGGGGCATTGTGATCAGTAGGCAAGGGTTATTGTGATCAGTGAACAACGGGTACTGTGATGTGTAAACAGGGTGCATTCTGAAAAGTAAGCAGGGGGCGTTGTGATCAGGAAGAAAGGGTCATTGTGATCAGTAAGCAGGGAGCATTGTAATCATTAATCGGGGGTATTGTGATCAGAAACAGGGGTCTTCATGATCAAGAGCAAGGGGCACTGTGATCACAATGCAGTGGGCATTGTGATCAGTAAAGATGGGAGATTGTGATCAGGAAGCAAGGGGAATTGTGATCAGGAAGCAAGAGGGATTGTGATCAGGAAGCAAAGGCATTGTGATCAGTAGCCAAGGGGTATTGTGATCAGTGAACAAGGGGTACTGTGATGTGTAAACAGGGGGCATTCTGAAAAGTAAGCAGTGGGCATTGTGATCAGGAAAAAAGGGGCATTGTGATCAGTAACTGGGTTATTGTGATCAATAAGAATGTGGAGTTGTGATCAGGAAACAAAGGACATTGTAATCAGTAGGCAAGGGGTATAGTGATAGGTGAACAAGGGGTACTGTGATGTGTAAACTGGGGGCATTCTGATAAGTAAGCAGGGGTCATTGTGATCAGGAAGAAAGGGGCATTGTGATCAGTATGCAGGGAGCATTGTAATCACTAATGAGGGGGTATTGTGATCACAAACAAGGGTCATTATGATCAAGAGCAAGGGGCTTTGTGATCACAAAGCAGGGGGTATTGTGCTCAGTTAGGATGTGGAATTGTGATCAGGAAGTAGAGGAATTGTGATCAGGAAGCAAGAGGTATTGTGATCAGGAAGCAAAGGGCATTGTGATCAGTAGGCAAAGGGTTTTGTGATCGGTGAACAAGGGGTACTGTGACGTGTAAACAGGGGATATTCTGAAAACTAAGCAGGCAGCATTGTGATCAGTAAAAGGGGGCACTGTGATCAGGAACAAACTGGCATTTTGACCAGTAAGCCGGGAGCATTGTAATCACTAATCAGGGGGTATTGTGATCAGAAACAGGGGTCATTATGATCAAGTACAAGCGACATTGTGATCAGTAAAGACGGGGCATTGTGACCACAATGCAGGGGCATTGTTATCATTAACGGGGGTACTGTGATCAGTAAGGATGGGGGATTGTGATCAGGAAATAAGGGGAATTGTGATCAGGAAGCAAGAGGCATTGTGATCAGGAACCAAAGGGCATTGTGAGCAGTAAGCACGGAATATTGTAATCACTAAACATGAGGTATTGTGATCAGAAACAGGGGTCATTATGATCAAGAACAAGCGGCATTGTGATCAGTAAAGAAGGGGCATTGTGATCACAAAGCAGGGGGCATTGTGATCAGTAAAAGGGGGCAGTGTGATCCGGAACAAAGGGGCATTTTGACCAGTAAGCAGGGAGCATTGTAATCACTAATCAGAGGGTATCGTGACCACAAACAAGGGTCATTATTATCAAGAGCAAGGGGCATTGCGATCAGGAAGAATGGGGGATTGTGATCAGGAACCCAGGGAATTGTGATCAGGAAGCAAGATATATTCTGATCAGGAAGCAAAGGGCATTGTGATCATTAGGCAAGGGCTATCGTGATCAGTGAACAAGAGGTATGTGATGTGTAAACAGGGCGTATTCTGAAAATTAAACAGGGGGCACTGAGATCAGTATCGGGGGTATTGTGATCAGTAAGGATGGGGGATTGTGATCAGGACGCAAGGGCAATTGTGATCAGGAAGCCACAGTTATTGTGATCAGGAAACAAAGGGCATTGTGATCAGTAGGCAAGGGGTATTTTGATCAGTGAACAACGCGTACTGTGATGTGTAAACAGGGGTAATGTGATCAGGAAGAAAGGGCCATTGTGATCAGTAAGCAGGGAGCATTTTAATCACTCATCAGGGGGTATTGTTATCAGAAACAGTGGTCATTATGATTAAGAACAAGGGGCATTGTGATCACAAAGCAGGGGGTATTGTGATCAGTAACACGGGGCATTGTGATCACTAAAGATGGGGGATTGTGATCAGGAAGCAAGGGGAATTGTGATCAGGAAGCAAGAGGCATTGTGATCAGGAAGCAAAGGGCATTGTGATCAGTAAGCAGGGAGCATTGTAATCACTAATCAGGGGTATTGTGATCAGAAACAGGGGTCTTCTTGATCAAGAGCAAGGGGCACTGTGATCACAATGCAGTGGGCATTGTGATCAGTAAAGATGGGAGATTGTGATCAGGAAGCAAGGGGAATTGTGATCAGGAAGCAAGAGGGATTGTGATCAGGAAGCAAAGGCATTGTGATCAGTAGCCAAGGGGTATTGTGATCAGTGAACAAGGGGTACTGTGATGTGTAAACAGGGGGCATTCTGAAAAGTAAGCAGTGGGCATTGTGATCAGGAAAAAAGGGGCATTGTGATCAGTAACTGGGTTATTGTGTTCAATAAGAATGTGGAGTTGTGATCAGGAAACAAAGGACATTGTAATCAGTAGGCAAGGGGTATAGTGATAGGTGAACAAGGGGTACTGTGATGTGTAAACTGGGAGCATTCTGATAAGTAAGCAGGGGTCATTGTGATCAGGAAGAAAGGGGCATTGTGATCAGTATGCAGGGAACATTGTAATCACTAATGAGGGGGTATTGTGATCACAAACAAGGGTCATTATGATCAAGAGCAAGGGGCTTTGTGATCACAAAGCAGGGGGTATTGTGCTCAGTTAGGATGTGGAATTGTGATCAGGAAGTAGAGGAATTGTGATCAGGAAGCAAAGGGCATTGTGATCAGTAGGCAAAGGGTTTTGTGATCGGTGAACAAGGGGTACTGTGACGTGTAAACAGGGGATATTCTGAAAACTAAGCAGGCAGCATTGTGATCAGTAAAAGGGGGCACTGTGATCAGGAACAAACTGGCATTTTGACCAGTAAGCCGGGAGCATTGTAATCACTAATCAGGGGGTATTGTGATCAGAAACAGGGGTCATTATGATCAAGTACAAGCGACATTGTGATCAGTAAAGACGGGGCATTGTGATCACAATGCAGGGGCATTGTTATCATTAACGGGGGTACTGTGATCAGTAAGGATGGGGGATTGTGATCAGGAAATAAGGGGAATTGTGATCAGGAAGCAAGAGGCATTGTGATCAGGAACCAAAGGGCATTGTGAGCAGTAAGCACGGAATATTGTAATCACTAAACATGAGGTATTGTGATCAGAAACAGGGGTCATTATGATCAAGAACAAGCGGCATTGTGATCAGTAAAGAAGGGGCATTGTGATCACAAAGCAGGGGGCATTGTGATCAGTAAAAGGGGGCAGTGTGATCCGGAACAAAGGGGCATTTTGACCAGTAAGCAGGGAGCATTGTAATCACTAATCAGAGGGTATCGTGACCACAAACAAGGGTCATTATTATCAAGAGCAAGGGGCATTGCGATCAGGAAGAATGGGGGATTGTGATCAGGAACCCATGGAATTGTGATCAGGAAGCAAGATATATTGTGATCAGGAAGCAAAGGGCATTGTGATCATTAGGCAAGGGCCATCGTGATCAGTGAACAAGAGGTATGTGATGTGTAAACAGGGCGTATTCTGAAAACTAAACAGGGGGCACTGAGATCAGTATCGGGGGTATTGTGATCAGTAAGGATGGGGGATTGTGATCAGGACGCAAGGGCAATTGTGATCAGGAAGCCACAGTTATTGTGATCAGGAAACAAAGGGCATTGTGATCAGTAGGCAAGGGGTATTTTGATCAGTGAACAACGCGTACTGTGATGTGTAAACAGGGGTAATGTGATCAGGAAGAAAGGGCCATTGTGATCAGTAAGCAGGGAGCATTTTAATCACTCATCAGGGGGTATTGTTATCAGAAACAGTGGTCATTATGATTAAGAACAAGGGGCATTGTGATCACAAAGCAGGGGGTATTGTGATCAGTAACACGGGGCATTGTGATCACTAATGACGGGGGATTGTGATCAGGAAGCAAGGGGAATTGTGATCAGGAAGCAATAGGCATTGTGATCAGGAAGCAAAGGGCATTGTGAGAAGTAGGCAAGGGGTATTGTGATCAGTGAACAAGGGGTACTGTGATGTGTAACAGGGGGCATTCTGAAAAGTAAGCAGGGGGCATTGTGGTCAGTAAAAGGGGGCATTTTGATCAGGAAGAATGGGGCATTGTGATCAGTAAGCAGGGAGCATTCTAATCACTAATCAGGGGGTATTGTGATCAGAAACAAGGGGCATTATGTCAAGAACAAGGGGCATTGTGATCAAAAGACAAGGGGCATGGTGATCACAAAGCAGGGGTCACTGTGATCAGTAACGGGGTATTGTGATCAGTAAGAATGGGGGATTTTGATCAGGAAGTAAGGGGAATTGTGATCAGGAAGCAAGAGTCATTGTGATTAGGAAGCAAAGAGCATTGTGAGCAGTAGGCAAGGGGTATTGTGATAATTGATCAAGGGTACTGTGATGTGTAAACAGGGGGCATTCTGATAAGTAAGCAGGGGCATTGTGATCAGGAAGAAAGTGTAATTGTGATCACTCGCAGGGAGCATTTTATTCACTAATCAGGGGGTATTGTGATCAGAAACAGGGGTCATTGTGATCGAGAAGAAGCGGCATTCTGACCAGTATACAAGGGGCATTGTGATCACAAAGCAGGGGTCATTGTGATCGCTAACTGGGGTATTGTGATCAGAAAAGATGGGGGATTGTGATCAGGAAGCAAGGGGAATTGTGATCAGGAAGCAAGAGGTATTGTGATCAGGACGCAAGAGTTATTGTGATCAGGAAGCAAAGGGCATTGTGAGCAGTAGGCAAGGGGTATTGTGATCAAAGAACAAGGGGTACTGTGATGTGTAAACAGGGGGCATTCTGATAAGTAAGCAGGGGCATTGTGATCAGGAGAAAAGGGGCATTTTGACCATTAAGCAGGGAGCATTGTAATTACTCTTCAGGGTTCATTGTGACCACAAACAAGGGTCATAATGATCAAGAGCAAGGGGCATTGTGATAACAAAGCAGGGGGCATTGTAATCAGTAAAGATGGGGAATTGTGATCAGGAAGTAAGGGGATTTGTGATCAGGAAGCAAGGGGCATTGTGATCAGTAGGCAAGGGGTATTGTGATCAGTGAACAACGGGTACTGTGATGTGTAAACAGGGTGCATTCTGAAAAGTAAGCAGGGGGCGTTGTGATCAGGAAGAAAGGGTCATTGTGATCAGTAAGCAGGGAGCATTGTAATCACTAATCAGGGGTATTGTGATCAGAAACAGGGGTCTTCATGATCAAGAGCAAGGGGCACTGTGATCACAATGCAGTGGGCATTGTGATCAGTAAAGATGGGAGATTGTGATCAGGAAGCAAGGGGAATTGTGATCAGGAAGCAAGAGGGATTGTGATCAGGAAGCAAAGGCATTGTGATCAGTAGCCAAGGGGTATTGTGATCAGTGAACAAGGGGTACTGTGATGTGTAAACAGGGGGCATTCTGAAAAGTAAGCAGTGGGCATTGTGATCAGGAAAAAAGGGGCATTGTGATCAGTAACTGGGTTATTGTGATCAATAAGAATGTGGAGTTGTGATCAGGAAACAAAGGACATTGTAATCAGTAGGCAAGGGGTATAGTGATAGGTGAACAAGGGGTACTGTGATGTGTAAACTGGGGGCATTCTGATAAGTAAGCAGGGGTCATTGTGATCAGGAAGAAAGGGGCATTGTGATCAGTATGCAGGGAGCATTGTAATCACTAATGAGGGGGTATTGTGATCACAAACAAGGGTCATTATGATCAAGAGCAAGGGGCTTTGTGATCACAAAGCAGGGGGTATTGTGCTCAGTTAGGATGTGGAATTGTGATCAGGAAGTAGAGGAATTGTGATCAGGAAGCAAGAGGTATTGTGATCAGGAAGCAAAGGGCATTGTGATCAGTAGGCAAAGGGTTTTGTGATCGGTGAACAAGGGGTACTGTGACGTGTAAACAGGGGATATTCTGAAAACTAAGCAGGCAGCATTGTGATCAGTAAAAGGGGGCACTGTGATCAGGAACAAACTGGCATTTTGACCAGTAAGCCGGGAGCATTGTAATCACTAATCAGGGGGTATTGTGATCAGAAACAGGGGTCATTATGATCAAGTACAAGCGACATTGTGATCAGTAAAGACGGGGCATTGTGACCACAATGCAGGGGCATTGTTATCATTAACGGGGGTACTGTGATCAGTAAGGATGGGGGATTGTGATCAGGAAATAAGGGGAATTGTGATCAGGAAGCAAGAGGCATTGTGATCAGGAACCAAAGGGCATTGTGAGCAGTAAGCACGGAATATTGTAATCACTAAACATGAGGTATTGTGATCAGAAACAGGGGTCATTATGATCAAGAACAAGCGGCATTGTGATCAGTAAAGAAGGGGCATTGTGATCACAAAGCAGGGGGCATTGTGATCAGTAAAAGGGGGCAGTGTGATCCGGAACAAAGGGGCATTTTGACCAGTAAGCAGGGAGCATTGTAATCACTAATCAGAGGGTATCGTGACCACAAACAAGGGTCATTATTATCAAGAGCAAGGGGCATTGCGATCAGGAAGAATGGGGGATTGTGATCAGGAACCCAGGGAATTGTGATCAGGAAGCAAGATATATTCTGATCAGGAAGCAAAGGGCATTGTGATCATTAGGCAAGGGCTATCGTGATCAGTGAACAAGAGGTATGTGATGTGTAAACAGGGCGTATTCTGAAAATTAAACAGGGGGCACTGAGATCAGTATCGGGGGTATTGTGATCAGTAAGGATGGGGGATTGTGATCAGGACGCAAGGGCAATTGTGATCAGGAAGCCACAGTTATTGTGATCAGGAAACAAAGGGCATTGTGATCAGTAGGCAAGGGGTATTTTGATCAGTGAACAACGCGTACTGTGATGTGTAAACAGGGGTAATGTGATCAGGAAGAAAGGGCCATTGTGATCAGTAAGCAGGGAGCATTTTAATCACTCATCAGGGGGTATTGTTATCAGAAACAGTGGTCATTATGATTAAGAACAAGGGGCATTGTGATCACAAAGCAGGGGGTATTGTGATCAGTAACACGGGGCATTGTGATCACTAAAGATGGGGGATTGTGATCAGGAAGCAAGGGGAATTGTGATCAGGAAGCAAGAGGCATTGTGATCAGGAAGCAAAGGGCATTGTGATCAGTAAGCAGGGAGCATTGTAATCACTAATCAGGGGTATTGTGATCAGAAACAGGGGTCTTCTTGATCAAGAGCAAGGGGCACTGTGATCACAATGCAGTGGGCATTGTGATCAGTAAAGATGGGAGATTGTGATCAGGAAGCAAGGGGAATTGTGATCAGGAAGCAAGAGGGATTGTGATCAGGAAGCAAAGGCATTGTGATCAGTAGCCAAGGGGTATTGTGATCAGTGAACAAGGGGTACTGTGATGTGTAAACAGGGGGCATTCTGAAAAGTAAGCAGTGGGCATTGTGATCAGGAAAAAAGGGGCATTGTGATCAGTAACTGGGTTATTGTGTTCAATAAGAATGTGGAGTTGTGATCAGGAAACAAAGGACATTGTAATCAGTAGGCAAGGGGTATAGTGATAGGTGAACAAGGGGTACTGTGATGTGTAAACTGGGAGCATTCTGATAAGTAAGCAGGGGTCATTGTGATCAGGAAGAAAGGGGCATTGTGATCAGTATGCAGGGAACATTGTAATCACTAATGAGGGGGTATTGTGATCACAAACAAGGGTCATTATGATCAAGAGCAAGGGGCTTTGTGATCACAAAGCAGGGGGTATTGTGCTCAGTTAGGATGTGGAATTGTGATCAGGAAGTAGAGGAATTGTGATCAGGAAGCAAAGGGCATTGTGATCAGTAGGCAAAGGGTTTTGTGATCGGTGAACAAGGGGTACTGTGACGTGTAAACAGGGGATATTCTGAAAACTAAGCAGGCAGCATTGTGATCAGTAAAAGGGGGCACTGTGATCAGGAACAAACTGGCATTTTGACCAGTAAGCCGGGAGCATTGTAATCACTAATCAGGGGGTATTGTGATCAGAAACAGGGGTCATTATGATCAAGTACAAGCGACATTGTGATCAGTAAAGACGGGGCATTGTGATCACAATGCAGGGGCATTGTTATCATTAACGGGGGTACTGTGATCAGTAAGGATGGGGGATTGTGATCAGGAAATAAGGGGAATTGTGATCAGGAAGCAAGAGGCATTGTGATCAGGAACCAAAGGGCATTGTGAGCAGTAAGCACGGAATATTGTAATCACTAAACATGAGGTATTGTGATCAGAAACAGGGGTCATTATGATCAAGAACAAGCGGCATTGTGATCAGTAAAGAAGGGGCATTGTGATCACAAAGCAGGGGGCATTGTGATCAGTAAAAGGGGGCAGTGTGATCCGGAACAAAGGGGCATTTTGACCAGTAAGCAGGGAGCATTGTAATCACTAATCAGAGGGTATCGTGACCACAAACAAGGGTCATTATTATCAAGAGCAAGGGGCATTGCGATCAGGAAGAATGGGGGATTGTGATCAGGAACCCATGGAATTGTGATCAGGAAGCAAGATATATTGTGATCAGGAAGCAAAGGGCATTGTGATCATTAGGCAAGGGCCATCGTGATCAGTGAACAAGAGGTATGTGATGTGTAAACAGGGCGTATTCTGAAAACTAAACAGGGGGCACTGAGATCAGTATCGGGGGTATTGTGATCAGTAAGGATGGGGGATTGTGATCAGGACGCAAGGGCAATTGTGATCAGGAAGCCACAGTTATTGTGATCAGGAAACAAAGGGCATTGTGATCAGTAGGCAAGGGGTATTTTGATCAGTGAACAACGCGTACTGTGATGTGTAAACAGGGGTAATGTGATCAGGAAGAAAGGGCCATTGTGATCAGTAAGCAGGGAGCATTTTAATCACTCATCAGGGGGTATTGTTATCAGAAACAGTGGTCATTATGATTAAGAACAAGGGGCATTGTGATCACAAAGCAGGGGGTATTGTGATCAGTAACACGGGGCATTGTGATCACTAATGACGGGGGATTGTGATCAGGAAGCAAGGGGAATTGTGATCAGGAAGCAATAGGCATTGTGATCAGGAAGCAAAGGGCATTGTGAGAAGTAGGCAAGGGGTATTGTGATCAGTGAACAAGGGGTACTGTGATGTGTAACAGGGGGCATTCTGAAAAGTAAGCAGGGGGCATTGTGGTCAGTAAAAGGGGGCATTTTGATCAGGAAGAATGGGGCATTGTGATCAGTAAGCAGGGAGCATTCTAATCACTAATCAGGGGGTATTGTGATCAGAAACAAGGGGCATTATGTCAAGAACAAGGGGCATTGTGATCAAAAGACAAGGGGCATGGTGATCACAAAGCAGGGGTCACTGTGATCAGTAACGGGGTATTGTGATCAGTAAGAATGGGGGATTTTGATCAGGAAGTAAGGGGAATTGTGATCAGGAAGCAAGAGTCATTGTGATTAGGAAGCAAAGAGCATTGTGAGCAGTAGGCAAGGGGTATTGTGATAATTGATCAAGGGTACTGTGATGTGTAAACAGGGGGCATTCTGATAAGTAAGCAGGGGCATTGTGATCAGGAAGAAAGTGTAATTGTGATCACTCGCAGGGAGCATTTTATTCACTAATCAGGGGGTATTGTGATCAGAAACAGGGGTCATTGTGATCGAGAAGAAGCGGCATTCTGACCAGTATACAAGGGGCATTGTGATCACAAAGCAGGGGTCATTGTGATCGCTAACTGGGGTATTGTGATCAGAAAAGATGGGGGATTGTGATCAGGAAGCAAGGGGAATTGTGATCAGGAAGCAAGAGGTATTGTGATCAGGACGCAAGAGTTATTGTGATCAGGAAGCAAAGGGCATTGTGAGCAGTAGGCAAGGGGTATTGTGATCAAAGAACAAGGGGTACTGTGATGTGTAAACAGGGGGCATTCTGATAAGTAAGCAGGGGCATTGTGATCAGGAGAAAAGGGGCATTTTGACCATTAAGCAGGGAGCATTGTAATTACTCTTCAGGGTTCATTGTGACCACAAACAAGGGTCATAATGATCAAGAGCAAGGGGCATTGTGATAACAAAGCAGGGGGCATTGTAATCAGTAAAGATGGGGAATTGTGATCAGGAAGTAAGGGGATTTGTGATCAGGAAGCAAGGGGCATTGTGATCAGTAGGCAAGGGGTATTGTGATCAGTGAACAACGGGTACTGTGATGTGTAAACAGGGTGCATTCTGAAAAGTAAGCAGGGGGTGTTGTGATCAGGAAGAAAGGGTCATTGTGATCAGTAAGCAGGGAGCATTGTAATCACTAATCAGGGGTATTGTGATCAGAAACAGGGGTCTTCTTGATCAAGAGCAAGGGGCACTGTGATCACAATGCAGTGGGCATTGTGATCAGTAAAGATGGGAGATTGTGATCAGGAAGCAAGGGGAATTGTGATCAGGAAGCAAGAGGGATTGTGATCAGGAAGCAAAGGCATTGTGATCAGTAGCCAAGGGGTATAGTGATCAGTGAACAAGGGGTACTGTGATGTGTAAACAGGGGGCATTCTGAAAAGTAAGCAGTGGGCATTGTGATCAGGAAAAAAGGGGCATTGTGATCAGTAACTGGGTTATTGTGTTCAATAAGAATGTGGAGTTGTGATCAGGAAACAAAGGACATTGTAATCAGTAGGCAAGGGGTATAGTGATAGGTGAACAAGGGGTACTGTGATGTGTAAACTGGGAGCATTCTGATAAGTAAGCAGGGGTCATTGTGATCAGGAAGAAAGGGGCATTGTGATCAGTATGCAGGGAGCATTGTAATCACTAATGAGGGGGTATTGTGATCACAAACAAGGGTCATTATGATCAAGAGCAAGGGGCTTTGTGATCACAAAGCAGGGGGTATTGTGCTCAGTTAGGATGTGGAATTGTGATCAGGAATTAGAGGAATTGTGATCAGGAAGCAAAGGGCATTGTGATCAGTAGGCAAAGGGTTTTGTGATCGGTGAACAAGGGGTACTGTGACGTGTAAACAGGGGATATTCTGAAAACTAAGCAGGCAGCATTGTGATCAGTAAAAGGGGGCACTGTGATCAGGAACAAACTGGCATTTTGACCAGTAAGCCGGGAGCATTGTAATCACTAATCAGGGGGTATTGTGATCAGAAACAGGGGTCATTATGATCAAGTACAAGCGACATTGTGATCAGTAAAGACGGGGCATTGTGATCACAATGCAGGGGCATTGTTATCATTAACGGGGGTACTGTGATCAGTAAGGATGGGGGATTGTGATCAGGAAATAAGGGGAATTGTGATCAGGAAGCAAGAGGCATTGTGATCAGGAACCAAAGGGCATTGTGAGCAGTAAGCACGGAATATTGTAATCACTAAACATGAGGTATTGTGATCAGAAACAGGGGTCATTATGATCAAGAACAAGCGGCATTGTGATCAGTAAAGAAGGGGCATTGTGATCACAAAGCAGGGGGCATTGTGATCAGTAAAAGGGGGCAGTGTGATCCGGAACAAAGGGGCATTTTGACCAGTAAGCAGGGAGCATTGTAATCACTAATCAGAGGGTATCGTGACCACAAACAAGGGTCATTATTATCAAGAGCAAGGGGCATTGCGATCAGGAAGAATGGGGGATTGTGATCAGGAACCCATGGAATTGTGATCAGGAAGCAAGATATATTGTGATCAGGAAGCAAAGGGCATTGTGATCATTAGGCAAGGGCTATCGTGATCAGTGAACAAGAGGTATGTGATGTGTAAACAGGGCGTATTCTGAAAATTAAACAGGGGGCACTGAGATCAGTATCGGGGGTATTGTGATCAGTAAGGATGGGGGATTGTGATCAGGACGCAAGGGCAATTGTGATCAGGAAGCCACAGTTATTGTGATCAGGAAACAAAGGGCATTGTGATCAGTAGGCAAGGGGTATTTTGATCAGTGAACAACGCGTACTGTGATGTGTAAACAGGGGTAATGTGATCAGGAAGAAAGGGCCATTGTGATCAGTAAGCAGGGAGCATTTTAATCACTCATCAGGGGGTATTGTTATCAGAAACAGTGGTCATTATGATTAAGAACAAGGGGCATTGTGATCACAAAGCAGGGGGTATTGTGATCAGTAACACGGGGCATTGTGATCACTAATGACGGGGGATTGTGATCAGGAAGCAAGGGGAATTGTGATCAGGAAGCAATAGGCATTGTGATCAGGAAGCAAAGGGCATTGTGAGAAGTAGGCAAGGGGTATTGTGATCAGTGAAAAAGGGGTACTGTGATGTGTAACAGGGGGCATTCTGAAAAGTAAGCAGGGGGCATTGTGGTCAGTAAAAGGGGGCATTTTGATCAGGAAGAATGGGGCATTGTGATCAGTAAGCAGGGAGCATTCTAATCACTAATCAGGGGGTATTGTGATCAGAAACAAGGGGCATTATGTCAAGAACAAGGGGCATTGTGATCAAAAGACAAGGGGCATGGTGATCACAAAGCAGGGGTCACTGTGATCAGTAACGGGGTATTGTGATCAGTAAGAATGGGGGATTTTGATCAGGAAGTAAGGGGAATTGTGATCAGGAAGCAAGAGTCATTGTGATTAGGAAGCAAAGAGCATTGTGAGCAGTAGGCAAGGGGTATTGTGATAATTGATCAAGGGTACTGTGATGTGTAAACAGGGGGCATTCTGATAAGTAAGCAGGGGCATTGTGATCAGGAAGAAAGTGTAATTGTGATCACTCGCAGGGAGCATTTTATTCACTAATCAGGGGGTATTGTGATCAGAAACAGGGGTCATTGTGATCGAGAAGAAGCGGCATTCTGACCAGTATACAAGGGGCATTGTGATCACAAAGCAGGGGTCATTGTGATCGCTAACTGGGGTATTGTGATCAGAAAAGATGGGGGATTGTGATCAGGAAGCAAGGGGAATTGTGATCAGGAAGCAAGAGGTATTGTGATCAGGACGCAAGAGTTATTGTGATCAGGAAGCAAAGGGCATTGTGAGCAGTAGGCAAGGGGTATTGTGATCAAAGAACAAGGGGTACTGTGATGTGTAAACAGGGGGCATTCTGATAAGTAAGCAGGGGCATTGTGATCAGGAGAAAAGGGGCATTTTGACCATTAAGCAGGGAGCATTGTAATTACTCTTCAGGGTTCATTGTGACCACAAACAAGGGTCATAATGATCAAGAGCAAGGGGCATTGTGATAACAAAGCAGGGGGCATTGTAATCAGTAAAGATGGGGAATTGTGATCAGGAAGTAAGGGGATTTGTGATCAGGAAGCAAGGGGCATTGTGATCAGTAGGCAAGGGGTATTGTGATCAGTGAACAACGGGTACTGTGATGTGTAAACAGGGTGCATTCTGAAAAGTAAGCAGGGGGTGTTGTGATCAGGAAGAAAGGGTCATTGTGATCAGTAAGCAGGGAGCATTGTAATCACTAATCAGGGGTATTGTGATCAGAAACAGGGGTCTTCTTGATCAAGAGCAAGGGGCACTGTGATCACAATGCAGTGGGCATTGTGATCAGTAAAGATGGGAGATTGTGATCAGGAAGCAAGGGGAATTGTGATCAGGAAGCAAGAGGGATTGTGATCAGGAAGCAAAGGCATTGTGATCAGTAGCCAAGGGGTATAGTGATCAGTGAACAAGGGGTACTGTGATGTGTAAACAGGGGGCATTCTGAAAAGTAAGCAGTGGGCATTGTGATCAGGAAAAAAGGGGCATTGTGATCAGTAACTGGGTTATTGTGTTCAATAAGAATGTGGAGTTGTGATCAGGAAACAAAGGACATTGTAATCAGTAGGCAAGGGGTATAGTGATAGGTGAACAAGGGTTACTGTGATGTGTAAACTGGGAGCATTCTGATAAGTAAGCAGGGGTCATTGTGATCAGGAAGAAAGGGGCATTGTGATCAGTATGCAGGGAGCATTGTAATCACTAATGAGGGGGTATTGTGATCACAAACAAGGGTCATTATGATCAAGAGCAAGGGGCTTTGTGATCACAAAGCAGGGGGTATTGTGCTCAGTTAGGATGTGGAATTGTGATCAGGAATTAGAGGAATTGTGATCAGGAAGCAAAGGGCATTGTGATCAGTAGGCAAAGGGTTTTGTGATCGGTGAACAAGGGGTACTGTGACGTGTAAACAGGGGATATTCTGAAAACTAAGCAGGCAGCATTGTGATCAGTAAAAGGGGGCACTGTGATCAGGAACAAACTGGCATTTTGACCAGTAAGCCGGGAGCATTGTAATCACTAATCAGGGGGTATTGTGATCAGAAACAGGGGTCATTATGATCAAGTACAAGCGACATTGTGATCAGTAAAGACGGGGCATTGTGATCACAATGCAGGGGCATTGTTATCATTAACGGGGGTACTGTGATCAGTAAGGATGGGGGATTGTGATCAGGAAATAAGGGGAATTGTGATCAGGAAGCAAGAGGCATTGTGATCAGGAACCAAAGGGCATTGTGAGCAGTAAGCACGGAATATTGTAATCACTAAACATGAGGTATTGTGATCAGAAACAGGGGTCATTATGATCAAGAACAAGCGGCATTGTGATCAGTAAAGAAGGGGCATTGTGATCACAAAGCAGGGGGCATTGTGATCAGTAAAAGGGGGCAGTGTGATCCGGAACAAAGGGGCATTTTGACCAGTAAGCAGGGAGCATTGTAATCACTAATCAGAGGGTATCGTGACCACAAACAAGGGTCATTATTATCAAGAGCAAGGGGCATTGCGATCAGGAAGAATGGGGGATTGTGATCAGGAACCCATGGAATTGTGATCAGGAAGCAAGATATATTGTGATCAGGAAGCAAAGGGCATTGTGATCATTAGGCAAGGGCTATCTTGATCAGTGAACAAGAGGTATGTGATGTGTAAACAGGGCGTATTCTGAAAATTAAACAGGGGGCACTGAGATCAGTATCGGGGGTATTGTGATCAGTAAGGATGGGGGATTGTGATCAGGACGCAAGGGCAATTGTGATCAGGAAGCCACAGTTATTGTGATCAGGAAACAAAGGGCATTGTGATCAGTAGGCAAGGGGTATTTTGATCAGTGAACAACGCGTACTGTGATGTGTAAACAGGGGTAATGTGATCAGGAAGAAAGGGCCATTGTGATCAGTAAGCAGGGAGCATTTTAATCACTCATCAGGGGGTATTGTTATCAGAAACAGTGGTCATTATGATTAAGAACAAGGGGCATTGTGATCACAAAGCAGGGGGTATTGTGATCAGTAACACGGGGCATTGTGATCACTAATGACGGGGGATTGTGATCAGGAAGCAAGGGGAATTGTGATCAGGAAGCAATAGGCATTGTGATCAGGAAGCAAAGGGCATTGTGAGAAGTAGGCAAGGGGTATTGTGATCAGTGAACAAGGGGTACTGTGATGTGTAACAGGGGGCATTCTGAAAAGTAAGCAGGGGGCATTGTGGTCAGTAAAAGGGGGCATTTTGATCAGGAAGAATGGGGCATTGTGATCAGTAAGCAGGGAGCATTCTAATCACTAATCAGGGGGTATTGTGATCAGAAACAAGGGGCATTATGTCAAGAACAAGGGGCATTGTGATCAAAAGACAAGGGGCATGGTGATCACAAAGCAGGGGTCACTGTGATCAGTAACGGGGTATTGTGATCAGTAAGAATGGGGGATTTTGATCAGGAAGTAAGGGGAATTGTGATCAGGAAGCAAGAGTCATTGTGATTAGGAAGCAAAGAGCATTGTGAGCAGTAGGCAAGGGGTATTGTGATAATTGATCAAGGGTACTGTGATGTGTAAACAGGGGGCATTCTGATAAGTAAGCAGGGGCATTGTGATCAGGAAGAAAGTGTAATTGTGATCACTCGCAGGGAGCATTTTATTCACTAATCAGGGGGTATTGTGATCAGAAACAGGGGTCATTGTGATCGAGAAGAAGCGGCATTCTGACCAGTATACAAGGGGCATTGTGATCACAAAGCAGGGGTCATTGTGATCGCTAACTGGGGTATTGTGATCAGAAAAGATGGGGGATTGTGATCAGGAAGCAAGGGGAATTGTGATCAGGAAGCAAGAGGTATTGTGATCAGGACGCAAGAGTTATTGTGATCAGGAAGCAAAGGGCATTGTGAGCAGTAGGCAAGGGGTATTGTGATCAAAGAACAAGGGGTACTGTGATGTGTAAACAGGGGGCATTCTGATAAGTAAGCAGGGGCATTGTGATCAGGAGAAAAGGGGCATTTTGACCATTAAGCAGGGAGCATTGTAATTACTCTTCAGGGTTCATTGTGACCACAAACAAGGGTCATAATGATCAAGAGCAAGGGGCATTGTGATAACAAAGCAGGGGGCATTGTAATCAGTAAAGATGGGGAATTGTGATCAGGAAGTAAGGGGATTTGTGATCAGGAAGCAAGGGGCATTGTGATCAGTAGGCAAGGGGTATTGTGATCAGTGAACAACGGGTACTGTGATGTGTAAACAGGGTGCATTCTGAAAAGTAAGCAGGGGGTGTTGTGATCAGGAAGAAAGGGTCATTGTGATCAGTAAGCAGGGAGCATTGTAATCACTAATCAGGGGTATTGTGATCAGAAACAGGGGTCTTCTTGATCAAGAGCAAGGGGCACTGTGATCACAATGCAGTGGGCATTGTGATCAGTAAAGATGGGAGATTGTGATCAGGAAGCAAGGGGAATTGTGATCAGGAAGCAAGAGGGATTGTGATCAGGAAGCAAAGGCATTGTGATCAGTAGCCAAGGGGTATTGTGATCAGTGAACAAGGGGTACTGTGATGTGTAAACAGGGGGCATTCTGAAAAGTAAGCAGTGGGCATTGTGATCAGGAAAAAAGGGGCATTGTGATCAGTAACTGGGTTATTGTGTTCAATAAGAATGTGGAGTTGTGATCAGGAAACAAAGGACATTGTAATCAGTAGGCAAGGGGTATAGTGATAGGTGAACAAGGGGTACTGTGATGTGTAAACTGGGAGCATTCTGATAAGTAAGCAGGGGTCATTGTGATCAGGAAGAAAGGGGCATTGTGATCAGTATGCAGGGAGCATTGTAATCACTAATGAGGGGGTATTGTGATCACAAACAAGGGTCATTATGATCAAGAGCAAGGGGCTTTGTGATCACAAAGCAGGGGGTATTGTGCTCAGTTAGGATGTGGAATTGTGATCAGGAATTAGAGGAATTGTGATCAGGAAGCAAAGGGCATTGTGATCAGTAGGCAAAGGGTTTTGTGATCGGTGAACAAGGGGTACTGTGACGTGTAAACAGGGGATATTCTGAAAACTAAGCAGGCAGCATTGTGATCAGTAAAAGGGGGCACTGTGATCAGGAACAAACTGGCATTTTGACCAGTAAGCCGGGAGCATTGTAATCACTAATCAGGGGGTATTGTGATCAGAAACAGGGGTCATTATGATCAAGTACAAGCGACATTGTGATCAGTAAAGACGGGGCATTGTGATCACAATGCAGGGGCATTGTTATCATTAACGGGGGTACTGTGATCAGTAAGGATGGGGGATTGTGATCAGGAAATAAGGGGAATTGTGATCAGGAAGCAAGAGGCATTGTGATCAGGAACCAAAGGGCATTGTGAGCAGTAAGCACGGAATATTGTAATCACTAAACATGAGGTATTGTGATCAGAAACAGGGGTCATTATGATCAAGAACAAGCGGCATTGTGATCAGTAAAGAAGGGGCATTGTGATCACAAAGCAGGGGGCATTGTGATCAGTAAAAGGGGGCAGTGTGATCCGGAACAAAGGGGCATTTTGACCAGTAAGCAGGGAGCATTGTAATCACTAATCAGAGGGTATCGTGACCACAAACAAGGGTCATTATTATCAAGAGCAAGGGGCATTGCGATCAGGAAGAATGGGGGATTGTGATCAGGAACCCATGGAATTGTGATCAGGAAGCAAGATATATTGTGATCAGGAAGCAAAGGGCATTGTGATCATTAGGCAAGGGCTATCGTGATCAGTGAACAAGAGGTATGTGATGTGTAAACAGGGCGTATTCTGAAAATTAAACAGGGGGCACTGAGATCAGTATCGGGGGTATTGTGATCAGTAAGGATGGGGGATTGTGATCAGGACGCAAGGGCAATTGTGATCAGGAAGCCACAGTTATTGTGATCAGGAAACAAAGGGCATTGTGATCAGTAGGCAAGGGGTATTTTGATCAGTGAACAACGCGTACTGTGATGTGTAAACAGGGGTAATGTGATCAGGAAGAAAGGGCCATTGTGATCAGTAAGCAGGGAGCATTTTAATCACTCATCAGGGGGTATTGTTATCAGAAACAGTGGTCATTATGATTAAGAACAAGGGGCATTGTGATCACAAAGCAGGGGGTATTGTGATCAGTAACACGGGGCATTGTGATCACTAATGACGGGGGATTGTGATCAGGAAGCAAGGGGAATTGTGATCAGGAAGCAATAGGCATTGTGATCAGGAAGCAAAGGGCATTGTGAGAAGTAGGCAAGGGGTATTGTGATCAGTGAACAAGGGGTACTGTGATGTGTAACAGGGGGCATTCTGAAAAGTAAGCAGGGGGCATTGTGGTCAGTAAAAGGGGGCATTTTGATCAGGAAGAATGGGGCATTGTGATCAGTAAGCAGGGAGCATTCTAATCACTAATCAGGGGGTATTGTGATCAGAAACAAGGGGCATTATGTCAAGAACAAGGGGCATTGTGATCAAAAGACAAGGGGCATGGTGATCACAAAGCAGGGGTCACTGTGATCAGTAACGGGGTATTGTGATCAGTAAGAATGGGGGATTTTGATCAGGAAGTAAGGGGAATTGTGATCAGGAAGCAAGAGTCATTGTGATTAGGAAGCAAAGAGCATTGTGAGCAGTAGGCAAGGGGTATTGTGATAATTGATCAAGGGTACTGTGATGTGTAAACAGGGGGCATTCTGATAAGTAAGCAGGGGCATTGTGATCAGGAAGAAAGTGTAATTGTGATCACTCGCAGGGAGCATTTTATTCACTAATCAGGGGGTATTGTGATCAGAAACAGGGGTCATTGTGATCGAGAAGAAGCGGCATTCTGACCAGTATACAAGGGGCATTGTGATCACAAAGCAGGGGTCATTGTGATCGCTAACTGGGGTATTGTGATCAGAAAAGATGGGGGATTGTGATCAGGAAGCAAGGGGAATTGTGATCAGGAAGCAAGAGGTATTGTGATCAGGACGCAAGAGTTATTGTGATCAGGAAGCAAAGGGCATTGTGAGCAGTAGGCAAGGGGTATTGTGATCAAAGAACAAGGGGTACTGTGATGTGTAAACAGGGGGCATTCTGATAAGTAAGCAGGGGCATTGTGATCAGGAGAAAAGGGGCATTTTGACCATTAAGCAGGGAGCATTGTAATTACTCTTCAGGGTTCATTGTGACCACAAACAAGGGTCATAATGATCAAGAGCAAGGGGCATTGTGATAACAAAGCAGGGGGCATTGTAATCAGTAAAGATGGGGAATTGTGATCAGGAAGTAAGGGGATTTGTGATCAGGAAGCAAGGGGCATTGTGATCAGTAGGCAAGGGGTATTGTGATCAGTGAACAACGGGTACTGTGATGTGTAAACAGGGTGCATTCTGAAAAGTAAGCAGGGGGTGTTGTGATCAGGAAGAAAGGGTCATTGTGATCAGTAAGCAGGGAGCATTGTAATCACTAATCAGGGGTATTGTGATCAGAAACAGGGGTCTTCTTGATCAAGAGCAAGGGGCACTGTGATCACAATGCAGTGGGCATTGTGATCAGTAAAGATGGGAGATTGTGATCAGGAAGCAAGGGGAATTGTGATCAGGAAGCAAGAGGGATTGTGATCAGGAAGCAAAGGCATTGTGATCAGTAGCCAAGGGGTATTGTGATCAGTGAACAAGGGGTACTGTGATGTGTAAACAGGGGGCATTCTGAAAAGTAAGCAGTGGGCATTGTGATCAGGAAAAAAGGGGCATTGTGATCAGTAACTGGGTTATTGTGTTCAATAAGAATGTGGAGTTGTGATCAGGAAACAAAGGACATTGTAATCAGTAGGCAAGGGGTATAGTGATAGGTGAACAAGGGGTACTGTGATGTGTAAACTGGGAGCATTCTGATAAGTAAGCAGGGGTCATTGTGATCAGGAAGAAAGGGGCATTGTGATCAGTATGCAGGGAGCATTGTAATCACTAATGAGGGGGTATTGTGATCACAAACAAGGGTCATTATGATCAAGAGCAAGGGGCTTTGTGATCACAAAGCAGGGGGTATTGTGCTCAGTTAGGATGTGGAATTGTGATCAGGAAGTAGAGGAATTGTGATCAGGAAGCAAAGGGCATTGTGATCAGTAGGCAAAGGGTTTTGTGATCGGTGAACAAGGGGTACTGTGACGTGTAAACAGGGGATATTCTGAAAACTAAGCAGGCAGCATTGTGATCAGTAAAAGGGGGCACTGTGATCAGGAACAAACTGGCATTTTGACCAGTAAGCCGGGAGCATTGTAATCACTAATCAGGGGGTATTGTGATCAGAAACAGGGGTCATTGTGATCGAGAAGATGCGGCATTCTGACCAGTATACAAGGGGCATTGTGTTCACAAAGCAGGGGTCATTGTGATCGCTAACTGGGGTATTGTGATCAGAAAAGATGGGGGATTGTGATCAGGAAGCAAGGGGAATTGTGATCAGGACGAAAGAGTTATTGTGATCAGGAAGCAAAGGGCATTGTGAGCAGTAGGCAAGGGGTATTGTGATCAAAGAACAAGGGGTACTGTGATGTGTAAACAGGGGGCATTCTGATAAGTAAGCAGGGGCATTGTGATCAGGAGAAAAGGGGCATTTTGACCATTAAGCAGGGAGCATTGTAATTACTCTTCAGGGTTCATTGTGACCACAAACAAGGGTCATTATGATCAAGAGCAAGGGGCAATGTGATAACAAAGCAGGGGCATTGTAATCAGTAAAGATGGGGAATTGTGATCAGGAAGTAAGGAGATTTCTGATCAGGAAGCAAGGGGCATTGTGATCAGTAGGCAAGGGGTATTGTGATCAGTGAACAACGGGTACTGTGATGTGTAAACAGGGTGCATTCTGAAAAGTAAGCAGGGGGCGTTGTGATCAGGAAGAAAGGGTCATTGTGACCAGTAAGCAGGGAGCATTGTAATCACTAATCAGGGGTATTGTGATCAGAAACAGGGGTCTTCATGATCAAGAGCAAGGGGCACTGTGATCACAATGCAGTGGGCATTGTGATCAGTAAAGATGGGAGATTGTGATCAGGAAGCAAGGGGAATAGTGATCAGAAAGCAAGAGGAATTGTGATCAGGAAGCAAAGGCATTGTGATCAGTAGCCAAGGGGTATTGTGATCAGTGAACAAGGGGTACTGTGATGTGTAAACAGGGGGCATTCTGAAAAGTAAGCAGTGGGCATTGTGATCAGGAAAAAAGGGGCATTGTGATCAGTAACTGGGTTATTGTGATCAATAAGAATGTGGAGTTGTGATCAGGAAACAAAGGACATTGTAATCAGTAGGCAAGGGGTATAGTGATAGGTGAACAAGGGGTACTGTGATGTGTAAACTGGGGGCATTCTGATAAGTAAGCAGGGGTCATTGTGATCAGGAAGATAGGGGCATTGTGATCAGTATGCAGGGAGCATTGTAATCACTAATGAGGGGGTATTGTGATCACAAACAAGGGTCATTATGATCAAGAGCAAGGGGCTTTGTGATCACAAAGCAGGGGGTATTGTGCTCAGTTAGGATGTGGAATTGTGATCAGGAAGTAGAGGAATTGTGATCAGGAAGCAAGATGTATTGTGATCAGGAAGCAAAGGGCATTGTGATCAGTAGGCTAAGGGTTTTGTGATCGGTGAACAAGGGGTACTATGACGTGTAAACAGGGGATATTCTGAAAACTAAGCAGGCAGCATTGTGATCAGTAAAAGGGGGCACTGTGATCAGGAACAAACTGGCATTTTGACCAGTAAGCCGGGAGCATTGTAATCACTAATCATGGGGTATTGTGATCAGAAACAGGGGTCATTATGATCAAGTACAAGTGACATTGTGATCAGTAAAGACGGGCCATTGTGATCACAATGCAGGGGCATTGTTATCATTAACGGGGGTACTGTGATCAGTAAGGATGGGGGATTGTGATCAGGAAATAAGGGGAATTGTGATCAGGTAGCAAGAGGCATTGTGATCAGGAACCAAAGGGCATTGTGAGCTGTAAGCACGGAATATTGTAATCACTAAACATGAGGTATTGTGATCAGAAACAGGGGTCATTATGATCAAGAACAAGCGGCATTGTGATCAGTAAAGAAGGGGCATTGTGATCACAAAGCAGGGGGCATTGTGATCAGTAAAAGGGGGCAGTGTGATCCGGAACAAAGGGGCATTTTGACCAGTAAGCAGGGAGCATTGTAATCACTAATCAGAGGGTATCGTGACCACAAACAAGGGTCATTATTATCAAGAGCAAGGGGCATTGCGATCAGGAAGAATGGGGGATTGTGATCAGGAACCCATGGAATTGTGATCAGGAAGCAAGATATATTGTGATCAGGAAGCAAAGGGCATTGTGATCATTAGGCAAGGGCTATCGTGATCAGTGAACAAGAGGTATGTGATGTGTAAACAGGGCGTATTCTGAAAATTAAACAGGGGGCACTGAGATCAGTATCGGGGGTATTGTGATCAGTAAGGATGGGGGATTGTGATCAGGACGCAAGGGCAATTGTGATCAGGAAGCCACAGTTATTGTGATCAGGAAACAAAGGGCATTGTGATCAGTAGGCAAGGGGTATTTTGATCAGTGAACAACGCGTACTGTGATGTGTAAACAGGGGGCAATGAGATCAGGAAGAAAGGGCCATTGTGATCAGTAAGCAGGGAGCATTTTAATCACTCATCAGGGAGTATTGCTATCAGAAACAGTGGTCATTATGATTAAGAACAAGGGGCATTGTGATCACAAAGCAGGGGGTATTGTGATCAGTAACACGGGGCATTGTGATCACTAAGATGGGGGATTGTGATCAGGAAGCAAGGGGAATTGTGATCAGGAAGCAAGAGGCATTGTGATCAGGAAGCAAAGGGCATTGTGAGAAGTAGGCAAGGGGTATTGTGATCAGTGAACAAGGGGTACTGTGATGTGTAACAGGGGGCATTCTGAAAAGTAAGCAGGGGGCATTGTGGTCAGTAAAAGGGGGCATTTGGTCAGGAAGAATGGGGCATTGTGATCAGTAAGCAGGCAGCATTCTAATCACTAATCAGGGGGTATTGTGATCAGAAACAAGGGACATTATGTCAAGAACAAGGGGCATTGTGTTCAAAAAACAAGGGGCATTGTGATCACAAAGCAGGGGTCACTGTGATCAGTAACGGGGTATTGTGATCAGTAAGAATGGGGGATTTTGATCAGGAAGTAAGGGGAATTGTGATCAGGAAGCAAGAGTCATTGTGATTAGGAAGCAAAGAGCATTGTGAGCAGTAGGCAAGGGGTATTGTGATAATTGATCAAGGGTACTGTGATGTGTAAACAGGGGGCATTCTGATAAGTAAGCAGGGGCATTGTGATCAGGAAGAAAGCGGCATTGTGATCAGTAAGCACGGAATATTGTAATCACTATACAGGAGCTATTGTGATC
This sequence comes from Hipposideros larvatus, assembly GCA_031876335.1. Taxonomy (NCBI): domain Eukaryota; kingdom Metazoa; phylum Chordata; class Mammalia; order Chiroptera; family Hipposideridae; genus Hipposideros; species Hipposideros larvatus. The sequence goes on from JAVKSA010000055.1 coordinate 326,981, forward strand.
AGAAACAGGGGTCATTATGATCAAGAACAAGCGGCAATGTGATCAGTAAAGAAGGGGTATTGTGATCACAAAGCAGGGGGCATTGTGATCAGGAAAAAAGGGGCATTTTGAGCAGAAAGCAGGGAGCATTGTAATCACTAATGAAGGGCTTTGTGATCACAACAAGTGTCATTATGATCAAGAGCAAGTGGCATTGTGATCACAAAGCAGGGGGCATTGTGATCAGTAAGGATGGGGAATTGTGAACAGGAAATAGCGGAATTGTGATCACGAAGCAAGAGGTATTGTGATCAGGAAGTAAAGGGCATTGTGATCAATACGCAAGGGTATTGTGATCAACGAAGAACGCGTACTGCATGTGTAAACAGGGGGCAATGTGATCAGGAAGAAAAGGACATTGTGAGTACTAAGCAGGGAGCATTGTAATCATTCATCAGGGGGTATTGTGATCAGAAACAGGGTTCATTATGATCAAGAACAAGCGGCATTGTGATCAGTAAAGAAGGGTCATTGTGATCACAAAGCAGGGGCATTGTGATCAGTAACAGGGGTATTGTGATCAGGAAGCAAGGGTAATTGTGATCAGGAAGCAATAGTTATTGTTTTCAGGAAGCAAAGGGCATTGTGATCAGTAGGCAAGGGGAATTTTGATCAGGAAGCTGAGGTAATGTGATCAGGAATCTAAGGGCATTGTGATCACTTGGGAAGGGATATTGTGATCAGTCAACAAGGGGTACTGTGATGTGTAAACAGGGGGCATTCTGAAAAGTCACCAGGCGCATTGTGATCAGAAAGAAAGGGGCATTTTGACCAGTTACCAGGGAGCATTGTAATCACTAATTAGGTGGTATTTTAATCACAAACAGAGGTCATTATGATTAAGAACAAGGGGCATTGTAATTAGAAAGCAAGGGGCATTGTGATCAGTAACAGTGGGTGTTGTGAACAGTAAGGATGGGGGATTGTGATCAGGAAGTAAGGGGAATTGAGATCTGGAAGCAAGAGGTATTGTGCTCAGGAGCAAAAGGCATTGTGTTCAGTAGGCAAGGGGTATTGTGATGTGTAAACAGGGGACATTCTGAAAAGTAAGCAGGGGTCATTGTGATCATTAAAAGGGGGAATTTTGATCAGGAATAAAGGGCATTTTGACCAGGAAGCAGGGAGCATTGTAATCACTAATTGGGTGGTATTGTGATCACAAACATGGGCCATTTTGATTCAGAACAAGGGGCATTGTGATCACAAAGCAGGGGGCATTGTCATCAGTAACAGGGGGCATTGTGATCACTAAGGGTGGGGGATTGTGATCAGGAAGCAAGGTGAATTTTGATCAGGAAGCAAAGGGCATTGTGACCAGTAGGCAAGGCGTATTGCGATCATGGACAAGGGGTAACGTGATGTGTAAAGATGGGGCATTCTGATAAGCATGCAGGGGGCAATGTGATCAGGAAGAAAGGTGAATTGTGATCAGGAAGCAAGGGGAATTTTGATCAGGAAGCAAGAGTTATCGTGATCAGGAAGCAAAGGGCATTGTGAGCAGTAGGCAAGGGGTATTGTGATCAGAGAATAAGGGGTACTGTGATGTGTAAACAGCGGGCATTCTGATAAGTAAGCAGGGGCATTGTGATCAGGAAAAAAGGGGAATTTTGACCATTAAGCAGGGAGCATTGTAATTACTATTCAGGGTGCATTGTGACTACAAACAAGGGTCATTATGATCAAGAGCAAGGGGCATTGTGATCACAAAGCAGGGGGCATTGTGATCAGCAATGATGGGGAATTGTGATCAGGAAGTAAGGGGATTTGTGATCACGAAGCAAGAGGGATTGTGATCAGGAAGCAAGGGGCATTTTGATCAGTAGGCAAGGGGTATTGTGATCAGTGAACAACGGGTACTGTGATGTGTAAACAGGGTGCATTCTGAAAAGTAAGCAGGGGGTGTTGTGATCAGGAAGATAGGGTCATTGTGATCAGTAAGCAGGGAGCATTGTAATCACCAATCAGGGGTATTGTGATCAGAAACAGGGGTCTTCGTGATCAAGAGCAAGGGGCACTGTGATCACAATGCAGAGGGAATTGTGATCAGTAAAGATGGGAGATTGTGATCAGGAAGCAAGGGGAATTGTGATCAGGAAGCAAGAGGGATTGCGATCAGGAAGAAAAGGCATTGTGACCAGTAGGCAAGGGGTATTGTGATCAGTGAACAAGGGGTACTGTGATGTGTAAACAGGGGGCATTCTGAAAAGTAAGCAGTGGGCATTGTGATCAGGAAAAAAGGGGCATTGTGATCAGTAACTGGGTTATTGTGATCAATAAGAATGTGGAGTTGTGATCAGGAAACAAAGGACATTGTGATCAGTAGGCAAGGGGTATAGTGATAGGTGAACAAGGGTTACTGTGATGTGTAAACTGGGGGCATTCTGATAAGTAAGCAGGGGTCATTGTGATCAGGAAGAAAGCGCATTGTGATCAGTATGCAGGGAGCATTGTAATCACTAATCGGGGTATTGTGATCACAAACAAGGGTCATTATGATCAAGAGCAAGGGGCTTTATGATCACAAAGCAGGGGGCATTGTGCTCAGTTAGGATGTGGAATTGTGATCAGGAAGTAGGGGAATTGTGATCAGGAAGCAAGAGGTATTGTGATATGGAAGCAAAGGGCATTGTGATCAGTAGGCATGGGGTATTGTAATCAGTGAACAACGGGTACTGTGATGTGTAAACAGGGGGCATTGTGACCAGGAAGAAATGCCATCGTGATCAATTAGCAGGGATCACTTTAATCACTCATAAGGTGGTATTATGATCAGAAACAGTGGTCATTATGATTAAGAACAAGGGGCATTGTGATCACAAAGCAGGGGGCATTTTCATCAGTAACAGGGGGCATTGTGATCACTAAGCATGAGGGATTGTGATCAGTAAGCCAGGGTAATTGTGGTCAGGAAGCAAAGGGCATTGTGATCAGTAGGCAAGGGGTATTGTGATCAGTGAACAACCGGTACTGTGATGTGTAAACAGGGGGCATTCTGATAACTAAGCAGGGGGCATTGTGGTAAGGAAGAAAAGGGCATTGTGATCAGTATGCAGGGAGCATAGTAATCACTAAGGGTGAGGGAATGTGATTAGGAAGCAAGGAGAATTGTGATCATGAAGCAAAGGGCATTGTGATCAATAGGCAAAGGGTATTGTGATCGGTGAAGAAGGGGTACTGTGACGTGTAAACAGGGGATATTCTGAAAAATTAGCAGGCAGCATTGTGATCAGTAAAAGGGGGCACTGTGATCAGGAACAAACTGGCATTTTGACCAGTAAGCCGGGAGCATTGTAATCACTAATCAGGGGGTATTGTGATCAGGAAGGAAGGGGAATTGTGATCAGAAAGCCAGAGGTATTGTGATCAGGAAGCAAAGGGCATTGTCATCAGTTGGCAAGGGGTATTGTGATCAGTGAACAAGGGGTACTGTGATGTGTAAACAGGGGCCATTCTGAAAAGTAAGCAGTGGGCATTGTGATCAGTAAAAGGGGGCATTGTGATCAGGAACAAAGGGGCATTTTGACCAGTAAGCAGGGAGCATTATAGTCACTAATTTGGGGGGATTGTGATCAAAAACAGGGGTCATTATGATTAAGAACAAGGGGCATTGTGATCACAAAGCAGGGGCATTGTGATCAGTAACACGGGGCATAGTGATCCTTAAGGATCGGGGATTGTGATGAGGAAGCAAAGGGCATTGGCATCAGTAGGCAAGGGGTATTGTGATCGGTGAATAAGGGGTACTGTGGTCTGTAAACAGGGGATATTCTGAAAAGTATGCAGGATGCATTGTGATCAGACAAGGGGGCATTGTGATCAGGAACAAATGGGCATTTTGACCAGTAAGCAGGGAGCATTGTAATCACTAATCAGGGGGAATTGTGATCAGAAACAGGGGTCATTATGATCAAGTACAAGCGACATTGTGATCAGTAAAGACGGGGCATTGTGATCACAATGCAGGGGCATTGTTATCATTAACGGGGGTATTGTGATCAGTAAGGATGGGGGATTGTGATCAGGAAATAAGGGGAATTCTGATCAGGAAGCAAGAGGCATTGTGATCAGGAACCAAAGGGCATTGTGAGCAGTAAGCACGGAATATTGTAATCACTAATCATGAGGTATTGTGATCAGAAACAGGGGTCATTATGATCAAGAACAAGCGGCATTGTGATCAGTAAAGAAGGGGCATTGTGATCACAAAGCAGGGGGCATTGTGATCAGTAAAAGGGGGCAGTGTGATCGGGAAGAAAGGGGCATTTTGACCAGTAAGCAGGGAGCATTGTAATCACTAATCAGAGGTTATCGTGACCACAAACAAGGGTCATTATTATCAAGAGCAAGGGGCATTGCGATCAGGAAGAATGGGGGATTGTGATCAGGAACCCAGGGAATTGTGATCAGGAAGCAAGATATATTCTGATCAGGAAGCAAAGGGCATTGTGATCATTAGGCAAGGGCTATCGTGATCAGTGAACAAGAGGTATGTGATGTGTAAACAGGGCATATTCTGAAAATTAAGCAGGGGACACTGAGATCAGTATCGGGGGTATTGTGATCAGTAAGGATGGGGGATTGTGATCAGGATGCAAGTGCAATTGTGATCAGGAAGCCACAGTTATTGTGATCAGGAAACAAAGGGCATTGTGATCAGTAGGCAAGGGGTATTTTGATCAGTGAACAATGCGTACTGTGATGAGTAAACAGGGGGCAATGTGATCAGGAAGAAAGGGCCATTGTGATCAGTAAGCAGGGAGCATTTTAATCACTCATCAGGGGGTACTGTTATCAGAACCAGTGGTCATTATGATTAAGAACAAGGGGCATTGTGATCACAAGCAGGGGGTATTGTGATCAGTAACACGGGGCATTGTGATCACTAAAGATGGGGGATTTTGATCAGGAAGCAAGGGTAATTGTGATCAGGAAGCAAGAGGCATTGTGATCAGGAAGCAAAGGGCATTGTGAGAAGTAGGCAATGGGTATTGTGATCAGCGAACAAGGGGTACTGTGATGTGTAAACAGGGGGCATTCTGAAAAGTCACCAGGCGCATTGTGATCAGAAAGAAAGGGGCATTTTGACCAGTTACCAGGGAGCATTGTAATCACTAATTAGGTGGTATTTTGATCACAAACAGGGGTCATTATGATTAAGAACAAGGGGCATTGTAATCACAAAGCAAGGGGCATTGTGATCAGTAACAGGGGGTATTGTGAACAGTAAGGATGGGGGATTGTGATCAGGAAGTAAGGGGAATTGAGATCAGGAAGCAAGAGGTATTGTGCTCAGGAGCAAAAGGCATTATGTTCAGTAGGCAAGGGGTATTGTGATGTGTAAACAGGGGACATTCTGAAAAGTAATCAGGGGTCATTGTGATCAATAAAAGGGGAATTTTGATCAGGAATAAAGGGGCATTTTGACCAGTAAGCAGGGAGCATTGTAATCACTAATTGGGTGGTATTGTGATCACAAACATGGGCCATTATGATTCAGAACAAGGGGCATTGTGATCAGTAGGCAAGGGGTATTGTGATCAGTGAACAACGGGTACTGTGATGTGTAAACAGGGTGCATTCTGAAAAGTAAGCAGGGGGCGTTGTGATCAGGAAGAAAGGGTCATTGTGATCAGTAAGCAGGCAGCATTGTAATCACTAATCAGGGGTATTGTGATCAGAAACAGGGGTCTTCATGATCAAGAGCAAGGGGCACTGTGATCACAATGCAGTGGGCATTGTGATCAGTAAAGATGGGAGATTGTGATCAGGAAGCAAGGGGAATTGTGATCAGGAAGCAAGAGGGATTGTGATCAGGAAGCAAAGGCATTGTGATCAGTAGCCAAGGGGTATTGTGGTCAGTGAACAAGGGGTACTGTGATGTGTAAACAGGGGGCATTCTGAAAAGTAAGCAGTGGGCATTGTGATCAGGAAAAAAGGGGCATTGTGATCAGTAACTGGGTTATTGTGATCAATAAGAATGTGGAGTTGTGATCAGGAAACAAAGGACATTGTGATCAGTAGGCAAGGGGTATAGTGATAGGTGAACAAGGGGTACTTTGACGTGTAAACTGGGGGCATTCTGATAAGTAAGCAGGGGTCACTGTGATCAGGAAGAAAGGGGCACTGTGATCAGTATGCAGGGAGCATTGTAATCACTAATCGGGGTATTGTGATCACAAACAAGGGTCATTATGATGAAGAGCAAGGGGCTTTGTGATCACAAAGCAGGGGGCATTGTGCTCAGTTAGGATGTGGAATTGTGATCAGTAAGAATGGGGGATTGTGATCAGGAACCCAGGGGAATTGTGATCATGAAGCAAGAGATATTGTGATCAGGAAGCAAAGGGCATTGTGATCAGTAGGCAAGGAGTATCGTGATCAGTGAATAAGGGGTACTGTGATGTGTAAACAGGGGGCAAAGTGATCAGGAAGAAACGGCCATTGTGATCAGTAAGCAGGGAGCATTTTAATCACTCATCAGGGGGTATTGTTATCAGAAACAAAGGTCATTATGATTAATAACAAGGGGCATTGCGATCACAAACCAGGGGATATTTTGAGTTAGGTTTAGCGACAGTGTTAGGGTTAGGGTTAGGTTAGGGTTAGAGAGACAGTAAGGGTCAGAGTTAGGTTTAGCGACAGTGTTAGGTTTAGGATTAACATTAGAGGCAGAGTTCGGGTTAAGGTTAGCCTTATGGTTTGAAACAGATTAGGTTGTGTGATAGTGTTAGTATTAGTGACAGGCTTACTGTTAGGGTTACGGTTAGGTTTAGAGACAGTGTTAGGGTTAGCTTTGGAGTTGAGTTTAGTGTTAGGATTCAGTTTAGGGCTAGGGTTAGTGTTAGAGACAGGGTGGCCTTCGGATTAGGGTAGGGTTAGGGTCAGTCACAGGGATAGGGATATAGTTATGGTTAGGGTTGGGATTAGAGACAGGTTTAAGGTTAGGGTCAGGGTTAGAGACAGGTATGGTAAGGGTTAGGGTCAAGGTATAGGTTAAGATTAGGGACAGGTTACAGTTAGGTATAGGGTTAGGAACAAGATTAGGGCTAGGTTTGAGGTGTATGTTAGTGTCAGGGTTAGGTCTGAAGTAGGATTAGAGTTAGGGTTAGAATTAGAGTTAGGGGAACGTTAAGGATTAAGGATAGGTTTAGGGTTAACGTTAGGGACAGGAATAGGGTCAGTGTTAGGGTTATGATTAGGGATAGGTACAGATTTAATTTTAAGTGTAGGAACAGGCTTGTGGTATCGGATTAGAGTTAGGGTTTATGACACAATTAGGGTCACGGTTAGAGATACGCTTAGCTTTCCCGACATGGTTAGATTTAGGGTTACTCTTAGCGTTAAGTTTAGGGACAGGTTAACGGTTAGTGTTAGAGTTAGGGTCAGGGCTAAGGTTACGTTTACGGTTCCATTTACATTTAGGGTTATGGTTAAAGACAGGCTAGGGTTCTGGTTAGGATTAGGGTTTCCGTTAAAATTAGGGACACAGTTAAGCTTAGTGTAAGGTTTAGGGTTAGTGATAAAGACACGGTTTGGTTTAGGTTATGGGTTCGGGTGAGATTCAGTGTTAGGGACAGGTTAGGGTAGGATTAGTGTTAGGGATAGAGACAGGTTTCGGGTTAGAGTTACAAAATTGGTTATGAGTAAGTGTAAAAACAGGGTTAGGGTTAGTGAAGTTGTTAGGGTTAGGGTTAGGGTTAGCTACAGGGTTAAGTTTAAGGAGAAGGTTAGTTTTGGGGTTTGTGTGAAGTTTAGAAAAAGGGTTATTTTCAGATTTCGGTTTAGGAAAAGGGTTACGATAACAGGGTTTGTATTAAGAACAGTATGCATGGTATGCACACGGATGGCTTAGGGTTCGCATGAGGGTGAGGAATACAATAGGGGTTTTCATTTGACATAGGGAAGGTCTTAGATTTAGAGACAAGGTTAAGGTTAGGGACAGGATTATGGTTAGAGACAAGATGAAGTTTAGGGACACTGTCAGGGTTAGTGTTAAGTTTAAGTTTAGGGTTACCGTTAGGGTTAGGGACAAAATTAGGGTTAGGGTTATGGACAGTGTTAGGTTTAGGGTTAAAGTTAGGGTCAGCGCTCAAGTTAAGGTTAGGGTTTAGGGATAGGGTTAGGGTTGGGGTTAAGGTTAGGGTTAGGGTTAGGGAAACGATTCGGGTTTGGAACATGGTTAAGTTTAGTGTTCAGTTTATAGTTAAGTTTTGGTTTTGGCTGATGGTTAAGATTAGGTTTAGAGACAGGTTTAGTGACAGGGTGAGTGTTAGAGTTAAGTTTAGAGAGACGTTAAGGGTCAGAGTTAGTTTTAGCGACAGTGTTATGTTTAGGGTTAGGGTTAGGGTTAGGGTTAGGGTTTAGCGTTAGGGTTAGGTACAGGATTAGGGTTTGAGACATGGTTAGGTTTTGTGTTAGGGTTAGTTTTAGGGTTAGGGTTAGGGTTTAGGGTTAGGTTTAGAGTTACGGTTAGGGACTGGATTAGGGTTTGGGACATGGTTAGGTTTAGTGTTAGGTTTATAGTTAAGTTTTGGTTCTGGCTGATGGTTAAGGTTAGGTTAGGGTTAGGGTTAGGGTTAGGGTTAGGGTTAGGTTTTAGGGATAGGGTTAGGGTTAGAGTTAGGGTTTAGGTTTAGGGTTATGGTTAAGTTTAGGGTTTAGGGTTTAGGGTTAGGGTTAGGGTTAGCGTTAGGTTTAGGGTTAGGGACAGGATTAGGGTTGGGGACATGGTTAGGTTTAGTGTTAGAGTTATAGTTAAGTTTAGGTTTTGTCTGATGCTTAAGTTTAGGTTTAGGGACTGGGTTAGTGACAGGGTGAGGGTTAGAGTTAAGGTTGGAGAGACGGTAAGGGTCAGAGTTAGGTTTAGCGACAGTGTTAGGGGTAGGGTTAATATTAGAGGCAGAGTTAGGGTTAAGGTTAGCGTTAGGGTTAGGGTTCGTGTTAGAATTAGGGTTAGGTACAGATTTGGGAAGAGTGTTAGGGCTCCATTTAGAGTTAGGTCTAGGGATACGTTTAGATTTAGGTTTTGGGTTAGGAAAAGGGTTAGCTACAGGGGCAGGAATAGGGTAGGGACACAGTGAGTGTTAGAGTTAGGATTAGGGTTAGGGTTAGGGTTAGGGTTTGGGTTAGGGTTAGGGTTAGGGTTTAGGGTTACAGTTAGGGTTAGGATTAAGGTTTAGGGTTTAGGGTTTAGTGTTTAGGGTTAGGGTTAGCCTTAGGGTTGGGTTAGGTTTAGGGTTAGGGTTTAGGGTTAGGGTTATGGTTAGGGTTAGGGACAGGATTAGGGTTTGGGACATGGTTAGGTTTAGTGTTAGGGTTATAGTTAAGTTTAGGTTTTGTCTGATGCTTAAGTTTAGGTTTAGGGACAGGGTTACTGACAGGGTTTGGGTTAGAGTTAAGGGTGGAGAGACGGTAAGGGTCAGAGTTAGGTTTAGCGACAGTGTTAGGGTTAGGGTTAATATTAGAGTCAGAGTTAAGGTTAAGGTTAGCGTTATGGTTAGAAGCAGATTAGGTTGAGTGTTAGTGTTAGTATTAGTGACAGGCTTAGTGTTAGTGTTAGCGTTAGGGTTTGGGACAGTGTTAGGGTTAGGTTTGGAGTTGAGTTTAGTGTTAGGTTTCAATTTAGGGCTCTGGTAAGTGTTACAGACAGGGTGGCCTTCGGATTAGGGTAGGGATAGGGTCAGGCACAGGGATAGGGATATGGTTATGCTTAGGGTTGGGATTAGAAACAGGTTTAAAGTTAGGGTCAGGGTTAGAGACAGGTAAGGTTAGGGTTAGGGTCAAGGTATAGGTAAGATTTATGTTAAGATTAGGGACAGGTTACAGTTAGGTTTAAGGTTAGGCACAAGATTAGGGCTAGGGTTGAGGTGTATGTTAGTGTCAGGGTTAGGTCTGAAGTAGGATTAGAGTTAGGGTTAGAATTAGAGTTAGGGGAACGTTTAGGATTAAGGATAGGTTTATGGTTAACGTTACGCACAGGAATAGGGTTAGTGTTAGGGTTATGATTAGGGATAGGTACAGAGTTAGGTTGAAGAGTACGAACAGGCTTATGGATTATTAGGGTTAGGGTTTATGACACAATTAGGGTAACGGTTAGAGTTACACTTAGCTTTACCGACATGGTTAGCTTTAGGGTTACTGTGAGCGTTAAGTTTAGGGACAGGTTAAGGGTTAGTGTTAGAGTTAGGGTCAGGGCTAGGGTTAGGTTTGTGGTTCGATTTACATTTAGGGTTATGGTTACAGACAAACTAGTGTTCTGGTTAGGATTAGGGTTTCCGTTAAAATTAGGGACACAGTTAAGGTTACTGTAAGGTTTAGGGTTAGTGATAAAGACACGGTTTGGTTTAGGGTATGGGTTTGGGGGAGATTCAGTGTTAGGGACAGGTTAGGGTAGGATTAGTGTTAGGGGTACAGGCAGTTTTCGGGTTAGAGTTACAAAATTCGTTATGAGTAAGTGTAGAAACAGGGTTAGGGTTAGTGAAGTCGTTAGGGTTAGGGTTAGGGTTAGCTACAGGGTTAGGTTTAGGGAGATGGTTAGGTTTGGGGTTTGTGTGAAGTTTAGAAAAAGGGTTATTTTCAGAGTTCGGTTTAGGAAAAGGGTTACAATAACAGGGTTTGGATTAAGAAGAGTATGCATGGTGGGCACACGGATGGCTTAGGGTTCGCATGAGGGTGAGGAATACAATTGGGGTTTTCATTTGACATAGGGGAGGTCTTAGGGTTAGAGACAAGGTTAAGGTTAGGGACAGCATTAGGGTTAGAGAGAAGATTAAGGTTAGGGACACTGTCAGGGTTAGTGTTAAGTTTAAGTTTAGGGTTACACTTAGGGTTAGGGACAAAATTAGGGTTAGGTTTATTGACAGTGTTAGGTTTAGGGTTAAAGTTAGGGTCAGCGCTCAAGTTAAGGTTAACATTAAGGTTAGGGATAGGTTTAGGGGTAGGGTTAGAAACAAGGTTAGACTTACGGTTAGGATTAGAGGCACGGTTATTTTTAAATTAGGGTTCAAAACAGAGTTAAGGGTAGTGTTAGGGTTAGGAATACTTTTTAGGTTTAGGGTTTGGTTTAGGGTTTGTTTTAGGATTTGGGGCAGAGTTAGGGTTAGGAACATAGTTAGTGTTCGGTTTAGGGTTAAGCTTAGGGACAGAGTTAGGGTTAGAGTTAGGGTTAAGGACAGGGTTATGATTAGGGTCAGGGTTTGTGTCAGGACAGTGTCAGGGCAGGGCGTAGGATCAGGGTAGGGTTTGGGTTCAGGTTAGGATATGCTAGGGTTAGGGTTAGGGGCATAGCTAGGGTTGAGGGCAGAGTTAGTGTTACGGTTAGGAACATGGCTAAGGTTAGGGTTCATGTTAGGGACCGTTTCAGGGTTACGTTTAGTGTTAAGGGTTGGGTGAGAATGGAGGACACGGTTAGGGTTAGTGTTAGGGTAACACGTCTCACGTGACATCGGCTGGGGAATTACAGTTAGATGGCGAAGAGTTAAGAAACTCCAGAGCCAAAAATAGAGTTTCTGTGGGCCAGTGTTCTCATCTCTGAGGCCCAAGCCTTAATACTGTGGGCGCATAGCTTTTCTTTACAACTGCCACCAAGAAGTCAATTTGAATATCTATACACAGGGAGTTGATTCTATTTGTCTGGCAGCTGCTTCGCCAAAACTCATTGTGATCAAACACAAGTTTTGCTTTCACATGTACGTATGATCCCCAGGATGGACTCAGCATTCCGAGACCACCGGATAAGGAAGTTGTACTGAGATCATTCCCTCGGGTCTTAGCATTCGAGACACTTCCTTATGACGAGAAAGGCTCAGTGCACAGGAGCATTCGAATCGGCAGCTCCACGGTGACATTAGGGTTAGGTTTATAAACAGGATGAAGTTAGGTTTAGGGTTAGGGTTACCGACAGAGTTTGCTTTTGGGTAAGGGACAGGATTAGAACTAGGATTAGGTTTAGAGACACGGTTAGAATTAGGGTTAGTTTTAGGTTTAGTGTTGAAGGACAGAGTTAGGGTTTGGGTTAGCATTAGGGTTAGGGTTCGTGTTAGATTAGGGTTAGGGACAGAGTTGGGAAGAGTGTTAGGGCTCCATTTAGAGTTAGGGCTAGGGATACGTTTAGGTTTAGGTTTTGGGTTAGGAAAAGGGTTAGCTACAGGGGCAGGTATAGTTTAGGGACACAGTGAGTGTCAGAGTTAGGATAAGGGTGAGGGTTAAGGTTAGGGTTTGGGTTAGGGTTAGGGTTATGGTTAGGTTTAGGGTTTAGGGTTAGGGTTAGGTTTAGGGTTTAGGATTTAGGGTTTAGGGTTTAGGATTAGGGTTAGCGTTAGGGTTAGGGTTAGGGTTAGGGTTTAGGGTTTACGGTTTGGGTTAGGGTTAGGGTTAGGTTTAGGGTTAGGGTTATGGTTTAGGGTTAGGGTTAGGGTTAGGGTTAGGGTTAGGGTTAGGGACAGGATTAGGGTTTGGGACATGGTTAGGTTTAGTGTTAGGGTTATAGTTAAGTTTAGGTTTTGTCTGATGCTTAAGTTTAGGTTTAGGGACAGGGTTATTGACAGGGTGAGGGTTAGAGTTAAGGGTGGAGCGACGGTAAGGGTCAGAGTTAGGTTTAGCGACAGTGTTAGGGGTAGGGTTAATATTAGAGGCAGAGTTAGGGTTAAGGTTAGCGTTATGGTTAGAAACAGATTAGGTTGAGTGATAGTGTTAGTATTAGTGACAGGCTTAGTGTTAGGGTTAGGGTTAGGGTTTGGGTTTCGGGTTTCGGGTTAGGGTTACGGTTAGGGTTAGGGACACGATTCGGGTTTGGGACATGGTTAGGTTTAGTGTTAGGGTTATAGTGAAGTTTAGGTTTTGGCTGATGGTTACGGTTAGGTTTAGGGACAGGATTAGTGACAGGGTGAGGGTTAGAATTAAGGTTAGAGAGATGGTAAGGGTCAGAGTTAGATTTAGTGACAGTGTTAGGGTTAGGGTTAGGGTTAGGTTAGGGTTAGGGTTTAGGGATAGGTTTAGGGTTAGGGTTAGGGTTTAAGGTAAGGTTAGGGTTAGGGTTAGGGTTTAGGATTTAGGGTTAGGGTTACGGTTAGGGTTAGGTTTAGGGTTAGGGACACGATTCGGGTTTGGGACATGGTTAAGTTCAGTGTTAGGGTTGCAGTTAAGTTTAGGTTTTGGCTGATGGTTAAGGTTAGGGTTAGGGACAGGATTAGTGACAGGGTGAGGGTTAGAGTTAAGATTAGAGAGACAGTAAGAGTCAGAGTTAGGTTTAGCGACAGTGTTAGGATTAGGGTGAATATTAGAGGCAGAGTTAGGGTTAAGGTTAGCGTTATGGTTAGAAACAGATTAGGTTGTGTGATAGTGTTAGTATTAGTGACAGGCTTACTGTTAGGGTTAAGGTTAAGTTTAGAGACAGTGTTAACTTTAGCTTTGGAGTTGAGTTTTGTGTTAGGTTTCAGTTTAGGGCTAGGGTTAGTGTTAGAGACAGGGTGGCCTTCGGATTAGGGTAGCGATAGGGTCACGCACAAGGATAGGGATATGGTTATGGTTAGGGTTTGGATTAGAGACAGGTTTAAGGTTAGGGTCAGGGTTAGAGACTGGTATTGTAAGGGTTAGGGTCAAGGTATACGTAAGGTTTAGGTTAAGATTAGGGACAGGTTACTGTTAGGTTTAGGGTTAGGAAGAAGATTAGGGCTAGGGTTGAGGTGTATGTTAGTGTCAGGGTTAGGTCTGAAGTAGGATTAGAGTTAGGGTTCGAATTAGAGTTAGGGGAACATTAAGGATTAAGGATAGGTTTAGGGTTAACGTTAGGGACAGGAATAGGGTCAGTGTTAGGGTTAAGATTAGGGATAGGTACAGAGTTAGGTTTAAGAGTAGGAACAGGCTTATGGATCTGATTAGGGTTAGGGTTTATGACATAATTAGGGTCACGGTTAGAGATATGCTTAGCTTTCCCGACAAGGTTAGATTTAGGGTTACTCTTAGCCTTAAGTTTAGGGACAGGTTAACGGTTAGTGTTAGAGTTAGGGTCAGTGCTAAGGTTCGATTTACATTCAGGGTTATGGTTAAAGACAGGCTAGTGTTCTGGTTAGGATTAGGGTTTCCATTAAAATTAGGGACACAGTTAAGCTTAGTGTAAGGTTTAGGGTTAGTGATAAAGACACGGTTTGGTTTAGGGTATGGGTTCGGCTGAGATTCAGTGTTAGGGCCAGGTTAGGGTAGGATTAGTGTTAGGGGTAGAGACAGGATTCGGGTTAGAGTTACAAAATTCGTTATCAGTAAGTGTAAAAACAGGGTTAGGGTTAGTGAAGTCGTTAAGGTTAGGGTTAGGATTAGCTGCAGGGTTAGGTTTAGGGAGATGGTTAGGTTTGGGGTTTGTGTGAAGTTTAGAAAAAGGATTATTATCAGAGTTCGGTTTAGGAAAAGGCTTACAATAACAGGGTTTGGATTAAGAAGAGTATGCATGGTAGGCACACGGATGGCTTAGGGTTCGCATGAGGGTGAGGAATACAATTGGGGTTTTCATTTGACATAGGGGAGGTCTTAGTGTTAGAGACAAGGTTAAGGTTAGGGACAGCATTAGGGTTAGAGACAAGATTAAGGTTAGGGACACTGTCAGGGTTAGTGTTAAGTTTAAGTTTAGGGTTACACTTAGGGTTAGGGACAAAATTAGGGTTAGGGTTATGGACAGTGTTAGGTTTAGGGTTAAAGTTAGGGTCAGCACTCAAGTTAAGGTTAACATTAAGGTTAGGGATAGGTTTAGGGGTAGGGTTAGAAACAAGGTTAGACTTACGGTGAGGATTAGAGGCACGGTTATTTTTAAATTAGGGTTCAAAACAGAGTTAAGGGTAGTGTTAGGTTTAGGAATACTTTTTAGGGTTAGGGTTTGGTTTAGGGTTTGTTTTAGGGTTCGGGGCAGAGTTAGGGTTAGGAACATAGTTAGTGTTCGGTTTAGGGTTAAGCATAGGGACAGAGTTAGTGTTAGAGTTAAGGTTAAGGACAGGGTTATGATTAGGGTCAGCGTTAGTGTTCAGGACAGTGTCAGGGCAGGCCGTAGGATCAGGGTAGGGTTTGGGTTCAGGTTAGGATATGCTAGGGTTAGGGTTAGGGGCATAGCTAGGGTTGAGGGCAGAGTCAGTGTTATGGTTAGGAACATGGCTAAGGTTAGGGTTCTTGTTAGGGACCGTTTCAGGGTTACGTTTAGTGTTAAGGGTTGGGTTAGAATGGAGGACACGGTTAGGGTTAGTGTTAAGGTATCACGTCTCACGTGACAACGGCTGGGGAACTACAGTTACATGGCGAAGAGTTAAGAAACTCCAGAGCCAAAAATAGAGTTTCTGTGGGCCAGTGTTCTCATCTCTGAGGCCCAAGCCTTAATACTGTGGGCGCATAGCTTTTCTTTACAACTGCCACCAAGAAGCCAATTTGAATATCTATACACAGGGAGTTGATTCTATTTGTCTGGCAGCTGCTTCGCCAAAACTCATTGTGATCAAACACAAGTTTTGCTTTCACATGTACGTATGATCCCCCGGATGGACTCAGCATTCCGAGACCACCGGATAAGGAAGTTGTACTGAGATCATTCCCTCGGGTCTTAGCATTCGGAGACACTTCCTTATGACGTGAAAGGCTCAGTACACAGGATCATTCGAATCGCAGCTCCACGGTGACATTAGGGTTAGGTTTATAAACAGGATGAAGTTAGGTTTAGGGTTAGGGTTACCGACAGAGTTTGCTTTAGGGTAAGGGACAGGATTAGAACTAGGATTAGGTTTAGAGACACGGTTAGAATTAGGGTTAGTTTTAGGTTTAGTGTTGAAGGACAGAGTTAGGGTTTGGGTTAGCATTAGGGTTAGGGTTCGTGTTAGGATTAGAGTTAGGGACAGAGTTGGGAAGAGTGTTAGGGCTCCATTTAGAGTTAGGGCTAGGGATACGTTTAGGTATAGGTTTTGGGTTAGGAAAAGGTTTAGCTACAGGGGCAGGTATAGTTTAGTGACACAGTGAGTGTTAGAGTTAGGATTAGGGTTAGGGTTAAGGTTAGGGTTTGGGATAGGGTTAGGGTTATGGTTAGGTTTAGGGTTTAGGTTTAGGGTTAGGGTTAGGGTTTAGGGTTTAGGGTTTAGGATTAGGGTTAGCGTTAGGGTTAGGGTTAGGGTTAGGGTTTAGGGTTTACGGTTTGGGTTAGGGTTAGGGTTAGGTTTAGGGTTAGGGTTAGGGTTTAGGGTTAGGGTTAGGGTTAGGGTTAGGGTTAGGGACAGGATTAGGGTTTTGGACATGGTTAGGTTTAGTGTTAGGGTTATAGTTAAGTTTAGGTTTTGTCTGATGCTTAAGTTTAGGTTTAGGGACAGGGTTATTGACAGGGTGAGGGTTAGAGTTAAGGGTGGAGAGACGGTAAGGGTCAGAGTTAGGTTTAGTGACAGTGTTAGGGTTAGGGTTAGGGTTAGGTTAGGGTTAGGGTTTAGGGATAGGTTTAGGGTTAGCGTTAGGGTTTAAGGTAATGTTAGGGTTAGGGTTAGGGTTTAGGATTTAGGGTTAGGGTTACGGTTAGGGTTAGGTTTAGGGTTAGGGACACGATTCGGGTTTGGTACATGGTTAAGTTCAGTGTTAGGGTTGTAGTTAAGTTTAGGTTTTGGCTGATGGATAAGGTTAGGGTTAGGGACAGGATTAGTGACAGGGTGAGGGTTAGAGTTAAGGTTAGAGAGACAGTAAGGGTCAGAGTCAGGTTTAGCGACAGTGTTAGGATTAGGGTTAATATTAGAGGCAGAGTTAGGGTTAAGGTTAGCGTTATGGTTAGAAACAGATTAGGTTGTGTGATAGTGTTAGTATTAGTGACAGGCTTACTGTTAGGGTTAAGGTTAGGTTTAGAGACAGTGTTAAGTTTAGCTTTGGAGTTGAGTTTTGTGTTAGGTTTCAGTTTAGGGCTAGGGTTAGTGTTAGATACAGGGTGGCCTTCGGATTAGGGTAGGGATAGGGTCAGGCACAAGGATAGGGATATGGTTATGGTTAGGGTTGGGATTAGAGACAGGTTTAAGGTTAGGGTCAGGTTTAGAGACCGGTATTGTAAGGGTTAGGGTCAAGGTATACGTATGGTTTAGGTTAAGATTAGGGACAGGTTACAGTTAGGTTTAGGGTTAGGAACAAGTTGAGGGCTAGGTTTGAGGTGTATGTTTTTGTCAGGATTAGGTCTGAAGTAGGATTAGAGTTAGGGTTCGAATTAGAGTTAGGGGAACGTTAAGGATTAAGGATAGGTTTAGGGTTAACGTTAGGGACAGGAATAGGGTCAGTGTTAGGGTTAAGATTAGGGATAGGTACAGAGTTAGGTTTAAGAGTACGAACAGGCTTATTGATCTGATTAGGGTTACGGTTTATGACACAATTAGGGTCACGGTTAGAGATACGCGTAGCTTTCCCGACATGGTTAGCTTTAGGGTTACTCTTAGCGTTAAGTTTAGGGACAGGTTAACGGTTAGTGTTAGAGTTAGGGTCAGGGCTAAGGTTAGGTTTACGGTTCGATTTACATTCAGGGTTATGGTTAAAGACAGGCTAGTGTTCTGGTTAGGATTAAGGTTTCCATTAAAATCAGGGACACAGTTAAGCTTAGTGTAAGGTTTAGGGTTAGTGATAAAGACACGGTTTGGTTTAGGGTATGGGTTCGGCTGAGATTCAGTGTTAGGGCCAGGTTAGGGTAGGATTAGTGTTAGGGGTAGAGACAGGTTTCGGGTTAGAGTTACAAAATTGGTTATGAGTAAGTGTAAAAACAGGGTTAGAGTTAGTGAAGTTGTTAGGGTTAGGGTGAGGGTTAGCTACAGGGTTAAGTTTAGGGAGAAGGTTAGTTTTGGGGTTTGTGTGAAGTTTAGAAAAAGGGTTATTTTCAGATTTCGGTTTAGGAAAAGGATTACGATAACAGGGTTTGGATTAAGAACCGTATGCATCGTAGGCACACGGATGGCTTAGGGTTCGCATGAGGGTGAGGAATACAATTGGGGTTTTCATTTGACATAGGGGAGGTCTTAGAGTTAGAGACAAGGTTAAGGTTAGGGACAGGATTATGGTTAGAGACAAGATTAAGGTTAGGGACACTGTCAGGGTTAGTGTTAAGTTTAAGTTTAGGGTTACAGTTAGGGTTAGGGACAAAATTAGGGTTAGGTTTATGGACAGTGTTAGGTTTAGGGTTAAAGTTAGGGTCAGCGCTCAAGTTAAGGTTAACATTAAGGTTAGGGTTAGGTTTAGGGGTAGGGTTAGAAACAAGGTTAGAGTTACGGTTAGGATGAGAGGCACAGTTATATTTAAATTAGAGTTCAAAACAGAGTTAAGGGTAGTGTTAGGTTTAGAAATACTTTTTAGGGTTTGGGTTTGGTTTAGGGTTTGTTTTAGGGTTCGGTACAGAGTTAGGGTTAGGAACATAGTTAGTGTTAGGTTTAGGGTTAAGCTTAGGGACAGAGTTATGGTTACATTTAGGGTTAAGGACAGGGTTATGATTAGGGTCAGGGTTAGTGTTCAGGACAGTGTCAGGGCAGGACAAGTTTTGCTGTAGGATTAGGGTAGGGTTTGGGTTCAGGTTAGGATATGTTAGGGTTAGGGTTAGGGGCATATCTAGGGTTGAGGACAGAGTCAGTGTTACGGTTAGGAACATGGCTAAGGTTAGGGTTCATGTAAGGGACAGTTTCAGGGTTACGTTTAGTGTTAAGGGTTGGGTTAGAATGGAGGACACGTTTAATGTTAGTGTTAGGGTATCATGCCTCATGTGACATCGGCTGGGGAACTTCAGTTACATGGCGAAGAGTTAAGAAACACCAGAGCCAAAAATAGAGTTTCTGTGGTCCAGTGTTCTCATCTCTGAGGCCCAAGCCTTAATACTGTGGGTGCATAGCTTTTCTTTACAACTGCCACAAAGAAGCCAATTTGAATATCTATAACCAGGGAGTTGATTCTATTTGTCTGGCAGCTGCTTCGCCAAAACTCATTGTGATCAAACACAAGTTTTGCTTTCACATGTACATATGATCCCCCGGATGGACTCAGCATTCCGAGACCACCGGATAAGGAAGTTGTACTGAGATCATTCCCTCGGGTCTTAGCATTCGGAGACACTTCCTTATGACGTGAAAGGCTCAGTGCACAGGAGCATTCGAATCGGCAGCTCCACGTTGACATTAGGGTTAGGTTTATAAACAGGATGAAGTTAGGTTTAGGGTTAGGGTTACCGACAGAGTTTGCTTTAGGGTAAGGGACAGGATTAGAACTAGGATTAGGTTTAGAGACACGGTTAGAATTAGGGTTAGTTTTAGGTTTAGTGTTGAAGGACAGAGTTAGGGTTTGGGTTAGCATTAGGGTTAGGGTTCGTGTTAGATTAGGGTTAGGGACAGAGTTGGGAAGAGTGTTAGGGCTCCATTTAGAGTTAGGGCTAGGGATACGTTTAGGTTTAGGTTTTGGGTTAGGAAAAGGTTTAGCTACAGGGGCAGGGATAGTTTAGGGACACAGTGAGTGTTAGAGTTAGAATTAGGGTTAGGGTTAAGGTTAGGGTTTGTGTTAGGGTTAGGGTTATCGTTAGGGTTAAGGTTTAGGATTAGGGTTAGGGTCAGGGTTAGGGTTTAGGGTTTACGGTTTGGGTTAGGGTTAGGGTTAGGGTTAGGTTTAGGTTTAGGGTTAGGGTTAGGGTTAGGGTTAGGGTTAGGGTTAGATTTTAGGGATAGGGTTAGGGTTAGGGTTAGGGTTTAGGTTTAGGGTTAGGGTTAAGGTTAGAGTTTAGGGCTTAGGGTTTGGGTTAGGGTTAGGGTTAGCGTTAGGTTTAGGGTTAGGGACAGGATTAGGGTTTGGGACATGGTCAGGTTTAGTGTTAGGGTTATAGTTAAGTTTAGGTTTTGTCTGATGCTTAAGTTTAGGTTTAGGGACAGGGTTAGTGACAGGGTGAGGGTTAGAGTTAAGGTTGGGGAGACGGTAAGGGTCAGAGTTAGGTTTAGCGACAGTGTTAGGGTTAGGGTTAATATTAGAGGCAGAGTTAGGGTTAAGGTTAGCGTTAGGGTTAGGGTTCGTGTTAGGATTAGGGTTAGGTACATAGTTGGGAAGAGTGTTAGGGCTCCATTTAGAGTTAGGTCTAGGGATACGTTTAGATTTAGGTTTCGGGTTAGGAAAAGGGTTAGCTACAGGGGCAGGAATAGGGTAGGGACACAGTGAGTGTTAGAGTTAGGATTAGGGTTAGGGTTAGGGTTAGGGTTTGGGTTAGGATTAGGGTTAGGGTTTAGGGTCACAGTTAGGGTTAGGATTAAGGTTTAGGGTTTAGGGTTTAGTGTTTAGGGTTAGGGTTAGCCTTAGGGTTGGGTTAGGTTTAGGGTTAGGGTTTAGGGTTAGGGTTATGGTTAGGGTTAGGGACAGGATTAGGGTTTGGGACATGGTTAGGTTTAGTGTTAGGGTTATAGTTAAGTTTAGGTTTTGTCTGATGCTTAAGTTTAGGTTTAGGGACAGGGTTACTAACAGGGTTTGGGTTAGAGTTAAGGGTGGAGAGACGGTAAGGGTCAGAGTTAGGTTTAGCGACAGTGTTAGGGTTAGGGTTAATATTAGAGTCAGAGTTAAGGTTAAGGTTAGCGTTATGGTTAGAAGCAGATTAGGTTGAGTGATAGTGTTAGTATTAGTGACAGGCTTAGTGTTAGTGTTAGCGTTAGGGTTTGGGACAGTGTTAGGGTTAGGTTTGGAGTTGAGTTTAGTGTTAGGTTTCAGTTTAGGGCTATGGTAAGTGTTAGAGACAGGGTGGCCTTCGGATTAGGGTAGGGATAGGGTCAGGCACAGGGATAGGGATATGGTTATGGTTAGGGTTGGGATTAGAAACAGGTTTAAAGTTAGGGTCAGGGTTAGAGACAGGTAGGGTTGGGTTAGGGTCAAGGTATAGGTAAGATTTAGGTTAAGATTAGGGACAGGTTACAGTTAGGTTTAGGGTTAGAAACAAGATTCGGGCTAGGGTTGAGGTGTATGTTAGTGTCAGGGTTAGGTCTGAAGTAGGATTAGAGTTAGGGTTAGAATTAGAGTTAGGGGAACGGTTAGGATTAAGGATAGGTTTAGGGTTAACGTTACGCACAGGTATAGGGTTAGTGTTAGGGTTATGATTAGGGATAGGTACAGAGTTAGGTTGAAGAGTACGAACAGGCTTATGGATTATTAGGGTTAGGGTTTATGACACAATTAGGGTCACGGTTAGAGTTACACTTAGCTTTACCGACATGGTTAGCTTTAGGGTTACTCTGAGCGTTAAGTTTAGGGACAGGTTAAGGGTTAGTGTTAGAGTTAGGGTCAGGGCTAGGGTTAGGTTTCTGGTTCGATTTACATTTAGGGTTATGGTTAAAGACAAGCTAGTGTTCTGGTTAGGATTAGGGTTTCCGTTAAAATTAGGGACACAGTTAAGGTTACTGTAAGGTTTAGGGTTAGTGATAAAGACACGGTTTGGTTTAGGGTATGGGTTTGGGGGAGATTCAGTGTTAGGGACAGGTTAGGGTAGGATTAGTGTTAGGGGTACAGGCAGTTTTCGGGTTAGAGTTACAAAATTCGTTATGAGTAAGTGTAAAAACAGGGGTAGGGTTAGTGAAGTCGTTAGGGTTAGGGTTAGGGTTAGCTACAGGGTTAGGTTTAGGGAGATGGTTAGGTTTGGGGTTTGTGTGAAGTTTAGAAAAAGGGTTATTTTCAGAGTTCGGTTTAGGAAAAGGCTTACAATAACAGGGTTTGGATTAAGAAGAGTATGCATGGTAGGCACACGCATGGCTTAGGGTTCGCATGAGGGTGAGGAATACATTTGGGGTTTTCATTTGACATAGGGGAGGTCTTAGGGTTAGAGACAAGGTTAAGGTTAGGGACAGCATTAGGGTTAGAGACAAGATTAAGGTTAGGGACACTGTCAGGGTTAGTGTTAAGTTTAAGTTTAGGGTTACACTTAGGGTTAGGGACAAAATCAGGGTTAGGGTTATGGACAGTGTTAGGTTTAGGGTTAAAGTTAGGGTCAGCGCTCAAGTTAAGGTTAACATTAAGGTTAGGGATAGGTTTAGGGGTAGGGTTAGAAACAAGGTTAGACTTACGGTTAGGATTAGAGGCACGGTTATTTTTATATTAGAGTTCTAAACAGAGTTAAGGGTAGTGTTAGGGTTAGGAATACTTTTTAGGGTTAGGGTTTGGTTTAGGGTTTGTTTTAGGGTTCGGGGCAGAGTTAGGGTTAGGGACATAGTTAGTGTTCGGTTTAGGGTTAAGCTTAGGGACAGAGTTAGGGTTAGAGTTAGGGTTAAGGACAGGGTTGTGATTAGGGTCAGGGTTAGTGTTCAGGACAGTGTCAGGGCAGGGCGTAGGATCAGGGTAGGGTTTGGGTTCAGGTTAGGATATGCTAGGGTTAGGGTTAGGGGCATAGCTAGGGTTGAGGGCAGAGTCAGTGTTATGATTAGGAACATGGCTAAGGTTAGGGTTCATGTTAGGGACCGTTTCAGTGTTACGTTTAGTGTTAAGGGTTGGGTTAGAATGGAGGACACGGTTAGGGTTAGTGTTAGTGTATCACGTCTCACGTGACATCGTCTGGGGAACTACAGTTAGATGGCGAAGAGTTAAGAAACTCCAGAGCCAAAAATAGAGTTTCCGTGGGCCAGTGTTCTCATCTCTGAGGCCCAAGCCTTAATACTGTGGGCGCATAGCTTTTCTTTACAACTGCCACCAAGAAGCCAATTTGAATATCTATACACAGGGAGTTGATTCTATTTGTCTGGCAGCTGCTTCGCCAAAACTCATTGTGATCAAACACAAGTTTTGCTTTCACATGTACGTATGATCCCCCGGAACGACTCAGCATTCCGAGACCACCGGATAAGGAAGTTGTACTGAGATCATTCCCTCGGGTCTTAGCATTCGGAGACACTTCCTTATGACGTGAAAGGCTCAGTGCACAGGAGCATTCGACTCGGCAGCTCCACGGTGACATTAGGGTTAGGTTTATAAACTGGATGAAGTTAGGTTTAGGGTTAGGGTTACCGACAGAGTTTGCTTTAGGGTAAGGGACAGGATTAGAACTAGGATTAGGTTTAGAGACACGGTTAGAATTAGGGTTAGTTTTAGGTTTAGTGTTGAAGGACAGAGTTAGGGTTTGGGTTAGCATTAGGGTTAGGGTTCGTGTTAGGATTAGGGTTAGGGACAGAGTTGGGAAGAGTGTTAGGGCTCCATTTAGAGTTAGGGCTAGGGATACGTTTAGGTTTAGGTTTTGGGTTAGGAAAAGGTTTAGCTACAGGGGCAGGGATAGTTTAGGGACACAGTGAGTGTTAGAGTTAGAATTAGGGTTAGGGTTAAGGTTAGGGTTTGGGTTAGGGTTAGGGTTATGGTTAGGGTTAGGGTTTAGGATTAGGGTTAGGGTCAGGGTTAGGGTTTAGGGTTTACGGTTTGGGTTAGGGTTAGGGTTAGGGTTAGGTTTAGGGTTAGGGTTAGGGTTAGGGTTAGGGTTAGGGTTAGGGTTAGGTTTTAAGGATAGGGTAAGGTTAGGGTTAGGGTTTAGGTTTAGGGTTAGGGTTAAGGTTAGAGTTTAGGGTTTAGGGTTTGGGTTAGGGTTAGGGTTAGCGTTAGGTTTAGGGTTAGGGACAGGATTAGGGTTTGGGACATGGTCAGGTTTAGTGTTAGGGTTATAGTTAAGTTTAGGTTTTGTCTGATGCTTAAGTTTAGGTTTAGGGACAGGGTTAGTGACAGGGTGAGGGTTAGAGTTAAGGTTGGGGAGACGGTAAGGATCAAGTTAGGTTTAGCGACAGTGTTAGGGTTAGGGTTAATATTAGAGGCAGAGTTAGGGTTAAGGTTAGCATTAGGGTTAGGGATCGTTTTAGGATTAGTGTTAGGTACATAGTTGGGAAGAGTGTTAGGGCTCCATTTATAGTTAGGTCTAGGGATACGTTTAGATTTAGGTTTCGGGTTAGGAAAAGGGTTAGCTACAGGGGCAGGAATAGGGTAGGGACACAGTGAGTGTTAGAGTTAGGATTAGGGTTAGGGTTAGGGTTAGGGTTTGGGTTAGGGTTAGGGTTAGGGTTTAGGGTCACATTTAGGGTTAGGATTAAGGTTTGGGGTTTAGGGTTTAGTGTTTAAGGTTAGGGTTAGCCTTAGGGTTGGGTTAGGTTTAGGGTTAGGGTTTAGGGTTAGGGTTATGGTTAGGGTTAGGGACAGGATTAGGGTTTGGGACATGGTTAGGTTTAGTGTTAGGGTTATAGTTAAGTTTAGGTTTTGTCTGATGCTTAAGTTTAGGTTTAGGGACAGGGTTACTGACAGGGTTTGGGTTAGAGTTAAGGGTGGAGAGACGGTAAGGGTCAGAGTTAGGTTTAGCGACAGTGTTAGGGTTAGGGTTAATATTAGAGTCAGAGTTAAGGTTAAGGTTAGCGTTATGGTTAGAAGCAGATTAGGTTGAGTGATAATGTTAGTATTAGTGACAGGCTTAGTGTTAGTGTTAGCGTTAGGGTTTGGGACAGTGTTAGGGTTAGGTTTGGAGTTGAGTTTAGTGTTAGGTTTCAGTTTAGGGCTATGGTAAGTGTTAGAGACAGGGTGGCCTTCGGATTAGGGTAGGGATAGGGTCAGGCACAGAGATAGGGATATGGTTATGCTTAGGGTTGGGATTAGAAACAGGTTAAAAGTTAAGGTCAGGGTTAGTGACAGGTATGGTTAGGCTTAGGGTTAAGGGTTAGAGTCAGAGTTAAGGTTAAGGTTAGCGTTATGGTTAGAAGCAGATTAGGTTTAGTGATAGTGTTAGTATTAGTGACAGGCTTAGTGTTAGTGTTAGCGTTAGGGTTTGGGACAGTGTTAGGGTTAGGTTTGGAGTTGAGTTTAGTGTTAGGTTTCAGTTTAGGGCTATGGTAAGTGTTAGAGACAGGGTGGCCTTCGGATTAGGGTAGGGATAGGGTCAGGCACAGGGATAGGGATATGGTTATGCTTAGGGTTGGGATTAGAAACAGGTTTAAAGTTAGGGTCAGGGTTAGAGACAGGTATGGTTAGGGTTAGGGTCAAGGTATAGGTAAGATTTAGGTTAAGATTAGGGACAGGTTACAGTTAGGTTTAGGGTTAGGAACAAGATTCGGGCTAGGGTTGAGGTGTATGTTAGTGTCAGGGTTAGGTCTGAAGTAGGATTAGAGTTAGGGTTAGAATTAGAGTTAGGGGAACGGTTAGGATTAAGGATAGGTTTAGGGTTAACGTTACGCACAGGAATAGGGTTAGTGTTAGGGTTATGATTAGGGATAGGTACAGAGTTAGGTTGAAGAGTACGAACAGGCTTATGGATTATTAGGGTTAGGGTTTATGACACAATTAGGGTCACGGTTAGAGTTACAGTTAGCTTTACCGACATGGTTAGCTTTAGGGTTACTGTGAGCGTTAAGTTTAGGGACAGGTTAAGGGTTAGTGTTAGAGTTAGGGTCAGGGCTAGGTTTAGGTTTCGGGTTCGATTTACATTTAGGGTTGTGGTTAAAGACAAGCTAGTGTTCTGGTTAGGATTAGGGTTTCCGTTAAAATTAGGGACACAGTTAAGGTTACTGTAAGGTTTAGGGTTAGTGATAAAGACACGGTTTGGTTTAGGGTATGGGTTTGGGGGAGATTCAGTGTTAGGGACAGGTTAGGGTAGGATTAGTGTTAGGGGTACAGGCAGTTTTCGGGTTAGAGTTACAAAATTCGTTATGAGTAAGTGTAAAAACAGGGGTAGGGTTAGTGAAGTCTTTAGGGTTAGGGTTAGGGTTAGCTACAGGGTTAGGTTTAGGGAGATGGTTAGGTTTGGGGTTTGTGTGAAGTTTAGAAAAAGGGTTATTTTCAGAGTTCGGTTTAGGGAAAGGCTTACAATAACAGGGTTTGGATTAAGAAGAGTATGCATGGTAGGCACACGCATGGCTTAGGGTTCGCATGAGGGTGAGGAATACATTTGGGGTTTTCATTTGACATAGGGGAGGTCTTAGGGTTAGAGACAAGGTTAAGGTTAGGGACAGCATTAGGGTTAGAGACAAGATTAAGGTTAGGGACACTGTCAGGGTTAGTGTTAAGTTTAAGTTTAGGGTTACATTTAGGGTTAGGGACAAAATTAGGGTTAGGGTTATGGACAGTGTTAGGTTTAGGGTTAAAGTTAGGGTCAGCGCTCAAGTTAAGGTTAACATTAAGGTTAGGGATAGGTTTAGGGGTAGGGTTAGAAACAAGGTTAGACTTACGGTTAGGATTAGAGGCACGGTTATTTTTATATTAGGGTTCTAAGCAGAGTTAAGGGTAGTGTTAGGGTTAGGAATACTTTTTAGGGTTAGGGTTTGGTTTAGGGTTTGTTTTAGGGTTAGGGTTAGGGCTAGGGTTAGGGTTAGGGTTAGAGTTAGGGTTAGGGTTAGGGTTAGGGTTAGGGTTAGGTTTTAGGGATAGGTTTAGGGTTAGGGTTACGGTTTAGGTTTAGGGTTAGGGTTAAGGTTAGGGTTTAGGGTTAGGGTTAGGGTTAGAGTTAGGGTTTAGGCTTTAGGGTTAGGGTTAGTGTTAGGGTTTAGTGTTTAGGGTTAGGGTTAGGGTTAGGGTTAGGGTTAGGGTTAGGGTTTGGGTTTAGGGTTTAGCTTTAGGTTTAGGGTTAGTGTTAGGATTTCGGGTTTAGTGTTAGGGTTAAGGTTAGGGTTAGGGTTAGGTACACGTTTCGGGTTTGAGACATGGTTAGGTTTAGTGTTAGGGTTATAGTTAAGTTTAGGTTTTGGGTGATGGTTAAGGTTAGGTTTAGGGACAGGGTTAGTTACAGGGTGAGGGTTACAGTTAAAGATAGAGAGACGGTAAGGGTCAGAGTTAGGTTTAGCGACTGTGTTAGGGTTAGGGTTAGGGTTAGGTTAGGGATAGGGTTAGAGTTAGGGTTTAGGGTTAGGGTTAGGGTTAGGGTTTAGGATTTAGGGTTAGGGTTATGGTTAGGGTTAGGGTTAAGGTTAGGGGCAGGATTAGGGTTTGGGAAATGGTTAGGTTTAGTGTAGGGTTATAGTTAAGTTTTGGTTTTGGCTGATGGTTAAGGTTAGTTTTAGGGACAGGTTTAGTGACAGGGTGAGGGTTAGAGTTAAATTTAGAGAGACGGTAAGGGTCAGAGTTAGGTTCAGCGACAGTGTTAGTGTTAGGGATCAGGTTAGGTTAGGGTTTAGGGTTAGGGTTAGGGTTAGGGTTAGGAATAGGGGAGGGTTAGTGTTTACATTTTAGGGTTAGGGTCTAGGGATAGGGTTAGGTTTAGGGTTAGGGTTAGGGTTAGAGTTAGGATTTAGGCTTTAGGGTTAGTGTTAGTGTTAGAGTTAGGGCTTATGGTTTAGGGTTAGGGTTAGGGTTTCTGGTTTAGGGTTAGGGTTAAGTTTAGGGTTAGGCTTAGGTATACGATTCGGGTATGAGACATGTTTAGGTTTAGTGTTACGGTTATGGTTAGGGTTAGGGTTAGGGTTAGGGTTAGGGTTAGGGTTAGGGTTTCGGGTTTAGGGTTAAGGTTAAGTTTAGTGATAGGGTTAGGTACACGATTCGGGTTTGAGACATGTTTAGGTTTAGTGTTAGGGTTATGGTTAAGTTTAGGTTTTGGCTGATGGTTAAGGTTAGGTTTAGGGACAGGGTTAGTTACAGGGTGAGTGTTACGGTTAGGGTTAGGGTTAGGGTTAGGGTTAGGTTTTAGGGATAGGGTTAGTGTTAGGATTACGGTTTAGGTTTTGGCTGATGTTTAAGGTTTGTTTAGGGACAGGGTTAGTTACAGGGTGATGGTTAGAGTTAAAGATAGAGAGACGTTAAGGGTCAGAGTTAGGTTTAGCGACAGTGTTAGGGTTAGGTTTAGGGTTAGGTTAGGGTTAGGGTTAGAGTTAGGGTTTAGGGTTAGGGTTAGGGTTAGGTTTTAGGATTTAGGGTTAGGGTTATGGTTAGGGTTAGGGTTAGGTTTGGGGCAGGATTAGGTTTTGGGACATGGTTAGGTTTACTGTTAGGGTTATGTTAAGTTTAGGTTTTGTCTGATGCTTAAGTTTAGGTTTAGGGACAGGGTTATTGACAGGGTGAGGGTTAGAGTTAAGTTTGGAGAGACGGTAAGGGTCAGAGTTAGGTTTAGCGACAGTGTTAGGGTTAGGGATCAGGTTAGGTTAGGGTTTAAGGTTAGCGTTAGGGTTAGGGTTAGGAATAGGGGAGGGTTAGTGTTTACATTTTAGGGTTAGGGTTTAGGAATACGGTTAGGGTTAGGGTTAGGTTTAGAGTTAGGTTTAGGGTTAGGGTAAGGGTTAGGGTTATGTTTTAGGGATAGGGTTAGGGTTAGGGTTACGGTTTAGGTTTAGGGTTAGGGTTAAGGTTAGGGTTTAGGGTTTAGGGTTAGGGTTAGGGTTAGAGTTAGGGTTTAGGCTTTAGGGTTAGGGATAGTGTTAGGGTTTAGGGTTTAGGTTTAGGGTTAGGGTTAGGGTTAGGATTAGGTTTTAGTGTTTCAGGTTAGGGTTAGCGTTAGGGTTAGGGTTTGGGTTTAGGGTTTAGTTTTAGGGTTAGGGTTAGTGTTAGGGTTTCGGGTTTAGTGTTAGGGTTAAGGTTATGGTTAGGGTTAGGTACACGACTCGGGTTTGAGACATGGTTAGGTTTAGTGTTAGGGTTATAGTTAAGTTTAGGTTTTGGCTGATGGTTAAGTTTAGGTTTAGGGACAGGGTTAGTTACAGGGTGAGGGTTAGAGTTAAAGATAGAGAGACGGTAAGTGTCAGAGTTAGGTTTAGCGACAGTGTTAGGGTTAGATTTGGGTTAGGTTAGGGTTAGGGTTAGGGTTAGGGTTAGGGTTAGGTTTTAGGGATATGGTTAGGGTTAGGGTTACGGTTTAGGTTTAGGGTTAGGGTTAAGGTTAGGGTTTAGGGTTTAGGGTTTGGGATAGGGTTAGGGTTAGCATTAGTTTTAGGGTTAGGGACAGGACTAGGGTTTGGGACATGGTTAGGTTTACTGTTAGGGTTATATTAAGTTTAGGTTTTGTCTGATGCTTAAGTTTAGGTTTAGGGACAGGGTTAGTGACAGGGTGAGGGTTAGAGTTAAGGTTGGAGAGACGGTAAGGGTCAGAGTTAGGTTTAGCAACAGTGTTAGGGTTAGGGATCAGGTTAGGTTAGGGTTTAGGGTTAGGGTTAGGGTTAGGGTTAGGAATAGGGGAGGGTTAGTGTTTACATTTTAGGGTTAGGGTTTAGGGATAGGGTTAGGGTTAGGGTTAGGGTTAGAGTTAGGGTTAGGGTTAGGGTTAGGGTTAGGGTAAGGGTTAGGT
Source organism: Hipposideros larvatus (assembly GCA_031876335.1). Taxonomy (NCBI): domain Eukaryota; kingdom Metazoa; phylum Chordata; class Mammalia; order Chiroptera; family Hipposideridae; genus Hipposideros; species Hipposideros larvatus. The sequence goes on from JAVKSA010000055.1 coordinate 356,208, forward strand.
TTTAGGGATAGGGTTATGGTTAGGGTTAGGGTTAGGGTTAGTGTTAGGGTTTCGGGTTTAGTGTTAGGGTTAAGGTTAGGGTTAGGGTTAGGTACACGTTTCGGGTTTGAGACATGGTTAGGTTTAGTGTTAGTGTTATAGTTAAGTTTAGGTTTTGGCTGATGGTTAAGGTTAGGTTTAGGGACAGGGTTAGTTACAGGGTGAGGGTTAGAGATAAAGATAGACGGTAAGGGTCAGAGTTAGGTTTAGCGACAGTGTTAGTGTTAGGTTTAGGGTTAGGTTAGGGTTAGGGTTAGGGTTAGGGTTAGGGTTAGGTTTTAGGGATAGGGTTAGGGTTAGGGTTACGGTTTAGGTTTAGGGTTAGGGTTAAGGTTAGGGTTTAGGGTTTAGAGTTAGGGTTAGGGTTAGGGTTAGCATTAGTTTTAGGGTTAGGGACAGGATTAGGGTTTGGGACATGGTTAGGTTTACTGTTAGGGTTATATTAAGTTTAGGTTTTGTCTGATGCTTAAGTTTAGGTTTAGGGACAGGGTTAGTGACAGTGTGAGGGTTAGAGTTAAGGCTGGAGAGACGGTAAGGGTCAGAGTTAGGTTTAGCGACAGTGTTAGGGCTAGGGATCAGGTTAGGTTAGGGTTTAGGGTTAGGGTTAGGGTTAGGGTTAGGAATAGGGGAGGGTTAGTGTTTACATTTTAGGGTTAGGGTTTAGGGATAGGGTTAGTGTTAGGGTTAGGTTTAGAGTTAGGGTTAGGGTTAGTGTTAGGTTTTAGGGATAGGGTTAGGGTTAGGGTTAGGTTTAGAGTTAGGGTTAGGGTTAGGGTTAGGTTTTAGGGATAGGGTTAGGGTTAGGGTTACGGTTTAGGTTTAGGGTTAGGGTTAAGGTTAGGGTTTAGGGTTTAGGGTTAGGGTTAGTGTTAGGGTTAGGGACAGGATTAGGGTTTGGGACATGGTTAGGTTTAGTGTTAGGGTTATAGTTAAGTTTAGGTTTTGTCTGATGCTTAAGTTTAGGTTTAGGGACAGGGTTATTGACAGGGTGAGGGTTAGAGTTAAGGGTGGAGCGACGGTAAGGTCCAGAGTTAGGTTTAGCGACAGTGTTAGGGGTAGGGTTAATATTAGAGGCAGAGTTAGGGTTAAGGTTAGCGTTATGGTTAGAAACAGATTAGGTTGAGTGATAGTGTTAGTATTAGTGACAGGCTTAGTGTTAGGGTTAGGGTTAGGGTTTGGGTTTCGGGTTTCGGGTTAGGGTTACGGTTAGGGTTAGGGACACGATTCGGGTTTGCGACATGGTTAGGTTTAGTGTTAGGTTTATAGTGAAGTTTAGGTTTTGGCTGATGGTTAAGATTAGGTTTAGTGACAGGGTTAATGACAGGGTGAGGGTTAGAATTAAGATTAGAGAGATGGTAAGGGTCACAGTTAGGTTTAGTGACAGTGTTAGGGTTAGGGTTAGGGTTAGGTTAGGGTTAGGGTTTAGGGATAGGGTTAGGGTTAGGGTTAGGTTTTAAGGTAAGGTTAGGGTTAGGGTTAGGGTTTAGGATTTAGGGTTAGGGTTACGGTTAGGGTTAGGTTTAGGGTTAGGGACACGATTCGGGTTTGGGACATGGTTAAGTTCAGTGTTAGGGTTGTAGTTAAGTTTCGGTTTTGGCTGATGGTTAAGGTTAGGGTTAGGGTCAGGATTAGTGACAGGGTGAGGGTTAGAATTAAGGTTAGAGAGATGGTAAGGGTCAGAGTTAGGTTTAGAGACAGTGTTAGGGTTAGGGTTACGGTTAGGTTAGGGTTAGGGTTAGAGTTAGGTTTAGGGTTAGGGTTAGGGTTAGGGTTTAGGATTTAGGGTTAGGGTTATGTTTAGGGTTAGGGTTAGGGTTAGGGACAGGATTAGGGTTTGGGACATGGTTAGGTTTACTGTTAGGGTTATATTAAGTTTAGGTTTTGTCTGATGCTTAAGTTTAGGTTTAGGGACAGGGTTAGTGACAGGGTGAGGGTTAGAGTTAAGGTTGGAGAGACGGTAAGTGTCAGAGTTAGGTTTAGCAACAGTGTTAGGGTTAGGGATCAGGTTAGGTTAGGGTTTAGGGTTAGCGTTAGGGTTAGGGTTAGGAATAGGGAGGGTTAGTGTTTACATTTTAGGGTTACGGTTTAGGGATAGGGTTAGGGTTAGGTTTAGGGTTAGAGTTAGGGTTAGGGTTAGGGTTAGGGTTAGGGTTAGGTTTTAGGGATAGGGTTAGGGTTAGGGTTACGGTTTAGGTTTAGGGTTAGGGTTAAGGTTAGGGTTTAGGGTTAGGGTTAGGGTTAGAGTTAGGGTTTAGTCTTTAGGGTTAGGGTTAGTGTTAGGGTTTAGTGTTTAGGGTTAGGGTTAGGGTTAGGGTTAGGGTTAGGGTTAGGGTTAGGGTTTGGGTTTAGGGTTTAGGTTTAGGGTTAGGGTTAGTGTTAGGATTTCGGGTTTAGTGTTAGGGTTAAGGTTAGGGTTAGGGTTAGGTACACGTTTCGGGTTTGAGACATGGTTAGGTTTAGTGTTAGGGTTATAGTTAAGTTTAGGTTTTGGGTGATGGTTAAGGTTAGGTTTAGGGACAGGGTTAGTTACAGGGTGAGGGTTACAGTTAAAGATAGAGAGACGGTAAGGGTCAGAGTTAGGTTTAGCGACTGTGTTAGGGTTAGGGTTAGGGTTAGGTTAGGGTTAGGGTTAGAGTTAGGGTTTAGGGTTAGGGTTAGGGTTAGGGTTTAGGATTTAGGGTTAGGGTTATGTTTAGGGTTAGGGTTAAGGTTAGGGGCAGGATTAGGGTTTGGGAAATTGTTAGGTTTAGTGTAGGGTTATAGTAAAGTTTTGTTTTTGGCTGATGTTTAAGGTTAGTTTTAGGGACAGGTTTAGTGACAGGGTGAGGGTTAGAGTTAAGTTTAGAGAGACGGTAAGGGTCAGAGTTAGGTTCAGCGACAGTGTTAGTGTTAGGGATCAGGTTAGGTTAGGGTTTAGGTTTAGGTTTAGGGTTAGGGTTAGGAATAGGGGAGGGTTAGTGTTTACATTTTAGGGTTAGGGTTTAGGGATAGGGTTAGGTTTAGGGTTAGGGTTAGGGTTAGAGTTAGGATTTAGGCTTTAGGGTTAGGGTTAGAGTTAGAGTTAGGGCTTATGGTTTAGGGTTAGGGTTAGGGTTTCGGGTTTAGGGTTAGGGTTAAGTTTAGGGTTAGGCTTAGGTATACGATTCGGGTTTGAGACATGTTTAGGTTTAGTGTTACGGTTATGGTTAGGGTTAGGGTTAGGGTTAGGGTTAGGGTTAAGGTTAGGGTTTCGGGTTTAGGGTTAAGGTTAAGTTTAGTGTTAGGGTTAGGTACACGATTCGGGTTTGAGACATGTTTAGGTTTAGTGTTAGGGTTATGGTTAAGTTTAGGTTTTGGCTGATGGTTAAGGTTAGGTTTAGGGACAGGGTTAGTTACAGGGTGAGTGTTACGGTTAGGGTTAGGGTTAGGGTTAGGGTTAGGTTTTAGGGATAGGGTTAGTGTTAGGATTACGGTTTAGGTTTTGGCTGATGTTTAAGGTTAGGTTTAGGGACAGGGTTAGTTACAGGGTGAGCGTTACAGTTAAAGATAGAGAGACGTTAAGGGTCAGAGTTAGGTTTAGCGACAGTGTTAGGGTTAGGGTTACGGTTAGGTTAGGGTTAGGGTTAGAGTTAGGGTTTAGGGTTAGGGTTAGGGTTAGGGTTTAGGATTTAGGGTTAGGGTTATGGTTATGGTTAGGATTAGGGTTTGGGGCAGGATTAGGTTTTGGGACATGGTTAGGTTTACTGTTAGGGTTATGTTAAGTTTAGGTTTTGTCTGATGCTTAAGTTTAGGTTTAGGGACAGGGTTATTGACAGGGTGAGGGTTAGAGTTAAGGTTGGAGAGACGGTAAGGGTCAGAGTTAGGTTTAGCGACAGTGTTAGGGTTAGGGATCAGGATAGGTTAGGGTTTAAGGTTAGCGTTAGGGTTAGGGTTAGGAATAGGGGAGCGTTAGTGTTTACATTTTAGGGTTAGGGTTTAGGGATACGGTTAGGGTTAGTGTTAGGGTTAGAGTTAGGTTTAGGGTTAGGGTAAGGGTTAGGGTTATGTTTTAGGGATAGGGTTAGGGTTAGGGTTACGGTTTAGGTTTAGGGTTAGGGTTAAGGTTAGGGTTTAGGGTTTACGGTTAGGGTTAGGGTTAGAGTTAGGGTTTAGGCTTTAGGGTTAGGGATAGAGTTAGGGTTTAGGGTTTAGGTTTAGGGTTAGGGTTAGGTGTAGGTTTTAGGGATAGGGTTAGGGTTAGGGTTACGGTTTAGGTTTAGGGTTAGGGTTAAGGTTAGGGTTTAGGGTTTAGGGTTAGGGTTAGGGTTAGGGTTAGCATTAGTCTTAGGGTTAGGGACAGGATTAGGGTTTGGGACATGGTTAGGTTTAGTGTTAGGGTTATAGTGAAGTTTAGGTTTTGGCTGATGGTTAAGATTAGGTTTAGTGACAGGGTTAATGACAGGGTGAGGGTTAGAATTAAGGTTAGAGAGATGATAAGGGTCAGAGTTAGGTTTAGTGACAGTGTTAGGGTTAGGGTTAGGGTTAGGTTAGGGTTAGGGTTTAGGGATAGGGTTAGGGTTAGGGTTAGGGTTTAAGGTGAGGTTAGGGTTAGGGTTAGGGTTTAGGATTTAGGGTTAGGGTTACGGTTAGGGTTAGGTTTAGGTTTAGGGACACGATTCGGGTTTGGGACATGGTTAAGTTCAGTGTTAGGGTTGTAGTTAAGTTTAGGTTTTGGCTGATGGTTAAGGTTAGGGTTAGGGACAGGATTAGTGACAGGGTGAAGGTTAGAATTAAGGTTAGAGAGATGGTAATGGTCAGAGTTAGGTTTAGCGACAGTGTTAGGGTTAGGGTTACGGTTAGGTTAGGGTTAGGGTTAGAGTTAGGGTTTAGGGTTAGGGTTAGGGTTAGGGGCAGGATTAGGGTTTGGGACATGGTTAGGTTTACTGTTAGGGTTATATTAAGTTTAGGTTTTGTCTGATGCTTAAGTTTAGGTTTAGGGACAGGGTTAGTGACAGGGTGAGGGTTAGAGTTAAGGTTGGAGAGACGGTAAGGGTCAGAGTTAGGTTTAGCGACAGTGTTAGGGTTAGGGATCAGGTTAGGTTAGGTTTTAGGGTTAGCGTTAGGGTTAGGGTTAGGAATAGGGAGGGTTAGTGTTTACATTTTAGGGTTACGGTTTAGGGATAGGGTTAGGGTTAGGGTTAGGGTTAGAGTTAGGGTTAGGGTGGGGGTTAGGGTTAGGGTTAGGTTTTAGGGATAGGGTTAGGGTTAGGGTTACGGTTTAGGTTTAGGGTTCGGGTTAAGGTTAGGGTTTAGGGTTTAGGGTTAGGGTTAGGTTTAGAGTTAGGGTTTAGTCTTTAGGGTTAGGGTTAGTGTTAGGGTTTAGGGTTTAGGGTTAGGGTTAGGGTTAGGGTTAGGGTTAGGGTTAGGGTTTGGGTTTAGGGTTTAGGTTTAGGTTTAGGGTTAGGGTTAGGGTTAGGGTTAGGTACACGTTTCGGGTTTGAGACATGGTTAGGTTTAGTGTTAGGGTTATAGTTAAGTTTAGGTTTTGGGTGATGGTTAAGGTTAGGTTTAGGGACAGGTTTAGTGACAGGGTGAGGGTTTGAATTAAGTTTAGAGAGACGGTAAGGGTCAGAGTTAGGTTTAGCGACAGTGTTAGTGTTAGGGATCAGGTTAGGTTAGCGTTTAGGGTTAGGGTTAGGGTTAGGGTTAGGAATAGGGGAGGGTTAGTGTTTATATTTTAGGGTTAGGGTTTAGGGATAGGGTTAGGGTTAGGGTTAGGGTTAGGGTTAGAGTTAGGATTTAGGCTTTAGGGTTAGGGTTAGAGTTAGAGTTAGGGCTTATGGTTTAGGGTTAGTGTTATGGTTTCTGGTTTAGGGCTAGGGTTAAGTTTAGGGTTAGGGTTAGGTATACGATTCGGGTTTGAGACATGTTTAGGTTTAGTGTTAGGGTTATGGTTAAGTTTAGGTTTTGGCTGATGGTTAAGGTTAGGTTTAGGGACAGGGTTAGTTACAGGGTGAGTGTTACGGTTAGGGTTAGGGTTAGGGTTAGGGTTAGGTTTTAGGGATAGGGTTAGAGTTAGGATTACGGTTTAGGTTTTGGCTGATGGTTAAGGTTAGGTTTAGGGACAGGGTTAGTTACAGGGTGATGGTTAGAGTTAAAGATAGAGAGACGTTAAGGGTCAGAGTTAGGTTTAGCGACAGTGTTAGGGTTATGGTTAGGGTTAGGTTAGGGTTAGGGTTAGAGTTAGGGTTTAGGGTTAGGGTTATGGTTAGGGTTAGAGTTAGGGTTTAGGCTTTAGGGTTAGGTTTAGTGTTAGGGTTTAGGGTTTAGGGTTAGGGTTAGGGTTAGGGTTAGAGTTAGGGTTAGGGTTAGGGTTTGGGTTTAGGGTTTAGGTTTAGGGTTAGGGTTAGTGTTAGGGTTTAGGCTTTAGGGTTAGGGATAGTGTTAGGGTTTAGGGTTAGGGTTAGGGTTAGGGTTAGGGTTAGGGTTTAGTGTTTCAGGTTAGGGTTAGCGTTAGGGTTAGGGTTTTGGGTTTAAGGTTTAGGTTTAGGGTTAGGGTTAGTGTTAGGGTTTCGGGTTTAGTATTAGGGTTAAGGTTATGGTTAAGGTTAGGTACACGATTCGGGTTTGAGACATGGTTAGGTTTAGTGTTAGGGTTATAGTTAAGTTTAGGTTTTGGCTGATGGTTAAGGTTATGTTTAGGGACAGGGTTATTTACAGGGTGAGGGTTAGAGTTAAAGATAGAGAGACGGTAAGTGTCAGAGATAGGTTTAGCGACAGTGTTAGGGTTAGGGTTAGGGTTAGGTTAGGGTTAGGGTTAGGGTTAGGGTTAGGTTTAGGTTTTAGGGATAGGGTTAGGGTTAGGGTTACGGTTTAGGTTTAGGGTTAGGGTTAAGGTTAGGGTTTAGGGTTTAGGGTTAGGGTTAGGGTTAGAGTAAGGGTTTAGGCTTTAGCGTTAGGGTTAGTGTTAGGGTTTAGGGTTTAGGGTTAGGGTTAGGGTTAGGGTTAGGGTTAGGGTTAGGGTTAGGGTTTGGGTTTAGGGTTTAGGTTTAGGGTTAGGGTTAGTGTTAGGGTTTCGGGTTTAGTGTTAGGGTTAAGGTTAGGGTTAGGGTTAGGTCACGTTTCGGGTTTGAGACATGGTTAGGTTTAGTGTTAGGGCTATAGTTAAGTTTAGGTTTTGGGTGATGGTCAAGGTTAGGTTTAGGGACAGGTTTAGTTATAGGGTGAGGGTTACAGTTAAAGATAGAGAGACGGTAAGGGTCAGAGTTAGGTTTAGCGACAGTGTTAGGGTTAGGGTTAGGGTTAGGTTAGGGTTAGGGTTAGAGTTAGGGTTTAGGGTTAGGGTTAGGTTTAGGGTTTAGTATTTAGGGTTAGGGTTATGGTTAGGGTTAGGGTTAGGGTTAGGGGCAGGATTAGGGTTTGGGACATGGTTAGGTTTACTGTTAGGGTTATATTAAGTTTAGGTTTGGTCTGATGCTTAAGTTTAGGTTTAGGGACAGGGTTAGTGACAGGGTGAGGGTTAGAGTTAAGGTTGGAGAGACGGTAAGGGTCAGAGTTAGGTTTAGCGACAGTGTTAGATTTAGGGATCAGGTTAGGTTAGGGTTTAAGGTTAGCGTTAGGGTTAGGGTTAGGAATAGGGGAGGGTTAGTGTTTACATTTTAGCGTTAGGGTTTAGGGATAGGGTTAGGGTTAGGGTTAGGGTTAGAGTTAGGTTTAGGGTTAGGGTTAGGATTAGGGTTAGGTTTTAGGGATAGGGTTAGGGTTAGGGTTACGGTTTAGGTTTAGGGTTAGGGTTAAGGTTAGGGTTTAGGGTTTCAGGTTAGGGTTAGCGTTAGGGTTAGGATTTGGGTTTAGGGTTTAGGGTTAGGGATAGTGTTAGGGTTTAGGGTTTAGGGTTAGGGTTAGGGTTACGGTTAGGGTTTAGTGTTCAGGTTAGGGTTAGCGTTAGTGTTAGGATTTGGGTTTAGGGTTTAGGGTTAGGGTTAGGGTTAGTGTTAGGGTTTCGGGTTTAGTGTTAGGGTTAAGGTTATGGTTAGGGTTAGGTACACGATTCGGGTTTGAGACATGGTTAGGTTTAGTGTTAGGGTTATAGTTAAGTTTAGGTTTTGGCTGATGGTTAAGGTTATGTTTAGGGACAGGGTTAGTTACAGGGTGAGGGTTAGAGTTAAAGATAGAGAGACGGTAAGGGTCAGAGTTAGGTTTAGCGACAGTGTTAGGGTTAGGGTTAGGGTTAGGTTAGGGTTAGAGTTAGGGTTAGGGTTAGGGTTAGGTTTTAGGGATAGGGTTAGGGTTAGGGTTACGGTTTAGGTTTAGGGTTAGGGTTAAGGTTAGGGTTTAGGGTTTAGGGTTAGGGTTAGGGTTAGGGTTAGCATTAGTTTTAGGGTTAGGGACAGGATTAGGGTTTGGGACATGGTTAGGTTTAGTGTTAGGTTTATAGTGAAGTTTAGGTTTTGGCTGATGGTTAAGATTAGGTTTAGTGACAGGGTTAATGACAGGGTGAGGGTTAGAATTAAGGTTAGAGAGATGTTAAGGGTCAGAGTTAGGTTTAGTGACCGTGTTAGGGTTAGGGTTAGGGTTAGGTTAGGGTTAGGGTTTAGGGATAGGGTTAGGGTTAGGGTTAGGGTTTAAGGTAAGGTTAGGGTTAGGGTTAGGGTTTAGGATTTAGGGTTAGGGTTACGGTTAGGGTTAGGTTTATGGTTAGGGACACGATTCGGGTTTGGGACATGGTTAAGTTCAGTGTTAGGGTTGTAGTTAAGTTTAGGTTTTGGCTGATGGTTAAGGTTAGGGTTAGGGACAGGATTAGTGACAGGGTGAGGGTTAGAATTAAGGTTAGAGAGATGGTAAGGGTCAGAGTTAGGTTTAGCGACAGTGTTAGGGTCAGGGTTACGGTTAGTTTAGGGTTAGGGTTAGAGTTAGGGTTTAGGGTTAGGGTTAGGTTTAGGGTTTAGGATTTAGGGTTAGGGTTATGGTTAGGGTTTGGGTTAGGGTTAGGGGCAGGATTAGGGTTTGGGACATGGTTAGGTTTACTGTTAGGGTTATATTAAGTTTAGGTTTTGTCTGATGCTTAAGTTTAGGTTTAGGGACAGGGTTAGTGACAGGGTGAGGGTTAGAGTTAAGGTTGGAGAGACGGTAAGGGTCAGAGTTAGGTTTAGCGACAGTGTTAGGGTTAGGGATCAGGTTAGGTTAGGGTTTAGGGTTAGCGTTAGGGTTAGGGTTAGTTTTAGGGTTAGGGACAGGATTAGGGTTTGGGACATGGTTAGGTTTAGTGTTAGGTTTATAGTGAAGTTTAGGTTTTGGCTGATGGTTAAGATTAGGTTTAGTGACAGGGTTAATGACAGGGTGAGGGTTAGAATTAAGGTTAGAGAGATGTTAAGGGTCAGAGTTAGGTTTAGTGACCGTGTTAGGGTTAGGGTTAGGGTTAGGTTAGGGTTAGGGTTTAGGGATAGGGTTAGGGTTAGGGTTAGGGTTTAAGGTAAGGTTAGGGTTAGGGTTAGGGTTTAGGATTTAGGGTTAGGGTTACGGTTAGGGTTAGGTTTATGGTTAGGGACACGATTCGGGTTTGGGACATGGTTAAGTTCAGTGTTAGGGTTGTAGTTAAGTTTAGGTTTTGGCTGATGGTTAAGGTTAGGGTTAGGGACAGGATTAGTGACAGGGTGAGGGTTAGAATTAAGGTTAGAGAGATGGTAAGGGTCAGAGTTAGGTTTAGCGACAGTGTTAGGGTCAGGGTTACGGTTAGGTTAGGGTTAGGGTTAGAGTTAGGGTTTAGGGTTAGGGTTAGGTTTAGGGTTTAGGATTTAGGGTTAGGGTTATGGTTAGGGTTAGGGTTAGGGTTAGGGGCAGGATTAGGGTTTGGGACATGGTTAGGTTTACTGTTAGGGTTATATTAAGTTTAGGTTTTGTCTGATGCTTAAGTTTAGGTTTAGGGACAGGGTTAGTGACAGGGTGAGGGTAAGAGTTAAGGTTGGAGAGACGGTAAGGGTCAGAGATAGGTTTAGCGACAGTGTTAGGGTTAGGGATCAGGTTAGGTTAGGGTTTAGGGTTAGCGTTAGGGTTAGGGTTAGGAATAGGGAGGGTTAGTGTTTATATTTTAGGGTTACGGTTTAGGGATAGGGTTAGGGTTAGGGTTAGGGTTAGATTTAGGGTTAGGGTGGGGGTTAGGGTTAGGGATAGGTTTTAGGGATAGGGTTAGGGTTAGGGTTACGGTTTAGGTTTAGGGTTAGGGTTAAGGTTAGGGTTTAGAGTTTAGGGTTAGGGTTAGGGTTAGGGTTAGGAATAGCGGAGGGTTAGTGTTTACATTTTAGGGTTAGGGTTTAGGGATAGGGTTAGGGTTAGGGTTAGGGTTAGAGTTAGGGTTAGGGTTAGGGTTAGGGTTAGGGTTAGGTTTTAGGGATAGGGTTAGGGTTAGGGTTACGGTTTAGGTTTAGGGTTAGGGTTAAGGTTAGGGTTTAGGGTTTAGGGTTAGGGTTAGGGTTAGAGTTAGGGTTTAGGCTTTAGGGTTAGGGTTAGTGTTAGGGTTTAGTGTTTAGGGTTAGGATTAGGGTTAGGGTTAGGTTTAGGGTTTAGTGTTTATGGTTAGGGTTAGCGTTAGGGTTAGGCTTTGGGTTTAGGGTTTAGGTTTAGGGTTAGGGTTAGTGTTAGGGTTTCGGGTTTAGTGTTAGAGTTAAGGTTAGGATTAGGGTTAGGTACACGTTTCGGGTTTGAGACATGTTTAGGTTTAGTGTTAGGGTTATAGTTAAGTTTAGGTTTTGGCTGATGGTTAAGGTTAGGTTTAGGGACAGGGTTAGTTACAGGGTGAGGGTTAGAGTTAAAGATAGAGAGACGGTAAGGGTCAGAGTTAGGTTTAGCGACAGTGTTAGGGTTAGGGTTAGGGTTAGGTTAGGGTTAGGGTTAGGGTTAGGGTTATGGTTAGGTTTTAGGGATAGGGTTAGGGTTAGGGTTACGGTTTTGGTTTAGGGTTAGGGTTAAGGTTAGGGTTTAGGGTTTAGGGTTAGGGTTAGGGTTAGGGTTAGCATTAGTTTTAGGGTTAGGGACAGGATTAGGGTTTGGGACATGGTTAGGTTTACTGTTAGTGTCATATTAAGTTTAGGTTTTGTCTGATGCTTAAGTTTAGGTTTAGGGACAGGGTTATTGACAGGGTGAGTGTTAGAGTTAAGGTTGGAGAGACGGTAAGGGTCAGAGTTAGGTTTAGCGACAGAGTTAGGGTTAGGGATCAGGTTAGGTTAGGGTTTAGGGTTAGGTTTAGGGTTAGGGTTAGGAATAGGGGAGGGTTAGTGTTTACATTTTAGGGTTAGGTTTAGAGCTAGGGTTAGGGTTAGGGTTAGGTTTAGAGCTAGGGTTAGGGTTAGGGTTAGGTTTTAGGGATAGGGTTCGGGTTAGGGTTACGTTTTAGGTTTAGGGTTAGGGTTAAGGTTAGGGTTTAGTGTTTAGGGTTAGGTATAGGGTTAGAGTTAGGGTTTAGGCTTTAGGGTTAGGGTTAGTGTTAGGGTTTAGGGTTTAGTGTTAGGGTTAGTGTTAGGGTTAGGGTTAGGGTTTAGTGTTTATGGTTGGGGTTAGCGTTAGGGTTAGGTTTTGGGTTTAGTGTTTAGGTTTAGGGTTAGGGTTAGTGTTAGGGTTAGGGTTAGGGTTAGGGTTAGGGACAGGATTAGGGTTTGGGACATGGTTAGGTTTACTGTTAGGGTAATATTAAGTTTAGGTTTTGTCTGATGCTTAAGTTTAGGTTTAGGGACAGGGTTAGTGACAGGGTGAGGGTTAGAGTTAAGGTTGGAGAGACGGTAAGGGTCAGAGTTAGGTTTAGCGACAGTGTTAGGGTTAGGGATCAGGTTAGGTTAGGGTTTAGGGTTAGGGTTAGGGTTAGGGTTAGGAATAGGGGAGGGTTAGTGTTTACATTTTAGGGTTAGGATTTAGGGATAGGGTTAGGGTTAGGGTTAGGGTTAGAGTTAGGGTTAGGGTTAGGGTTAGGGTTAGGTTTTAGGGATAGGGTTAGGGTTAGGGTTACGGTTTAGGTTTAGGGTTAGGGATAAGGTTAGGGTTTAGGGTTTAGGGTTAGGGTTAGGGTTAGAGTTAGGGTTTAGGCTTTAGGGTTAGGGTTAGTGTTAGGGTTTAGGGTTTAGGGTTATGGTTAGGGTTACGGTTAGGTTTTGGGTTTAGTGTTTATGGTTAGGGTTAGCGTTAGGGTTAGGTTTTGGGTTTAGGGTTTAGGTTTAGGGTTAGGGTTAGTGTTAGGGTTTCGGGTTTAGTGTTAGTGTTAAGGTTAGGGTTAGGGTTAGGTACACGTTTCGGGTTTGAGACATGGTTAGGTTAATGTTAGGGTTATAGTTAAGTTTAGGTTTTGGCTGATGGTTAAGGTTAGGTTTAGGGACAGGGTTAGTTACAGGGTGAGGGTTAGTGTTAAAGATAGAGAGACGGTAAGGGTCAGAGTTAGGTTTAGCGACAGTGTTAGAGTTAGGGTTAGGGTTAGGTTAGGGTTAGGGTTAGAGTTAGGGTTTAGGGTTAGGGTTAGGTTTAGGGTTTAGGATTTAGGGTTAGGGTTATGGTTATGGTTAGGGTTAGGGTTAGGGGCAGGATAGGGGTTTGGGACATGGTTAGGTTTACTGTTAGGGTTATATTAAGTTTAGGTTTTGTCTGATGCTTAAGTTTAGGTTTAGGGACAGGGTTAGTGACAGGGTGAGGGTTAGAGTTAAGGTTGGAGAGACGGTAAGGGTCAGAGTTAGGTTTAGCGACAGTGTTAGGGTTAGGGATCAGGTTAGGGTAGGGTTGTGGGTTAGGGTTAGGGTTAGGAATAGGGGAGGGTTAGTGTTTACATTTTAGGGTTAGGGTTTAGGGATAGGTTTAGGGTTAGTGTTAGGGTTAGAGTTAGGGTTAGGGTTAGGGTTAGGGTTAGGGTTAGGGTTAGGGTTATGGTTTAGGTTTAGGGTTAGGGTTAAGGTTAGGGTTTAGGGTTTAGGGTTAGGGTTAGGGTTAGAGTTAGGGTTTAGGCTTTTGGGTTAGGGTTAGTGTTAGGGTTTAGGGTTTAGGGTTAGGGTTAGGGTTAGGGTTAGGGTTTAGTGTTTATGGTTACGGTTAGCGTTAGGGTTAGGGTTTGGGTTTAGGGTTTAGGTTTAGGGTTAGGGTTAGTGTTAGGGTTTCGGGTTTAGTGTTAGGGTTAAGGTTAGGGTTAGGGTTAGGGTTAGGGTTAGGGTTAGGTTTAGGCTTAGGTTTTAGGGATAGGGTTAGTGTTATGGTTACGATTTAGGTTTAGGGTTAGGGTTAAGGTTAGGGTTTAGGGTTTAGGGTTAGTGTTAGGGTTAGGGTTAGCATTAGGTTTAGGGTTAGGGACAGGATTAGGGTTTGGGACATGGTTAGGTTTACTGTTAGGGTTATATTAAGTTTAGGTTTTGTCTGATGCTTAAGTTTAGGTTTAGGGACAGGGTTAGGGTTAGGGTTATGGTTATGGTTAGGGTTAGGGTTAGGGTTTAGGCTTTAGGGTTAGGGATAGTGTTAGGGTTTAGGGTTTAGGGTTAGGGTTAGGGTTAGGGTTAGAGTTAGGGTTTAGGCTTTAGGGATAGGGTTAGTGTTAGGGTTTAGGGTTTAGGGTTAGGGTTAGGTTTAGGGTTAGGGTTAGGGTTAGGGTTTGGGTTTAGGGTTTAGGTTTAGGGTTAGGGTTAGTGTTAGGGTTTAGGCTTTAGGGTTAGGGATAGTGTTAGGGTTTAGGGTTTAGGGTTAGGGTTAGGGTTAGGGTTAGGGTTAGGGTTTAGTGTTTCAGGTTAGGGTTAGCGTTAGGGTTAGGGTTTTGGGTTTAGGGTTTAGGTTTAGGGTTAGGGTTAGTGTTAGGGTTTCGGGTTTAGTGTTAGGGTTAAGGTTATGGTTAGGGTTAGGTACACGATTCGGGTTTGAGACATGGTTAGGTTTAGTGTTAGGGTTATAGTTAAGTTTAGGTTTTGGCTAATGGTTAAGGTTATGTTTAGGGACAGGGTTAGTTACAGGGTGAGGGTTAGAGTTAAAGATAGAGAGACGGTAAGTGTCAGAGTTAGGTTTAGCGACAGTGTTAGGGTTAGGGTTAGGGTTAGGTTAGGGTTAGGGTTAGGGTTAGGGTTAGGGTTAGGTTTTAGGGATAGGGTTAGGGTTAGGGTTACGGTTTAGGTTTAGGGTTAGGGTTAAGGTTAGGGTTTAGGGTTTAGGGTTAGGGTTAGGGTTAGAGTTAGGGTTTAGGGTTTAGGGTTAGGGTTAGGGTTAGAGTTAGGGTTTAGGCTTTAGCGTTAGGGTTAGTGTTAGGGTTTAGGGTTTAGGGTTAGGGTTAGGGTTAGGGTTAGGGTTAGGGTTAGGGTTAGGGTTAGGGTTTGGGTTTAGGGTTTAGGGTTAGGGTTAGGTTTAGGGTTTAGGATTTAGGGTTAGGGTTATGGTTATGGTTAGGGTTAGGGTTATGGGCAGGATAGGGGTTTGGGACATGGTTAGGTTTACTGTTAGGGTTATATTAAGTTTAGGTTTTGTCTGATGCTTAAGTTTAGGTTTAGGGACAGGGTTAGTGACAGGGTGAGGGTAAGAGTTAAGGTTGGAGAGACGGTAAGGGTCAGAGTTAGGTTTAGCGACAGTGTTAGGGTTAGGGATCAGGTTAGGTTAGGGTTTAGGGTTAGCGTTAGGGTTAGGGTTAGGAATAGGGAGGGTTAGTGTTTATATTTTAGGGTTACGGTTTAGGGATAGGGTTAGGGTTAGGGTTAGGGTTAGATTTAGGGTTAGGGTGGGGGTTAGGGTTAGGGATAGGTTTTAGGGATAGGGTTAGGGTTAGGGTTACGGTTTAGGTTTAGGGTTAGGGTTAAGGTTAGGGTTTAGAGTTTAGGGTTAGGGTTAGGGTTAGGGTTAGGAATAGCGGAGGGTTAGTGTTTACATTTTAGGGTTAGGGTTTAGGGATAGGGTTAGGGTTAGGGTTAGGGTTAGAGTTAGGGTTAGGGTTAGGGTTAGGGTTAGGGTTAGGTTTTAGGGATAGGGTTAGGGTTAGGGTTACGGTTTAGGTTTAGGGTTAGGGTTAAGGTTAGGGTTTAGGGTTTAGGGTTAGGGTTAGGGTTAGAGTTAGGGTTTAGGCTTTAGGGTTAGGGTTAGTGTTAGGGTTTAGTGTTTAGGGTTAGGATTAGGGTTAGGGTTAGGTTTAGGGTTTAGTGTTTATGGTTAGGGTTAGCGTTAGGGTTAGGCTTTGGGTTTAGGGTTTAGGTTTAGGGTTAGGGTTAGTGTTAGGGTTTCGGGTTTAGTGTTAGAGTTAAGGTTAGGATTAGGGTTAGGTACACGTTTCGGGTTTGAGACATGTTTAGGTTTAGTGTTAGGGTTATAGTTAAGTTTAGGTTTTGGCTGATGGTTAAGGTTAGGTTTAGGGACAGGGTTAGTTACAGGGTGAGGGTTAGAGTTAAAGATAGAGAGACGGTAAGGGTCAGAGTTAGGTTTAGCGACAGTGTTAGGGTTAGGGTTAGGGTTAGGTTAGGGTTAGGGTTAGGGTTAGGGTTATGGTTAGGTTTTAGGGATAGGGTTAGGGTTAGGGTTACGGTTTTGGTTTAGGGTTAGGGTTAAGGTTAGGGTTTAGGGTTTAGGGTTAGGGTTAGGGTTAGGGTTAGCATTAGTTTTAGGGTTAGGGACAGGATTAGGGTTTGGGACATGGTTAGGTTTACTGTTAGTGTCATATTAAGTTTAGGTTTTGTCTGATGCTTAAGTTTAGGTTTAGGGACAGGGTTATTGACAGGGTGAGTGTTAGAGTTAAGGTTGGAGAGACGGTAAGGGTCAGAGTTAGGTTTAGCGACAGAGTTAGCGTTAGGGATCAGGTTAGGTTAGGGTTTAGGGTTAGGTTTAGGGTTAGGGTTAGGAATAGGGGAGGGTTAGTGTTTACATTTTAGGGTTAGGTTTAGAGCTAGGGTTAGGGTTAGGGTTAGGTTTAGAGCTAGGGTTAGGGTTAGGGTTAGGTTTTAGGGATAGGGTTCGGGTTAGGGTTACGTTTTAGGTTTAGGGTTAGGGTTAAGGTTAGGGTTTAGTGTTTAGGGTTAGGTATAGGGTTAGAGTTAGGGTTTAGGCTTTAGGGTTAGGGTTAGTGTTAGGGTTTAGGGTTTAGTGTTAGGGTTAGTGTTAGGGTTAGGGTTAGGGTTTAGTGTTTATGGTTGGGGTTAGCGTTAGGGTTAGGTTTTGGGTTTAGTGTTTAGGTTTAGGGTTAGGGTTAGTGTTAGGGTTAGGGTTAGGGTTAGGGTTAGGGACAGGATTAGGGTTTGGGACATGGTTAGGTTTACTGTTAGGGTAATATTAAGTTTAGGTTTTGTCTGATGCTTAAGTTTAGGTTTAGGGACAGGGTTAGTGACAGGGTGAGGGTTAGAGTTAAGGTTGGAGAGACGGTAAGGGTCAGAGTTAGGTTTAGCGACAGTGTTAGGGTTAGGGATCAGGTTAGGTTAGGGTTTAGGGTTAGGGTTAGGGTTAGGGTTAGGAATAGGGGAGGGTTAGTGTTTACATTTTAGGGTTAGGATTTAGGGATAGGGTTAGGGTTAGGGTTAGGGTTAGAGTTAGGGTTAGGGTTAGGGTTAGGGTTAGGTTTTAGGGATAGGGTTAGGGTTAGGGTTACGGTTTAGGTTTAGGGTTAGGGATAAGGTTAGGGTTTAGGGTTTAGGGTTAGGGTTAGG
Organism: Hipposideros larvatus; assembly: GCA_031876335.1. Classification (NCBI taxonomy): domain Eukaryota; kingdom Metazoa; phylum Chordata; class Mammalia; order Chiroptera; family Hipposideridae; genus Hipposideros; species Hipposideros larvatus. Next base: position 372,824 of record JAVKSA010000055.1, read on the forward strand.
GTTAGAGTTAGGGTTTAGGCTTTAGGGTTAGGGTTAGTGTTAGGGTTTAGGGTTTAGGGTTATGGTTAGGGTTACGGTTAGGTTTTGGGTTTAGTGTTTATGGTTAGGGTTAGCGTTAGGGTTAGGTTTTGGGTTTAGGGTTTAGGTTTAGGGTTAGGGTTAGTGTTAGGGTTTCGGGTTTAGTGTTAGTGTTAAGGTTAGGGTTAGGGTTAGGTACACGTTTCGGGTTTGAGACATGGTTAGGTTAATGTTAGGGTTATAGTTAAGTTTAGGTTTTGGCTGATGGTTAAGGTTAGGTTTAGGGACAGGGTTAGTTACAGGGTGAGGGTTAGTGTTAAAGATAGAGAGACGGTAAGGGTCAGAGTTAGGTTTAGCGACAGTGTTAGAGTTAGGGTTAGGGTTAGGTTAGGGTTAGGGTTAGAGTTAGGGTTAGGGTTAGGGTTAGGGTTTGGGTTTAGGGTTTAGGGTTAGGGTTAGGTTTAGGGTTTAGGATTTAGGGTTAGGGTTATGGTTATGGTTAGGGTTAGGGTTATGGGCAGGATAGGGGTTTGGGACATGGTTAGGTTTACTGTTAGGGTTATATTAAGTTTAGGTTTTGTCTGATGCTTAAGTTTAGGTTTAGGGACAGGGTTTGTGACAGGGTGAGGATTAGAGTTAAGGTTGGAGACGGTAAGGGTCAGAGTTAGGTTTAGCGACAGTGTTAGGGTTAGGGATCAGGTTAGGGTAGGGTTGTGGGTTAGGGTTAGGGTTAGGAATAGGGGAGGGTTAGTGTTTACATTTTAGGGTTAGGGTTTAGGGATAGGGTTAGGGTTAGTGTTAAGGTTAGAGTTAGGGTTAGGGTTAGGGTTAGGGTTAGGGTTAGGGTTAGGGTTATGGTTTAGGTTTAGGGTTAGGGTTAAGGTTAGGGTTTAGGGTTTAGGGGTAGGGTTAGGGTTAGAGTTAGGCTTTAGGCTTTTGGGTTAGGGTTAGTGTTAGGGTTTAGGGTTTAGGGTTAGGGTTAGGGTTAGGGTTAGGGTTTAGTGTTTATGGTTACGGTTAGCGTTAGGGTTAGGGTTTGGGTTTAGGGTTTAGGTTTAGGGTTAGGGTTAGTGTTAGGGTTTCGGGTTTAGTGTTAGGGTTAAGGTTAGGGTTAGGGTTAGGGTTAGGGTTAGGTTTAGGCTTAGGTTTTAGGGATAGGGTTAGTGTTATGGTTACAATTTAGGTTTAGGGTTAGGGTTAAGGTTAGGGTTTAGGGTTTAGGGTTAGGGTTAGGGTTAGGGTTAGCATTAGGTTTAGGGTTAGGGACAGGATTAGGGTTTGGGACATGGTTACGTTTACTGTTAGGGTTATATTAAGTTTAGGTTTTGTCTGATGCTTAAGTTTAGGTTTAGGGACAGGGTTAGTGACAGGGTGAGGGTTAGAGTTAAGGTTGGAGAGACGGTAAGCGTCAGAGTTAGGTTTAGCGACAGTGTTATGGTTAGGGATCAGGTTAGGTTAGGGTTTAGGGTTAGGGTTAGGGTTAGGGTTAGGAATAGGGGAGGGTTAGTGTTTACATTTTAGGTTTAGGGTTTAGGGATAGGGTTAGGGTTAGGGTTAGGGTTAGAGTTAGGGTTAGGGTTAGGGTTAGGGTTAGGTTTTAGGGATAGGGTTGTGTTAGGGTTTAGGGTTTAGGGTTAGGGTTAGGGTTAGAGTTAGGGTTTAGGCTTTAGGGTTAGGGTTAGTGTTAGGGTTTAGGGTTTAGGGTTAGGGTTAGGGTTAGGGTTAGGGTTAGGGTTAGGGTTTAGTGTTTATGGTTAGGGTTAGCGTTAGGGTTAGGGTTTGGGTTTAGTGTTTAGGTTTAGGGTTAGGGTTAGTGTTAGGGTTTCGAGTTTAGTGTTAGGGTTAAGGTTAGGGTTAGGGTTAGGTACACGTTTCGGGTTTGAGACATGGTTAGGTTTAGTGTTAGGGTTATAGTTAAGTTTAGGTTTTGGCTGATGGTTAAGTTTAGGTTTAGGGACAGGGTTAGTTACAGGGTGAGGGTTAGAGTTAAAGATAGAGAGATGGTAAGGGTCAGAGTTAGGTTTAGCGACAGTGTTAGGGTTAGGGTTAGGGTTAGAGTTAGGGTTTAGGGTTAGCCTTAAGGTTAGGATTTAGGATTTAGGGTTATGGTTATGGTTAGGGTTAGGGTTAGGGTTAGGGGCAGGATTAGGGTTTGGGAAATGGTTAGGTTTAGTGTAGGGTTATAGTTAAATTTTGGTTTTGGCTGATGGTTAAGGTTAGTTTTAGGGACAGGTTTAGTGACAGGGTGAGGGTTAGAGTTAAGTTTAGAGAGACGGTAAGGGTCAGAGTTAGGTTTAGCGACAGTGTTAGTGTTAGGGATCAGGTTAGGTTAGGGTTTAGGGTTAGGGTTACAGTTTAGGTTTAGGGTTAGGGTTAAGGTTAGGGTTTAGGGTTTAGGGTTAGGGTTAGGGTTAGAGTTAGGGTTTAGGATTTAGGGTTAGGGTTAGTGTTAGGGTTTCGGGTTTCGGGTTAGGGTTAGGATTAGGGTTAGGGTTAGGGTTTAGTGTTTATGGTTACGGTTAGCGTTAGGGTTAGGTTTAGGGTTTAGTGTTTATGGTTAGGGTTAGCGTTAGGGTTAGGCTTTGGGTTTAGGGTTTAGGTTTAGGTTTAGAGTTAGTGTTAGGGTTTCGGGTTTAGTGTTAGAGTTAAGGTTAGGGTTAGGGTTAGGTACACGTTTCGGGTTTGAGACATGTTTAGGTTTAGTGTTAGGGTTATAGTTAAGTTTAGGTTTTGCCTGATGGTTAAGGTTAGGTTTAGGGACAGGGTTAGTTACAGGGTGAGGGTTAGAGTTAAGGTTGGAGAGACGGTAAGGGTCAGAGTTAGGTTTAGCGACAGTGTTAGGGTTAGGGTTAGGGTTAGGTTAGGGTTAGGGTTAGGGTTAGGGTTATGGTTAGGTTTTAGGGATAGGGTTAGGGTTAGGGTTACGGTTTTGGTTTAGGGTTAGGGTTAAGGTTAGGGTTTAGGGTTTAGGGTTAGGTATAGGGTTAGGGTTAGCATTAGTTTTAGGGTTAGGGACAGGATTAGGGTTTGGGACATGGTTAGGTTTACTGTTAGTGTCATATTAAGTTTAGGTTTTGTCTGATGCTTAAGTTTAGGTTTAGGGACAGGGTTATTGACAGGGTGAGGGTTAGAGTTAAGGTTGGAGAGACGGTAAGGGTCAGAGTTAGGTTTAGCGACAGAGTTAGGGTTAGGGATCAGGTTAGGTTAGGGTTTAGGGTTAGGTTTAGGGTTAGGGTTAGGAATAGGGGAGGGTTAGTGTTTACATTTTAGGGTTAGGGTTTAGGGATAGGGTTAGGGTTAGGGGTAGGGTTAGAGTTAGGGTTAGGGTTAGGGTTAGGTTTTAGGGATAGGGTTATTGTTAGGGTTACGTTTTAGGTTTAGGGTTAGGGTTAAGGTTAGGGTTTAGTGTTTAGGGTTAGGTATAGGTTTAGAGTTAGGGTTTAGGCTTTAGGGTTAGGGTTAGTGTTAGGGTTTAGGGTTTAGTGTTAGGGTTAGTGTTAGGGTTAGGGTTAGGGTTTAGTGTTTATGGTTGGGGTTAGCGTTAGGGTTAGGTTTTGGGTTTAGTGTTTAGGTTTAGGGGTAGGGTTAGTGTTAGGGTTAGGGTTAGGGTTAGGGTTAGGGACAGGATTAGGGTTTGGGACATGGTTAGGTTTACTGTTAGGGTAATATTAAGTTTAGGTTTTGTCTGATGCTTAAGTTTAGGTTTAGGGACAGGGTTAGTGACAGGGTGAGGGTTAGAGTTAAGGTTGGAGAGACGGTAATGGTCAGAGTTAGGTTTAGCGACAGTGTTAGGGTTAGGGATCAGGTTAGGTTAGGGTTTAGGGTTAGGGTTAGGGTTAGGAATAGGGGAGGGTTAGTGTTTACATTTTAGGGTTAGGGTTTAGGGATAGGGTTAGGGTTAGGGTTAGGGTTAGAGTTAGGGTTAGGGTTAGGGTTAGGGTTAGGTTTTAGGGATAGGTTTGTGTTAGGGTTACGGTTTAGGTTTAGGGTGAGGGTTAAGATTAGGGTTTAGGGTTTAGGGTTAGGGTTAGGGTTTGAGTTAGGATTTAGGCTTTAGGGTTAGGGTTAGTGTTAGGGTTTAGGTTTAGGGTTAGGGTTAGTGTTAGGGTTTCAGGTTTAGTGTTAGTGTTAAGGTTAGGGTTAGGGTTAGGTACACGTTTCGGGTTTGAGACATGGTTAGGTTAATGTTAGGGTTATAGTTAAGTTTAGGTTTTGGCTGATGGTTAAGGTTAGGTTTAGGGACAGGGTTAGTTACAGGGTGAGGGTTAGTGTTAAAGGTAGAGAGACGGTAAGGGTCAGAGTTAGGTTTAGCGACAGTGTTAGAGTTAGGGTTAGGGTTGGGTTAGGGTTAGGGTTAGAGTTAGGGTTTAGGGTTAGGGTTAGGTTTAGGGTTTAGGATTTAGGGTTAGGGTTATGGTTATGGTTATGGTTAGGGTTAGGGGCAGGATAGGGGTTTGGGACATGGTTAGGTTTACTGTTAGGGTTATATTAAGTTTAGGTTTTGTCTGATGCTTAAATTTAGGTTTAGGGACAGGGTTAGTGACAGGGTGAGGGTTAGAGTTAAGGTTGGAGAGACAGTAAGGGTCAGAGTTAGGTTTAGCGACAGTGTTAGGGTTAGGGATCAGGTTAGGTTAGGGTTGTGGGTTAGGGTTAGGGTTAGAAATAGGGGAGGGTTAGTGTTTACATTTTAGGGTTAGGGTTTAGGGATAGGGTTAGGGTTAGTGTTAGGGTTAGAGTTAGGGTTAGGGTTAGGGTTAGGGTTAGGGTTAGGGTTAGGTTTATGGTTTAGGTTTAGGGTTAGGGTTAAGGTTAGGGTTTAGGGTTTAGGGTTAGGGTTAGGGTTAGAGTTAGGGTTTAGGCTTTAGGGTTAGGGTTAGTGTTAGGGTTTAGGGTTTAGGGTTAGGGTTAGGGTTAGGGTTAGGGTTTAGTGTTTATGGTTACGATTAGCGTTAGGGTTAGGGTTTGGGTTTAGGGTTTAGGTTTAGGGTTAGGGTTAGTGTTAGGGTTTCGGGTTTAGTGTTAGGGTTAAGGTTAGGGTTAGGGTTAGGGTTAGGGTTAGGGTTAGGTTTAGGCTTAGGTTTTAGGGATAGGGTTAGTGTTAGGGTTACGATTTAGGTTTAGGGTTAGGGTTTAGGTTAGGGTTTAGGGTTTAGGGTTAGGGTTAGGGTTAGGGTTAGCATTAGGTTTAGGGTTAGGGACAGGATTAGGGTTTGGGACATGGTTAGGTTTACTGTTAGGGTTATATTAAGTTTAGGTTTTGTCTGATGCTTAAGTTTAGGTTTAGTTACAGGGTTAGTGACAGGGTGAGGGTTAGAGTTAAGGTGGAGAGACGGTAAGCGTCAGAGTTAGGTTTAGCGACAGTGTTAGGGTTAGGGATCAGGTTAGGTTAGGGTTTAGGGTTAGGGTTAGGGTTAGGGTTAGGAATAGGGGAGGGTTAGTGTTTACATTTTAGGGTTAGGTTTTAGGGATAGGGTTAGGGTTAGGGTTAGGTTTTAGGGATAGGGTTAGGGTTAGGGTTACGGTTTAGGTTTAGTGTTAGGGTTAAGGTTAGGGTTTAGTGTTTAGGGTTAGGTATAGGGTTAGAGTTAGGGTTTAGGCTTTAGTGTTAGGGTTAGTGTTAGGGTTTAGGGTTTAGTGTTAGGGTTAGTGTTAGGGTTAGGGTTAGGGTTTAGTGTTTATGGTTGGGGTTAGCGTTAGGGTTAGGTTTTGGGTTTAGTGTTTAGGTTTAGGGTTAGGGTTAGTGTTAGGGTTAGGGTTAGGGTTAGGGTTAGGGACAGGATTAGGGTTTGGGACATGGTTAGGTTTACTGTTAGGGTAATATTAAGTTTAGGTTTTGTCTGATGCTTAAGTTTAGGTTTAGGGACAGGGTTAGTGACAGGGTGAGGGTTAGAGTTAAGGTTGGAGAGACGGTAAGGGTCAGAGTTAGGTTTAGCGACAGTGTTAGGGTTAGGGATCAGGTTAGGTTAGGGTTTAGGGTTAGGGTTAGGGTTAGGGTTAGGAATAGGGGAGGGTTAGTGTTTACATTTTAGGGTTAGGGTTTAGGGATAGGGTTAGGGTTAGGGTTAGGGTTAGAGTTAGGGTTAGGGTTAGGGTTAGGGTTAGGTTTTAGGGATAGATTTAGGGTTAGGGTTACGGTTTAGGTTTAGGGTGAGGGTTAAGGTTAGGGTTTAGGGTTTAGGGTTAGGGTTAGGGTTAGAGTTAGGATTTAGGCTTTAGGGTTAGGGTTAGTGTTAGGGTTTAGGTTTAGGGTTAGGGTTAGTGTTAGGGTTTCGGGTTTAGTGTTAGTGTTAAGGTTAGGGTTAGGGTTAGGTACACGTTTCGGGTTTGAGACATGGTTAGGTTAATGTTAGGGTTATAGTTAAGTTTAGGTTTTGGCTGATGGTTAGGGTTAGGTTTAGGGACAGGGTTAGTTACAGGGTGAGGGTTAGTGTTAAAGATAGAGAGACGGTAAGGGTCAGAGTTAGGTTTAGCGACAGTGTTAGAGTTAGGGTTAGGGTTAGGTTAGGGTTAGGGTTAGAGTTAGGGTTTAGGGTTAGGGTTAGGTTTAGGGTTTAGGATTTAGGGTTAGGGTTATGGGTATGGTTAGGGTTAGGGTTAGGGGCAGGATAGGGGTTTGGGACATGGTTAGGTTTACTGTTAGGGTTATATTAAGTTTAGGTTTTGTCTGATGCTTAAGTTTAGGTTTAGGGACAGGGTTAGTGACAGGGTGAGGGTTAGAGTTAAGGTTGGAGAGACGGTAAGGGTCAGAGTTAGGTTTAGCGACAGTGTTAGGGTTAGGGATCAGGTTAGGTTAGGGTTGTGGGTTAGGGTTAGGGTTAGAAATAGGGGAGGGTTAGTGTTTACATTTTAGGGTTAGGGTTTAGGGATAGGGTTAGGGTTAGTGTTAGGGTTAGAGTTAGGGTTAGGGTTAGGGTTAGGGTTAGGTTTATGGTTTAGGTTTAGGGTTAGGGTTAAGGTTAGGGTTTAGGGTTTAGGGTTAGGGTTAGGGTTAGAGTTAGGGTTTAGGCTTTAGGGTTAGGGTTAGTGTTAGGGTTTAGGGTTTAGGGTTAGGGTTAGGGTTAGGGTTAGGGTTTAGTGTTTATGGTTACGGTTAGCGTTAGGGTTAGGGTTTGGGTTTAGGGTTTAGGTTTAGGGTTAGGGTTAGTGTTAGGGTTTCGCGTTTAGTGTTAGGGTTAAGGTTAGGGTTAGAGTTAGGGTTAGGGTTAGGGTTAGGTTTAGGCTTAGGTTTTAGGGATAGGGTTAGTGTTAGGGTTACGATTTAGGTTTAGGGTTAGGGTTAACGTTAGGGTTTAGGGTTTAGGGTTAGGGATAGGGTTAGGGTTAGCATTAGGTTTAGGGTTAGGGACAGGATTAGGGTTTGGGACATGGTTAGGTTTTCTGTTAGGGTTATATTAAGTTTAGGTTTTGTCTGATGCTTAAGTTTAGGTTTAGGGACAGGGTTAGTGACAGGGTGAGGGTTAGAGTTAAGGTTGGAGAGACGGTAAGCGTCAGAGTTAGGTTTAGCGACAGTGTTAGGGTTAGGGATCAGGTTAGGTTAGGGTTTAGGGTTAGGGTTAGGGTTAGGGTTAGGAATAGGGGAGGGTTAGTGTTTACATTTTAGGGTTAGGTTTTAGGGATAGGGTTAGGGTTAGGGTTAGGGTTAGAGTTAGGGTTAGGGTTAGGGTTAGGGTTAGGGTTAGGTTTTAGGAATAGGGTTGTGTTAGGGTTTAGGGTTTAGGGTTAGGGTTAGGGTTAGAGTTAGGGTTTAGGCTTTAGGGTTAGTGTTAGTGTTAGGGTTTAGGGTTTAGGGTTAGGGTTAGGGTTAGGGTTAGGGTTTAGTGTTTATGGTTAGGGTTAGCGTTAGGGTTAGGGTTTGGGTTTAGTGTTTAGGTTTAGGGTTAGGGTTAGTGTTAGGGTTTCGAGTTTAGTGTTAGGGTTAAGGTTAGGGTTAGGGTTAGGTACACGTTTCGGGTTTGAGACATGGTTAGGTTTAGTGTTAGGGTTATAGTTAAGTTTAGGTTTTGGCTGATGGTTAAGGTTAGGTTTAGGGACAGGGTTAGTTACAGGGTGAGGGTTAGAGTTAAAGATAGAGAGACGGTAAGGGTCAGAGTTAGGTTTAGCGACAGTGTTAGGGTTAGGGTTAGGGTTAGAGTTAGGGTTTAGGGTTAGCCTTAAGGTTAGGATTTTGGATTTAGGGTTATGGTTATGGTTAGGGTTAGGGTTAGGGTTAGGGGCAGGATTAGGGTTTGGGAAATGGTTAGGTTTAGTGTAGGGTTATAGTTAAATTTTGGTTTTGGCTGATGGTTAAGGTTAGTTTTAGGGACAGGTTTAGTGACAGGGTGAGGGTTAGAGTTAAATTTAGAGAGACGGTAAGGGTCAGAGTTAGGTTTAGCGACAGTGTTAGTGTTAGGGATCAGGTTAGGTTAGGGTTTAGGGTTAGGGTTAGGGTTAGAGTTAGGAATAGGGGAGGGTTAGTGTTTACATTTTAGGGTTAGGGTTTAGGGATAGGGTTAGGGTTAGGGTTAGGGTTAGAGTTAGGATTTAGGCTTTAGGGTTAGAGTTAGGGTTCGAGTTAGGGCTTACGGTTTAGGGTTAGGGTTAGGGTTAGGGTTAGGGTTTCGGGTTTCGGGTTAGGGTTAAGTTTAGGGTTAGGGTTAGGTACACGATTCGGGTTTGAGACATGTTTAGGTATAGTGTTAGGGTTATGGTTAAGTTTAGGTTTTGGCTGATGGTTAAGGTTAGGTTTAGGGACAGGGTTAGTTACAGGGTGAGGGTTAGAGTTAAAGATAGAGAGACGGTAAGGGTCAGAGTTAGGTTTAGCGACAGTGTTAGGGTTAGGGTTAGGGTTAGGTTAGGGTTAGGGTTATGGTTAGGGTTAGGGTTAGGTTTTAGGGATAGGGTTAGGGTTAGGGTTACGGTTTTGGTTTAGGGTTAGGGTTAAGGTTAGGGTTAGGGTTAGGGTTAGGGTTTAGGCTTTAGGGTTAGGGTTAGTGTTAGGGTTTAGGGTTTAGGGTTAGGGTTAGGGTTAGGGTTAGGGTTAGGGTTTAGTGTTTATGGTTAGGGTTAGCGTTAGGGTTAGGGTTTGGGTTTAGTGTTTAGGTTTAGGGTTAGGGTTAGTGTTAGGGTTTCGAGTTTAGTGTTAGGGTTAAGGTTAGGGTTAGGGTTAGGTACACGTTTCGGGTTTGAGACATGGTTAGGTTTAGTGTTAGGGTTATAGTTAAGTTTAGGTTTTGTCTGATGGTTAAGGTTAGGTTTAGGGACAGGGTTAGTTACAGGGTGAGGGTTAGAGTTAAAGATAGAGAGACGGTAAGGTACAGAGTTAGGTTTAGCGACAGTGTTAGGGTTAGGGTTAGGGTTAGGTTAGGGTTAGGGTTAGGGTTAGGGTTAGGGTTAGGTTTTAGGGATAGGGTTAGTGTTAGGGTTACGGTTTTGGTTTAGGGTTAGGGTTAAGGTTAGGGTTTAGGGTTTACGGTTAGGGTTAGGGTTAGGGTTAGGGTTAGGGTTTAGAGTTTATGGTTACGGTTAGCGTTAGGGTTAGGGTTTGGGTTTAGAGTTTAGGTTTAGGGTTAGGGTTAGTGTTAGGGTTTCGGGTTTAGTGTTAGGGTTAAGGTTAGGGTTAGGGTTAGGGTTAGGGTTAGGGTTAGGTTTAGGCTTAGGTTTTAGGGATAGGGTTAGTGTTAGGGTTAAGGTTAGGGTTAGGGTTAGGGTTAGGGTTAGGGTTAGCATTAGGTTTAGGGTTAGGGACAGGATTAGGGTTTGGGACATGGTTAGGTTTACTGTTAGGGTTATATTAAGTTTAGGTTTTGTCTGATGCTTAAGTTTAGGTTTAGGGACAGGGTTAGTGACAGAGTCAGGGTTAGAGTTAAGGTTGGAGAGACGGTAAGCGTCAGAGTTAGGTTTAGCGACAGTGTTACGGTTAGGGATCAGGTTAGGTTAGGGTTTAGGGTTAGGGTTAGGGTTAGGGTTAGGAATAGGGGAGGGTTAGTGTTTACATTTTAGGGTTAGGGTTTAGGGATAGGGTTAGGGTTAGGGTTAGGGTTAGAGTTAGGGTTAGGGTTAGGGTTAGATTTTAGGGATAGGGTTGTGTTAGGGTTTAGGGTTTAGGGTTAGCGTTAGGGTTAGAGTTAGGGTTTAGGCTTAAGGGTTAGGGTTAGTGTTAGGGTTTAGGGTTTAGGGTTAGGGTTAGGGTTAGGGTTAGGGTTAGGGTTTAGTGTTTATGGTTAGGGTTAGCGTTAGGATTAGGGTTTGGGTTTAGTGTTTAGGTTTAGGGTTAGGGTTACTGTTAGGGTTTCGAGTTTAGTGTTAGGGTTAAGGTTAGGGTTAGGGTTAGGTAAACGTTTCGGGTTTGAGACATGGTTAGGTTTAGTGTTAGGGTTATAGTTAAGTTTAGGTTTTGGCTGATGGTTAAAGTTAGGTTTAGGGACAGGGTTAGTTACAGGGTGAGGGTTAGAGTTAAAGATAGAGAGACGGTAAGGGTCAGAGTTAGGTTTAGCGACACTGTTAAGGTTAGGGTTAGGGTTAGAGTTAGGGTTTAGGGTTAGGGTTAGGGTTAGAGTTAGGATTTAGGCTTTAGGGTTAGGGTTAGGGTTCGAGTTAGGGCTTACGGTTTAGGGTTAGGGTTAGGGTTAGGGTTAGGGTTTCGGGTTTCGGGTTAGGGTTAAGTTTAGGGTTAGGGTTAGGTACACGATTCGGGTTTGAGACATGTTTAGGTTTAGTGTTAGGGTTGTGGTTAAGTTTAGGTTTTGGCTGATGGTTAAGGTTAGGTTTAGGGACAGGGTTAGTTACAGGGTGAGGATTAGAGTTAAAGTTAGAGAGACGGTAAGGTACAGAGTTAGGTTTAGCGACAGTGTTAGGGTTAGGTTTAGGGTTAGGTTAGGGTTAGGGTTAGGGTTAGGTTTTAGGGATAGGGTTAGGGTTAGGGTTACGGTTTAGGTTTAGTGTTAGGGTTAAGGTTAGGTTTCAGGGTTTAGGGTTAGGGTTAGGGTTAGGATTAGCATTAGGTTTAGGGTTAGGGACAGGATTAGGGTTTGGGACATGGTTAGGTTTACTGTTAGGGTAATATTAAGTTTAGGTTTTGTCTGATGCTTAAGTTTAGGTTTAGGGACAGGGTTAGTGACAGGTGAGGGTTAGAGTTAAGGTTGGAGAGACGGTAAGGGTCAGAGTTAGGTTTAGCGACAGTGTTAGGGTTAGGGATCAGGTTAGGTTAGGGTTTAGGGTTAGGGTTAGGGTTAGGGTTAGGAATAGGGGAGGGTTAGTGTTTACATTTTAGGGTTAGGGTTTAGGGATAGGGTTAGGGTTAGGGTTAGGGTTAGAGTTAGGGTTAGGGTTAGGGTTAGGGTTAGGGTTAGGTTTTAGGGATAGGGTTGTGTTAGGGTTTAGGGTTTAGTGTTAGGGTTAGGGTTAGAGTTAGGGTTTAGGCTTAAGGGTTAGGGTTAGTGTAGGGTTTAGGGTTTAGGGTTAGGGTTAGGGTTAGGGTTAGGGTTAGGGTTTAGTGTTTATGGTTAGGGTTAGCGTTAGGGTTAGGGTTTGGGTTTAGTGTTTAGGTTTAGGGTTAGGGTTACTGTTAGGGTTTCGAGTTTAGTGTTAGGGTTAAGGTTAGGGTTAGGGTTAGGTAAACGTTTCGGGTTTGAGACATGGTTAGGTTTAGTGTTAGCGTTATAGTTAAGTTTAGGTTTTTGCTGATGGTTAAGGTTAGGTTTAGGGACAGGGTTAGTTACAGGGTGAGGGTTAGAGTTAAAGATAGAGAGACGGTAAGGGTCAGAGTTAGGTTTAGCGACAGTGTTAGGGTTAGGGTTAGGGTTAGAGTTAGGGTTTAGGGTTAGGGTTAGGGTTAGAGTCAGGATTTAGGCTTTAGGGTTAGGGTTAGGGTTCGAGTTAGGGCTTACGGTTTAGGGTTAGGGTTAGGGTTAGGGTTAGGGTTTCGGGTTTCGGGTTAGGGTTAAGTTTAGGGTTAGGGTTAGGTACACGATTCGGGTTTGAGACATGTTTAGGTTTAGTGTTAGGGTTGTGGTTAAGTTTAGGTTTTGGCTGATGGTTAAGGTTAGGTTTAGGGACAGGGTTAGTTACAGGGTGAGGATTAGAGTTAAAGTTAGAGAGACGGTAAGGTACAGAGTTAGGTTTAGCGACAGTGTTAGGGTTAGGGTTAGGGTTAGGTTAGGGTTAGGGTTAGGGTTGGGGTTAGGTTTTAGGGATAGGGTTAGGGTTAGGGTTACGGTTTAGGTTTAGGGTTAGGGTTAAGGTTAGGGTTTAGGGTTTCGGGTTAGGGTTAGGGTTAGGGTTAGCATTAGGTTTAGGGTTAGGGACAGGATTAGGGTTTGGGACATGGTTAGGATTACTGTTAGGGTAATATTAAGTTTAGGTTTTGTCTGATGCTTAAGTTTAGGTTTAGGGACAGGGTTAGTGACAGGTGAGGGTTAGAGTTAAGGTTGGAGAGACGGTAAGGGTCAGAGTTAGGTTTAGCGACAGTGTTAGGGTTAGGGATCAGGTTAGGTTAGGGTTTAGGGTTAGGGTTAGGGTTAGGGTTAGGAATAGGGGAGGGTTAGTGTTTACATTTTAGGGTTAGGGTTTAGGGAAAGGGTTAGGGTTAGGGTTACGGTTTTGGTTTAGGGTTAGGGTTAAGGTTAGGGTTTAGGGTTTAGGGTTAGGGTTAGGGTTAGGGTTAGCATTAGTTTTAGGGTCTGGGACAGGATTAGGGTTTGGGACATGGTTAGGTTTACTGTTAGTGTCATATTAAGTTTAGGTTTTGTCTGATGCTTAAGTTTAGGTTTAGGGACAGGGTTATTGACAGGGTGAGGGTTAGAGTTAAGGTTGGGGAGACGGTAAGGGTCAGAGTTAGGTTTAGCGACAGTGTTAGGGTTAGGGATCAGGTTAGGTTAGGGTTTAGGGTTAAGGTTAGGGTTAGGGTTAGGAATAGGGGAGGGTTAGTGTTTACATTTTAGGGTTAGGGTTTAGGGATAGGGTTAGGGTTAGGGTTATGGTTAGAGTTAGGGTTAGGGTTAGGGTTAGGTTTTAGGGGTAGGGTTAGGGTTAGGGTTACAGTTTAGGTTTAGGGTTAGGGTTAAGGTTAGGGTTTAGTGTTTAGGGTTAGGTATAGGGTTAGAGTTAGGGTTTAGGCTTTAGGGTTAGGGTTAGTGTTAGGGTTTAGGTTTTAGTGTTAGGGTTAGTGTTAGGGTTAGGGTTAGGGTTTAGTGTTTATGGTTGGGGATAGCGTTAGGGTTAGGTTTTGGGTTTAGTGTTTAGGTTTAGGGTTAGGGTTAGTTTTAGGGTTAGGGTTAGGGTTAGGGTTAGGGTTAGGGACAGGATTAGTGTTTGGGACATGGTTAGGTTTACTGTTAGGGTAATATTAAGTTTAGGTTTTGTCTGATGCTTAAGTTTAGGTTTAGGGACAGGGTTAGTGACAGGTGAGGGTTAGAGTTAAGGTTGGAGAGACGGTAAGGGTCAGAGTTAGGTTTAGCGACAGTGTTAGGGTTAGGGATCAGGTTAGGTTAGGGTTTAGGGTTAGGGTTAGGGTTAGGGTTAGGAATAGGGGAGGGTTAGTGTTTACATTTTAGGGTTAGGGTTTAGGGATAGGGTTAGGATTAGGGTAAGGGTTAGAGTTAGGGTTAGGGTTAGGGTTAGGGTTAGGTTTTAGGGATAGGGTTAGGGTTAGGGTTACGGTTTAGGTTTAGGTTTAGGGTTAAGGTTAGGGTTTAGGGTTTAGGGTTAGGGTTAGGGTTAGAGTTAGGGTTTAGGCTTTAGGGTTAGGGTTAGTATTAGGGTTTAGGGTTTAGGGTTAGGGTTAGGGTTAGGGTTTAGTGTTTATGGTTAGGGTTAGCGTTAGGGTTAGTGTTTGGGTTTAGGGTTTAGGTTTAGGGTTAGGGTTAGTGTTAGGGTTTCGGGTTTAGTGTTAGGGTTAAGGTTAGGGTTAGGGTTAGGTACACGTTTCGGGTTTGAGACATGGTTAGGTTTAGTGTTAGGGTTATAGTTAAGTTTAGGTTTTGGCTGATGGTTAAGGTTAGGTTTAGGGACAGGGTTAGTTACAGGGTTAGGGTTAGAGTTAAAGATAGAGAGACGGTAAGGGTCAGAGTTAGGTTTAGCGACAGTGTTAGAGTTAGGGTTAGGGTTAGGTTAGGGTTAGGGTTAGGGTTAGGGTTTAGGGTTAGGGTTAGGTTTAGGGTTTAGGATTTAGGGTTAGGGTTATGGTTATGGTTAGGGTTAGGGTTAGGGGCAGGATTAGGGTTTGGGACATGGTTAGGTTTACTGTTAGGGTTATATTAAGTTTAGGTTTTGTCTGATGCTTAAGTTTAGGTTTAGGGACAGGGTTAGTGACAGGGTGAGGGTTAGAGTTAAGGTTGGAGAGACGGTAAGGGTCAGAGTTAGCTTTAGCGACAGTGTTAGGGTTAGGGATCAGGTTAGGTTAGGGTTTTGTGTTAGGGTTAAGGTTAGGGTTAGGAATAGGGTAGGGTTAGTGTTTACATTTTAGGGTTAGGGTTTAGGGATAGGGTTAGGGTTAGGGTTAGGGTAAGAGTTAGGGTTAGGGTTAGGGTTAGGGTTAGGGTTAGGGTTAGGGTTACGGTTTAGGTTTAGGGTTAGGGTTAAGGTTAGGGTTTAGGGTTTAGGGTTAGGGTTAGGGTTAGAGTTAGGGTTTAGTCTTTAGGGTTAGGGTTAGTGTTAGGGTTTAGGGTTTAGGGTTAGGGTTAGGGTTAGGGTTAGGGTTTAGTGTTTATGGCTACGTTTAGCGTTAGGGTTAGGGTTTGGGTTTAGGGTTTAGGTTTAGGGTTAGGGTTAGTGTTAGGGTTTCGGGTTTAGTGTTAGGGTTAAGGTTAGGGTTAGGGTTAGGGTTAGGGTTAGGGTTAGGTTTAGGCTTAGGTTTTAGGGATAGGGTTAGTGTTAGGGTTAAGGTTAGGGTTAGGGTTAGGGTTAGGGTTAGGGTTAGCATTAGGTTTAGGGTTAGGGACAGGATTAGGGTTTGGGACAATGTTAGGTTTACTGTTAGGGTTATATTAAGTTTAGGTTTTGTCTGATGCTTAAGTTTAGGTTTAGGGACAGGGTTAGTGACAGGGTGAGGGTTAGAGTTAAGTTTGGAGAGACGGTAAGCGTCAGAGTTAGGTTTAGCGACAGTGTTAGGGTTAGGGATCAGGTTAGGTTAGGGTTTAGGGTTAGGGTTAGGAATAGGGGAGGGTTAGTGTTTACATTTTACGGTTATGGTTTAGGGATAGGGTTAGGGTTAGGGTTAGGGTTAGAGTTAGGGTTAGGGTTAGGGTTAGGGTTAGGGTTAGGTTTTAGGGATAGGGTTGTGTTAGGGTTTAGGGTTTAGGGTTAGGGTTAGGGTTAGAGTTAGGGTTTAGGCTTTAGGGTTAGGGTTAGTGTTAGGGTTTAGGGTTTAGGGTTAGGGTTAGGGTTAGGGTTAGGGTTAGGGTTTAGTGTTTATGGTTAGGGTTAGCGTTAGGGTTAGGGTTTGGGTTTAGTGTTTAGGTTTAAGGTTAGGGTTTGTGTTAGGGTTTCGAGTTTAGTGTTAGGGTTAAGGTTAGGGTTAGGGTTAGGGTTAGGGTTAGGGTTAGGTTTTAGGGATAGGGTTAGGGTTAGGGTTACGGTTTAGGTTTAGGGTTAGGGTTAAGGTTAGTGTTTAGGGTTTAGGGTTAGGGTTAGGGTTAGAGTTAGGGTTTAGGCTTTAGGGTTAGGGTTAGTGTTAGGGTTTAGGGTTTAGGGTTAGGGTTAGGGTTAGGGTTAGGGTTAGGGTTAGCATTAGTTTTAGGGTTAGGGACAGGATTAGGGTTTGGGACATGGTTAGGTTTACTGTTAGTGTCATATTAAGTTTAGGTTTTGTCTGATGCTTAAGTTTAGGTTTAGGGACAGGGTTATTGACAGGGTGAGGGTTAGAGTTAAGGTTGGAGAGACGGTAAGGGTCAGAGTTAGGTTTAGCGACAGTGTTAGGGTTAGGTATCAGGTTAGGTTAGGTTTTAGGGTTAGGGTTAGGGTTAGGGTTAGGAATAGGGGAGGGTTAGTGTTTACATTTTAGGGTTAGGGTTTAGGGATAGGGTTAGGGTTAGGGTTAGGGTTAGAGTTAGGGTTAGGGTTAGGGTTAGGGTTAGGGTTAGGTTTTAGGGATAGGGTTGTGTTAGGGTTTAGGGTTTAGTGTTAGGGTTAGGGTTAGAGTTAGGGTTTAGGCTTAAGGGTTAGGGTTAGTGTAGGGTTTAGGGTTTAGGGTTAGGGTTAGGGTTAGGGTTAGGGTTAGGGTTTAGTGTTTATGGTTAGGGTTAGCATTAGGGTTAGGGTTTGGGTTTAGTGTTTAGGTTTAGGGTTAGGGTTACTGTTAGGGTTTCGAGTTTAGTGTTAGGGTTAAGGTTAGGGTTAGGGTTAGGTAAACGTTTCGGGTTTGAGACATGGTTAGGTTTAGTGTTAGCGTTATAGTTAAGTTTAGGTTTTTGCTGATGGTTAAGGTTAGGTTTAGGGACAGGGTTAGTTACAGGGTGAGGGTTAGAGTTAAAGATAGAGAGACGGTAAGGGTCAGAGTTAGGTTTAGCGACAGTGTTAGGGTTAGGGTTAGAGTTAGGGTTTAGGGTTAGGGTTAGGGTTAGAGTCAGGATTTAGGCTTTAGGGTTAGGGTTAGGGTTCGAGTTAGGGCTTACGGTTTAGGGTTAGGTTTAGGGTTAGGGTTAGGGTTTCGGGTTTCGGGTTAGGGTTAAGTTTAGGGTTAGGGTTAGGTACACGATTCGGGTTTGAGACATGATTAGGTTTAGTGTTAGGGTTGTGGTTAAGTTTAGGTTTTGGCTGATGGTTAAGGTTAGGTTTAGGGACAGGGTTAGTTACAGGGTGAGGATTAGAGTTAAAGTTAGAGAGACGGTAAGGTACAGAGTTAGGTTTAGCGACAGTGTTAGGGTTAGGGTTAGGGTTAGGTTAGGGTTAGGGTTAGGGTTGGGGTTAGGTTTTAGGGATAGGGTTAGGGTTAGGGTTACGGTTTAGGTTTAGGGTTAGGGTTAAGGTTAGGGTTTAGGGTTTCGGGTTAGGGTTAGGGTTAGGGTTAGCATTAGGTTTAGGGTTAGGGACAGGATTAGGGTTTGGGACATGGTTAGGATTACTGTTAGGGTAATATTAAGTTTAGGTTTTGTCTGATGCTTAAGTTTAGGTTTAGGGACAGGGTTAGTGACAGGTGAGGGTTAGAGTTAAGGTTGGAGAGACGGTAAGGGTCAGAGTTAGGTTTAGCGACAGTGTTAGGGTTAGGGATCAGGTTAGGTTAGGGTTTAGGGTTAGGGTTAGGGTTAGGGTTAGGAATAGGGGAGGGTTAGTGTTTACATTTTAGGGTTAGGGTTTAGGGAAAGGGTTAGGGTTAGGGTTACGGTTTTGGTTTAGGGTTAGGGTTAAGGTTAGGGTTTAGGGTTTAGGGTTAGGGTTAGGGTTAGGGTTAGCATTAGTTTTAGGGTAAGGGACAGGATTAGGGTTTGGGACATGGTTAGGTTTACTGTTAGTGTCATATTAAGTTTAGGTTTTGTCTGATGCTTAAGTTTAGGTTTAGGGACAGGGTTATTGACAGGGTGAGGGTTAGAGTTAAGGTTGGGGAGACGGTAAGGGTCAGAGTTAGGTTTAGCGACAGTGTTAGGGTTAGGGATCAGGTTAGGTTAGGGTTTAGGGTTAAGTTTAGGGTTAGGGTTAGGAATAGGGGAGGGTTAGTGTTTACATTTTAGGGTTAGGGTTTAGGGATAGGGTTAGGGTTAGGGTTATGGTTAGAGTTAGGGTTAGGGTTAGGGTTAGGTTTTAGGGGTAGGGTTAGGGTTAGGGTTACGGTTTAGGTTTAGGGTTAGGGTTAAGGTTAGGGTTTAGTGTTTAGGGTTAGGTATAGGGTTAGAGTTAGGGTTTAGGCTTTAGGGTTAGGGTTAGTGTTAGGGTTTAGGTTTTAGTGTTAGGGTTAGTGTTAGGGTTAGGGTTAGGGTTTAGTGTTTATGGTTGGGGATAGCGTTAGGGTTAGGTTTTGGGTTTAGTGTTTAGGTTTAGGGTTAGGGTTAGTTTTAGGGTTAGGGTTAGGGTTAGGGTTAGGGTTAGGGACAGGATTAGGGTTTGGGACATGGTTAGGTTTACTGTTAGGGTAATATTAAGTTTAGGTTTTGTCTGATGCTTAAGTTTAGGTTTAGGGACAGGGTTAGTGACAGGTGAGGGTTAGAGTTAAGGTTGGAGAGACGGTAAGGGTCAGAGTTAGGTTTAGCGACAGTGTTAGGGTTAGGGATCAGGTTAGGTTAGAGTTTAGGGTTAGGGTTAGGGTTAGGGTTAGGAATAGGGGAGGGTTAGTGTTTACATTTTAGGGTTAGGGTTTAGGGATAGGGTTAGGATTAGGGTAAGGGTTAGAGTTAGGGTTAGGGTTAGGGTTAGGGTTAGGTTTTAGGGATAGGGTTAGGGTTAGGGTTACGGTTTAGGTTTAGGGTTAGGGTTAAGGTTAGGGTTTAGGGTTTAGGGTTAGGGTTAGGGTTAGAGTTAGGGTTTAGGCTTTAGGGTTAGGGTTAGTATTAGGGTTTAGGGTTTAGGGTTAGGGTTAGGGTTAGGGTTTAGTGTTTATGGTTAGGGTTAGCGTTAGGGTTAGGGTTTGGGTTTAGGGTTTAGGTTTAGGGTTAGGGTTAGTGTTAGGGTTTCGGGTTTAGTGTTAGGGTTAAGGTTAGGGTTAGGGTTAGGTACACGTTTCGGGTTTGAGACATGTTTAGGTTTAGTGTTAGGGTTATAGTTAAGTTTAGGTTTTGGCTGATGGTTAAGGTTAGGTTTAGGGACAGGGTTAGTTACAGGGTTAGGGTTAGAGTTAAAGATAGAGAGACGGTAAGGGTCAGAGTTAGGTTTAGCGACAGTGTTAGGGTAAGGGTTAGGGTTAGGTTAGGGTTAGGGTTAGAGTTAGGGTTTAGGGTTAGGGTTAGGTTTAGGGTTTAGGATTTAGGGTTAGGGTTATGGTTATGGTTAGGGTTAGGGTTAGGGGCAGGATTAGGGTTTGGGACATGGTTAGGTTTACTGTTAGGGTTATATTAAGTTTAGGTTTTGTCTGATGCTTAAGTTTAGGTTTAGGGACAGGGTTAGTGACAGGGTGAGGGTTAGAGTTAAGGTTGGAGAGACGGTAAGGGTCAGAGTTAGCTGTAGCGACAGTGTTAGGGTTAGGGATCAGGTTAGGTTAGGGTTTTGGGTTAGGGTTAAGGTTAGGGTTAGGAATAGTGTAGGGTTAGTGTTTTCATTTTAGGGTTAGGGTTTAGGGATAGGGTTAGGGTTAGGGTTAGGGTAAGAGTTAGGGTTAGGGTTAGGGTTAGGGTTAGGGTTAGGGTTAGGGTTACGGTTTAGGTTTAGGGTTAGGGTTAAGGTTAGGGTTCAGGGTTTAGGGTTAGGGTTAGGGTTAGAGTTAGGGTTTAGTCTTTAGGGTTAGGGTTAGTGTTAGGGTTTAGGGTTTAGGGTTAGGGTTAGGGTTAGGGTTAGGGTTTAGTGTTTATGGTTACGTTTAGCGTTAGGGTTAGGGTTTGGGTTTAGGGTTTAGGTTTAGGGTTAGGGTTAGTGTTAGGGTTTCGGGTTTAGTGTTAGGGTTAAGGTTAGGGTTAGGGTTAGGGTTAGGGTTAGGGTTAGGTTTAGGCTTAGGTTTTAGGGATAGGGTTTGTGTTAGGGTTAAGGTTAGGGTTAGGGTTAGGGTTAGGGTTAGGGTTAGCATTAGGTTTAGGGTTAGGGACAGGATTAGGGTTTGGGACATGGTTAGGTTTACTGTTAGGGTTATATTAAGTTTAGGTTTTGTCTGATGCTTAAGTTTAGGTTTAGGGACAGGGTTAGTGACAGGGTGAGGGTTAGAGTTAAGTTTGGAGAGACGGTAAGCGTCAGAGTTAGGTTTAGCGACAGTGTTAGGGTTAGGGATCAGGTTAGGTTAGGGTTTAGGGTTAGGGTTAGGGTTAGGGTTAGGAATAGGGGAGGGTTAGTGTTTACATTTCAGGGTTAGGGTTTAGGGTTAGGGTTAGGGTTAGAGTTAGGGTTTAGGCTTTAGGGTTAGGGTTAGTGTTAGGGTTTAGGGTTTAGGGTATGGGTTAGGGTTAGGGTTAGGGTTAGGGTTTAGTGTTTAAGGTTAGGGTTAGCGTTAGGGTTAGGGTTTGGGTTTAGGGTTTAGGTTTAGGGTTAGGGTTAGTGTTAGGGTTTCGGGTTTAGTGTTAGGGTTAAGGTTATGGTTAGGGTTAGGTACACGATTCGGGTTTGAGACATGGGTAGGTTTAGTGTTAGGGTTATAGTTAAGTTTAGGTTTTGGCTGATGGTTAAGGTTAGGTTTAGGGACAGGTTTAGTTACAGGGTGAGGGTTAGAGTTAAAGATAGAGAGACGGTAAGTGTCAGAGTTAGGTTTAGCGACAGTGTTAGGGTTAGGGTTAGGGTTAGGTTAGGGTTAGGGTTAGGGTTAGGGTTAGGGTTAGGTTTTAGGGATAGGGTTAGGGTTAGGGTTACGGTTTAGGTTTAGGGTTAGGGTTAAGGTAGGGTTTAGGGTTTAGAGTTAGGTTTAGGGTTAGGGTTAGCATTAGTTTTAGGGTTAGGGACAGGATTAGGGTTTGGGACATGGTTAGGTTTACTGTTAGGGTTATATTAAGTTCAGCTTTTGTCTGATGCTTAAGTTTAGGTTTAGGGACAGGGTTAGTGACAGGGTGAGGGTTAGAGTTAAGGTTGGAGAGACGGTAAGGGTCAGAGTTAGGTTTAGCGACAGTGTTAGGGTTAGGGATCAGTTTAGGTTAGGGTTTAGGGTTAGGGTTAGGGTTAGGGTTAGGGTTTGGGTTTAGGGTTTAGGTTTAGGGTTAGGGTTAATTGTAGAGTCAGAGTTAAGGTAAGATTAGCGTTATGGTTAGAAGCAGATTAGGTTGAGTGATAGTGTTAGTATTAGTGACAGGCTTAGTGTTAGTGTTAGCGTTAGGGTTTGGGACAGTGTTAGGGTTAGGTTTGGAGTTGAGTTTAGTGTTAGGTTTCAGTTTAGGGCTATGGTAAGTGTTAGAGACAGGGTGGCCTTCGGATTAGGGTAGGGATAGGGTCAGGCACAGGGATAGGGATATGGTTATGCTTAGGGTTGGGATTAGAAACAGGTTTAAAGTTAGGGTCAGGGTTAGAGACAGGTATGGTTAGGGTTAGGGTCAAGGTATAGGTAAGATTTAGGTTAAGATTAGGGACAGGTTACAGTTAGGTTTAGGGTTAGGAACAAGATTAGGGCTAGGGTTGAGGTGTATGTTAGTGTCAGGGTTAGGTCTGAAGTAGGATTAGAGTTAGGGTTAGAATTAGAGTTAGGGGAACGGTTAGGATTAAGGATAGGTTTAGGGTTAACGTTACACACAGGAATAGGGTTAGTGTTAGGGTTATGATTAGGGATAGGTACAGAGTTAGGTTGAAGAGTACGAACAGGCTTATGGATTATTAGGGTTAGGGTTTATGACACAATTAGGGTCACGGTTAGAGTTACACTTAGCTTTACCGACATGGTTAGCTTTAGGGTTACTCTGAGCGTTAAGTTTAGGGACAGGTTAAGGGTTAGTGTTAGAGTTAGGGTCAGGGCTAGGGTTAGGTTTCTGGTTCGATTTACATTTAAGGTTATGGTTAAAGACAAGCTAGTGTTCTGGTTAGGATTAGGGTTTCCGTTAAAATTAGGGACACAGTTAAGGTTACTGTAAGGTTTAGGGTTAGTGATAAAGACACGGTTTGGTTTAGGGTATGGGTTTGGGGGAGATTCAGTGTTAGGGACAGGTTAGGGTAGGATTAGTGTTAGGGGTACAGGCAGTTTTCGGGTTAGAGTTACAAAATTCGTTATGAGTAAGTGTAAAAACAGGGGTAGGGTTAGTGAAGTCGTTAGGGTTAGGGTTAGGGTTAGCTACAGGGTTAGGTTTAGGGAGATGGTTAGGTTTGGGGTTTGTGTGAAGTTTAGAAAAAGGGTTATTTTCAGAGTTCGGTTTAGGAAAAGGCTTACAATAACAGGGTTTGGATTAAGAAGAGTATGCATGGTAGGCACACGGATGGCTTAGGGTTCGCATGAGGGTGAGGAATACAATTGGGGTTTTCATTTGACATAGGGGAGGTCTTAGGGTTAGAGACAAGGTTAAGGTTAGGGACAGCATTAGGGTTAGAGACAAGATTAAGGTTAGGGACACTGTCAGGGTTCGTGTTAAGTTTAAGTTTAGGGTTACACTTAGGGTTAGGGACAAAATTAGGGTTAGGGTTATGGACAGTGTTAGGTTTAGGGTTA